>OZ024832.1:55635076-56204205 GCA_964016985.1 Anodontia alba
AGGGGAAAAATGTGATTAGATTTTGGTAACATTGACCTCATTTTCAATGTCACTACATTATAAATACTCAAAAAGTTAGCCTTGTATACACTCTGTCTCATGAATCAATAAATGGAATTTGATCAAACTAGCACAGATACATCATTGGGATTGGGAAAAAAGGCTTATGTGCAAATTTTATCTTGAACTAATGGCTGGAATTTGAACAAATTAGCACAGATACTTTGTTAGGACATTGACCTCATTTTCAAGGTCACTACATTTCATGAATCAATAGATGGAATTAGCTCAAACTAGCACAGATATTTCAGTGGAATGGGAGAAAGAAGTGATTACATTTTGGTGACCTAGACCTCATTTTCAAGGCCCCACTGACACTTTGAAACTAACATTTTGATATTAAAAAGCTTATGTGTACACTATCTCTGGAACAAATGGTTAGAATTTTACCAAACCAGCTCAGATGCATCAATTAGGGGTGGGGATAGGAGGTGTTGAAGAAGTCATTTGATTTTACCTTTACCTCATTTTCAAGGTCACTACATTATAAAGACTCTAAAAATGAGTCTTGTATGCTACCTATTTCATGAATCAGTTGATGGAATTTGATCACACTTACACAGCTTTATCAATCACATATGCTTCAGCTATGAAAAGCAATACCAAACATTGAAAAAATAGGGTCATTCATATACTTTCAGAACAGAAAATAGGGGGCTATTTGGGCCACACTGCCATATTACACCTTGTGTAGGGAGTTACCCCCTTGAGGTGCAGGGAGTATCTACCGGTAATAAGCATTGCTTATTGATACCTTTTTCATTCACTCTGACAAGAATTATTAGCAATTTACTCTTGTATGTTGGGAGACTTGAGTAAATATGATCTGATGGTGCTTGTCAGGAATCATCAACAGTCATGCATCTAACATAATGGTGGTGGGTTTAACCAGATCTAATCATAGTTGCATCTTCACAACTTACATTTACCCTTGTCCTGCTGAACCGGTATAAACCCTGTCTTTGCAAACAGTGTAGATCCAGATCATTTGGCTTCTGAAGAAGCCAACTGATCTGGATCTGCACTGTTTGCCATTAAGTATGTGACCTTGTATCAACAAACTGGACCAAGTACAAATGTAATCTGTTTGGTTGAATATTTGAAGTAGGCGTGGCATTTTAATTTGTTCACCAGGACAAAGGTTAACAACATTCACGCTGACAAGAATTATCAGCAGTTTACTCTTGTATGGTGGGAGACTAAGATCTGATGATGCTTTTTAGTGTCTAGCTGCATTTGTAAGAAATACAGTTGTAGTATGATCACATCAAGACCTATCACTTGACCTCACTTGGTGAGGATAGCTCACCAGAAATTGCACAGGTTCATTATACATGTATGAAAAATTTGTCATTTGTGACTTGATCTCTGGGTCACTGCTGGGTGAGAGAGAGTCTTGCTCTTTGGATAGTATCTAACACCAAACCAAATATCAGTGACATGCCTCCAGACACTCAGGAGATATACATATCTTAAAAACTTAAGTATGAAAATTCTAAGCCTCACACTGAAAACTTTGGACCAGGTTTATCATCACTACTTATCCCCATGCTTTAGTGATAAGGATATTGTGAGAGCCTCTGTCTGTCCCTCTGTCCTTCCATCTGTTTGTCACACTATCTCCTCCTAAACCACTGTGTGGAATTTTAGCCAAACATGCTATATGACTTCCCTGTGTGGCAGGTGTGCAAGAGTAACATTATTTTTCTGTCCATCCATCCATCTGTCTGTCTGTTTGTCTGTCCATCCATCTGTTCATCATGCTATCTCCTATTAACCACTGGGCAGAGTTTAACTAAACTTGCTTTATGACTTGCCCTCATGGTAAGGGTGTGCATAATAAGATTAAATTTTCATTCATCCTTCAGTCTGTCCATCAGTCCATCAGTCCATCATGCTATTAGCAACATTAGCACAGAGAGTGGGGATTTTGCGATGGCGTGCCATCAACTATGCAATCAAGTTATCCATTTAAGTTCATTCGGGGGATCTTAAGCTTTAAAATCTTTTGATATCAAAACATTAACATGGATATTCTAAATAGATTACTTTGAGGGTTGATCTTGCTCAGCAAAACTTTTGACCAGTATGGAACATCAATATCAAGATTCACCTAAATCCATTAAAACATTTAGGATGTATAGAGCTTTAAAAACTTTAACATACCAGTGTAACACGAAAGGTCTGTGACCTTGACCAGGGATTAGGTGGTACAGTATGAAACTATTGACCAATATCTATACCATTTGACAGACAATGAGCTTAATCACATAAGGGCTTTGGCTAGTATGATTTCTTAACACTTAGCAATCTGGGTAATATTTTCAGCAGATGACATCTTGAAATTTTTCTAATTTTTCAAGAAAGCAGGTTTTGACATCTGATGCAAATTGACAATTTCCATGAAATGTCAAATCCTGTTTTCTTGGAAAAATAATAAAAAAATATATATATCATCAGTGTGTTGCCTGCTGAGTTAGCCCAGAGAGTGGAAAAGGTTAATGCTTAGCATGCTGATAAAATACTTCAGCAGACAATGTTTTGAAATATTTTTCTTAATTTTCCTACAAAGTAAGTTTTGACATTTTATGCCTATTGTCTTTTTTGACATTTCATGCAAATTGTCTCTAATGGAGAAAAATATTTCAAAGTGTCATCTGCTGAATTTGCACGGAATGATAACTGTTAAAATATGTGTATGTAATAAGACCTACATTCTGCAATATCTGATCTGTGTCCACACTGTTTACTCAGGTCTGTCTGTTTGAATACTTAGAGCAGAAGACTTATGAAGGAGGAGTATTTAATGATAGTTTTAGGAAAATTTCTCCATAAACCCTAAGTAGTGGGTACCCATTAGAAGTGCCTTGGTTTATGGATAATTAAGAAAACATATCCCAGTATTATCACCAAATAATACTCCTTAAAAAGTCTTCTGTTAGGGTAGTTAATGTAACCTGCAACAAAGTTTTATTGTCTAATTATTTTTACTGGCCTTTTGATTAAAAGAAGGATAAAAGCTATTTAATTAAAAGAATGATGAACAGTGTTTATTTGATACAAAAATATCTGTCACTCAGGAGTATGGATACTTTGGTAAAATATTCTGTCTTTCAGAAGTCATTTTTACCAAATTATCATCATACTCCTTCATGATAGATATTTTTGTATCAGGTAATCACTGTTTTATTTTCTGTATATTTGTAGGTTCTCGTATGTGGTGTCCTGACTGTGTACAGATGATAGAAAAAAAAACTGACCAAGGAAGGTATGACTATGGAAAAAATTGCTTTTATTCTGACCATTTTCATAGCCCCAGACATCCATGAGGATGTATCACATAAATATTGTTTTCTTATTTCACCTCAAAAAATGTACATTGTGGGTACTCATTAGAAGCACCTCAGCAAGGATGGATGCATCAGACTTAGATGGATGCAATAGCTGATTGGTATATCAGACTTAGATGGATACAATAGCTGATGGATGCATCAAACTTAGAAGAATGCAATAGCTGATGGATACATTAGATTTGGAGGGATCCAATAGCTGATGGATGCATCAGACTTAGATGAATGCAATAGCTGATGGATGTATTAGACTTAGAGAGATGCAATAGCTGATGGATGCATCAGACTTAGATGGATGTAGTAGCTGATGGATGCATCAGACTTGGATGGATGCAATACCTAATGGATGCAACAAACAGGTGATAGAAGGCATTTTTTGTAAGGTATTGTCTACTGGACTTAGGCAATGCCTTACAGAAAATGATAAGCATGCCTCGGAATGGTCAACAAAAAGGATGTAATGGACTCCCTAACTATTACTGCTCATAATTGTGTACATTTCACATCATCCTTCATGCTACATTGTCCAAAGTCACCAAGCAACTTTAGCATCAAACATGGTTCAATTGATCCCTAAATAAATTTAGTAGAACTGCCACACCTAGTTTTAGGAATCCTAGGTTCTGGGAACAAGTAAAGATGAAATTTACTATCATGTTTGACCTTGTAAGGTATGTTGAAAATCCAGACTCAACTGGAAGAAGTCATAGTTCCTACTAATACAGGATGATAGTGATATGTGTGTGTGTGTGTGTGTGTGTGTGTGTGTGTGTGTGTGTGTGTGTGTGTGTTTGAGGGGGAGGGTGGCATGGCAGTGCCCACTAGGGATTATTAAACCGCTGGCATACAAAGTATGCCAAAGAGGTATATAGTTTTTATCCATTCTGTTAGGGGTGGGGCTAGAGATCAAAATCTAGGACACCTAAAAAAAGTAGTATATTGCAGTTTGTTTATACAAACAACCTCTTATTAAAGAAGGATGTACATCAGACATGTTTATCAAGTCAACATTCAGTGTAATAAGGTCAAAGTCATAAGTGACCTTATTTTCATGCTTCAGTGATTTTGACATATATTTTGAACTATTTCATGGATTAATGCCTCGATAAAGTAGAATGTTGCAGTTTGTTTATACAGCTTCATCATATTTTCGTACTGCAGCGCTTTTGCCTTATATCTTGAAGACTATTTCATGGATTAATGTGATACTTGGAATATTGGTTATGTGTGACACCAGGATTGACAGCATGACAAATGTAGATCACCTTGACCTATATTTCATGGTCCAGTAATTTTGTCTCATATCTTGAATGTTAATTGATGTATAAACATCATTATTTGGGATTATGAATTAGTATGATCCAACAGTTGACCTAAAAGTAAATGTAAGTCTCTGTGCCCTATATTTCATAGTCCAGTGATTTTATGTTACCTTTTGAAGACAATTTGATGCGTTACTATCATATTTTGGGATTATGTGACCCTATATTTCATAGCCCTGTGATTTTAACTTCATAATACATTAACCTATAGATAATGTGCTATTCTCTTCTGTTTTCACACCTTCCACAGAAAAAACAACCTTTCAGTCTTCAATTAAAGTCTTAAACCAGAAGGTCCCTTAGGCAGTTACCTGTGTGACGTAACTCTTCCCGCTCAATTGACCACGTGTCAGTTTCTTTTCTGTGGACAAAGAAATTCAACAAGGATTATTTACCTGTGATAGAAATTTGGATTATTTCTTTCCTCACGGATAAATTTCTGTATCCTTGTGTTTCTTTTGTTTATTTATCACTCCTTTCACTTTCTGTGTTATTATTTAAAATTTTCAATTTTCGATTTCATGTATTTTTTGACTGGTCTTTTTCCACATGCGTTTTCGCGACTCTCGCTATTCGGCACAACGCTCGTGCGCCATCGGTTCGATAGTCGTGTTTATATATGCAGAATTTTTTTTTGTTCTTTTCGTTCCAGGTTATTCAGCAATTACGATATGTTTTTCCTGGACTTTTATTTGCAGAGATCTTCAGTTGGCTAAAGATTCTCATGGTGGAGAAGCTGATTGTAAAGAACTTGTCAACCCTTGATGGGTTATAAGACAATTCTTTACTGATGGGAGCCCCACCCCATATGGCTATACTGCCGGGGTAAGACCCATCAAGGTGGCATCTTTGGGTACTTAGTATCCGATAAAGTCCACCAGTCACCAGTCATCCAGTCACCAGTCACCAGTCAACCAGGCACCAGTCAATCAGCTTCACCAGTCACCAGTCAACCAGGTGCCAGTCAACCAGTCACCAGTCACCAGTCATCCAGGTGCCAGTCAACCAGGCACCAGTCACCAGTCAACCAGTCACCAGTCAAACAGTTACCAGTCACCAGTCACCAGTCAACTAGTCTCCAGTCAATAATTTACTTATTTTCTGGAAAGACTTAGTTTTTGACATATTTCACCAGACAAAATAGTCACGTATACTAACTTCCGGTCTTTATGTCTAATTATTAAAAATTTTTCCCGGGCAAAGTATCAGTAGTATTTTTGATACTTATACCCGGTCATATTATATTTTTTCTGATTTTTCACCAGGCAAACTTTTACAGAAAGTGTCTGGTCAATTTTTGCCTAATAATTAATTATCATCGGGAAAAAGTTTCGAATACTTGTGCCCGCTCAGTTTTTCATATATAATCTCCCTTTTTCATCGGACTAGAGTTACGAATACTACTATCCGATCAATTTGTCAAATTACTTGTAACTTTACCGGGCAACAGTTACGAATACTAGTGTCCGGTCATTATGTCGGGTAACTAGTGTCAAAATAGTGATCACTAATTCCCGAACAATCTATTATCGTTCATAGAGCTCCAGCTCCATTCATGCTTAAGTCAATGGATATAGGTTATTAAGTGAAATACATAGTAACTTTTCATACATAAAATTCTGTACAGTCTTTCCCGAATCAGACTAGAATCTTTAATATTCCACTGACTTATTATAGGAGTGTAATTCCATTAATATTTTAAATTAACTTATGTTTTATCTCTTTTATCCGCTAGAAAGAGTTAAACTTCCGACTATAACAAAATTTTTACCGGGCAGCAGTTCGTAGACTAGTGCCAGGTCATTCAAATTATGTTTTATCTCTTTCATTCCATAGAAAGCGGTTAAATTCCGGCTCTAACGAAAATTTCATCGGGAGGCACTTCGTAGAGTAGTGCCAGGTCATTCTAACGAAATTCCACCGGGCAGTAGTTTCGTTTCGTAGACTTTGTGTCGGATTACTAGTGTCCGAGTAGTAGTCACTAGTACTCGCTCAACATATATTTATTTATGAACCACTATAGACATGTATAGTGTTGGGTTATAGGTTATGGAATGACAGCGATGGGTTCTAATACCTAGTAGCCACTTATATTGTTGAATTCTGTCCAGTCACTTTTGAACTTGACTTAAATTCTATATATATATTTATTATTTGAAATGAATTAAGAATTATCGGTTACGATCAAATTCGCAATTCATTCACTAAGTGTAGAAGATACTTCCAGCTATAATTATATCTCTTTTATTCACTACAAAGAGATTAACTTCTTACATATTCACCTTATTCGGCTCTAGGGCAAAGGTGAACTATAAAAACTATATCGTTATTTATAAGAAGAAAAATATACACGAAATCTAAAAAATTTTCTTCTTTCCTCCCTTGTTTTCTTCTACATGCTCTGATATGTAATCAGCATGTAATCTAAGGAGTAAATTGACAAGAAAGTAGCAATCGATCTTTTCTACTTTCTATTAATTTTTCATTCTTAAGGTATCAGAAATTTACACCAACCAGATAAATAAATTAACAGTTTTATTTATTTATTCGCTACCTCTCTAGATTACTACGATTTAAAATTCTAGTTGAGGTACATATTTTCCTTTTGCTTTTTCTACATGGAAAATAGTTGATCCGATAAGCTATTATTCTATTTTATACTATCTTTTGATTGATTATATAAGAGTCTAGGTCAGTCGTGTTCTGTCTAAACTCTGCTATAAAATAATAAATAAGAAGAAAATCTTATATTTAGGCATAGATATAATTCGATACGTTCTTTACTTTGCCTGTTTATTTCTTCTTCTGGATCATTTAAGACTACGATAGCAATATACCAGATATTTTTGCCTCAGTAAGAATCTATTACGCTGAAGATTCTTCATATTGGAATAATAATTTTATTATGACTATAATTTCTAGACCCAATTAATCCTCGTATATTATAGGTCTACTTTATCTTATTGAGGAATAGTTTTGCTTCGACTAGCTCTATACCTCTAATATTTTATTTGTAACTAGAGTCCATGTCAATCAAAATTTTCTTGCACTTTGGTATTGACAATGGATACATATTTAGTAAAGGCATTAATTATTCAGTACGTGACAGATTTTTATTGCCTAAATTAGATATTATATACAATATTTTCCTTTTGATATTTTTTTTTAATGACTTTGTAACTATTCAGAAACTGCCAAAGTCAATCATTTCCTTCCTCTAAACTTACCGAAGCTCTAGATTATGTTGATATATATTTTTCATATATGCTTAGAGGTTAATTAACGAGAGTTTACCTCATAATAGCAGATATTATTATATTCATATTAATCAATCTATAGTCTAGGCTTAGACAAAAGGGAAAACATCCTTAATTACGAGCTGGTAAAGAATTAAGACACACTTAATTATCTCTTTACCCCTTCTTTATGTTTACATTCGTTAAAGGGATCTTAGTAATTCTCGCTAAGAGTTCAAGTTCAGTTTGCGAATAATGCAAAGATTAATATCTTGATTTCCAGTCCGCATCAAAAATGGTCTATATATATATATATATATATATAGATAAATATCTTTCCCGAAACTGGATATTTATTTTTCCACACAATAAGTCATTTCAAGACGTTTCGATGATTTTGAAATGCACTGCTTCAATTTATAATATAGAATATGTTTATATTGACTTCACAACTTAGTAAGTGCTGCACCTACGTTCCTGGTCAGATCTTACTTTTGTGATATGTTTTTGAACATACTGAAAGTTTCTCCGATTATACATTCGGTAAATAAACTTTCGAGTAGTATTTATGCTTTTAAACATTCAGATTATTTGATAATAGTTGGAGATAATATATTATACCGATATTTATATATCTTCATTATTTATCTTTCTCATCTTACTTTTTAAGTTAGATTGGCCTTCTCACTACGTTCCAGGTTTAAATCTAGCTAACATTGTGGACCAGTCACTTGTTTATTTCCTAAACAATATTTTAACATTTTTCTCAGTATTCAGAGCATAACGACTTCATGAATACTTGGAAATAATTCAATTCTACGCTTGTTAAACTAAGCCTAAAACAAGCCCTAGTTTTTTAGAATGGATATTATCCTTTGATTCAGTTCATGGAGATACATCCTTTTAGATCCCATTATCTCTATTTCAATCATACAAAATTCTAATGACTAAGTACTCTTTTTCTACGTACGAATACAGAATATCGAGTCACTGTTGCTGCATATTGGTTAAAGATTAAGGGCAGGAGTAATCCTTGGAAAAAATCAGTTGGATTATTGGATATTGGAAAATCCAACTAATTCCAAGTTGGAAAAATGGGGGTGTATTCCTTGGATTTTTTACCTGTTGGAAAATGTTTTGTAGACAGATTTAATTTATTTAAGCATGTAGGAATATGCATCACTTTCATTATTTTTTCAACTTTGGAAAGTCTTACATTTCAAAACTATTCTGTCTTCTGATAAAAGAATGCAAATATGACTGTACAGTTTGTTTTTTTTTTTGTGAGTTTTTTTTTTTTTCATTTTTGATGTTTCTCTCTCTCTCTCTCTCTCTCTCTCTCTCTCTCTCTCTCTCTCTCTCAGGAATCATCATGAAAATATGTCTGTGTTATTCTGATCCCCTCAAACCCCACTATTATATAAAAAAAATGGGTTTGCAAGAATATAAATTATTTTTCTTATTTCTACTATAAAACATAGATAATGGGTATCCGTTAGAACTGCCTTGATAAGGCAGTATTAAAGAGTACCCACAATCTCTGTTTCGAGAAGAATAAAAAAAAAGAGCATATTTTTTCATCTGAAACTTTTTGTTTTTGCAGCCATAAAAAGTGCCATTATGTTGAATGGGCGTGTTTTCATAATGTGTAAGACTACTTTTTTTTTGGACAAATAGCATATTAAGGTTTTAATAAAAAAAATTCTAACCTGTTTTGTATTTTTTGAAAAGTTATCCTCAGATTTTTTTCTTTCTCTCTCTCTCTCTTTTTTTTTTTTTTTTTAATTTATTTATTATTAGTAGTATTTTTTTTTCTTTTAAATATATAACAGTGAAAAAAAAACATGTAACAAGCACCCTGCAACAAATGACAAAAACTGTCTGATCAAAACCTACATTATGCCTGGCACCCTTCTCGCAGTTTTTAGACAAATCAATCAACAGATAGCCAAATTGAGGTGTCCCAATTTTAACATTTTGCATGCTGGGTAAAAACTTCAGCAGATGACATTTTGAAATATATTTCTTACTTTACCCAGAAAATAGGATCTGACACCCATGCAAGTATTTCAAACTGTTGTCTAATTTTACCCAGAGTGCTGAGCGTTAAAGAACCCTACTTTTTTTTTTTTTTTTTTTTTTTGAGTGACTAGGATATTTTTGCATTTCCTTCTTAAGATTTATACTGGATAAATTTTATTATGTAAAGAACTCAAATTCAAATCTGTAACTGTATCAGATATGACCTGTCAGTCACCTGTCAATCATCTGATAATACCTGTCATTCATCTTGAATATCACATTACCCAAAAACACCTGACCAATGAAATTGCACAGCTGAAAAGCTCTGCCTTCCATTTGTTAAAAAAAAAAAAGAAATCTGCAAGCAAAGCCTAATTAGTATTCCAAATAAATAGTTTAAAAATATTTTTTTTTTCAGTTTTGCAGCATTCACTGTAAAACAAAAAACAAAACAAAAAAAAAAATAAAAAAATAAATAACAAAACAACAAACAAACTAAAAAAAAAACAAAAACAAAAAAAAAACAAAAAAAAAAAAACCTTGGCATCAAGTGAGTCACTGGAAGAAACAAAGATTGAAAGAGTTAAATACAGTTAAACAATTGTGACCTATAGACAACACAAACATTATTTTGTGTGTGTGTGTGTGTGTGTGTGTGTGTGTGTGTGTGTGTGTGTCTTTATTTAACATACAAGTGAAATGAATTATTATAATACATAAAATAAATAATACATTTATTGGAAGAAACAATGACTGACAGAAAGAACAAAATTATTTACACAATAAGAGATAAAAACAATTCTGACAAGTGGACCCACTTTAATTATAATTATTTTAGCTTGCCAACAAATACATTGATCAGTTAATGCCCAAACTGATTTGGTTTAAACATATTTTATTTCAAATCTATCAATTGACATGCATATGACATTTACATACAATGACACATTAATGGGATTGGAACGAAAGCAACATGCTTATTGAATCCCTTTCTGATTTACTAGTCAAAGTCAAATCAAATAATTAGTCACTCTGTTCACTTCATGTACAAATATAATATTTGATTGACTTACATGTACTATGTATCCCTGATGACATGTACTTTTAAGGCAGTGGCTATTCGTGCGGCCCTGTACGAATAGCCTATATAGGCTAATCGTACAGCTATTTTGGTTTGGTACCAGTGAATGTATATTAAGTATATTTTGCGAATATTAAATGTGTATTGGGCAGTATGGAACAAAATTATAGTATCTCTTCTATTTATATAAAAAACATTTTCTTGGTATAAAATGTTATTTAATAAACATTCAAAATATGACACAGCAGATGAGGTTATAGAACTTATCACATATGCGACTGACGAAGGAATAATCTAGCCTGCGCATATGCGCATTTTAAAATTAATGAGCGAGCAATTCATACATTCTGTATATTCAGCCTGTTTATTGGAGCTGCTTAGGAACCCCAATGCACCCCTCTTGGTTGCCCTCAAGTTAACAGCTGTCATGGGTTGAATAATGAACACACACACATGCGCGCACGCGCGCACACACACACACACACACACAGATACAACTGATTTCTGTGTCTTGGGTTACAATAAACAGACAAAATGGCAACAAATAAATGAAGAGAAAAATGCAATCAGCAATTATTTTTCTTTAAATTTTATGTGCATTTAAAGATTTTCCTCCAATGTTTGTCTCCAAGAGGGAATATTTTTTTTAAAAAAAAGATGCAAATTTGGTCTAGCTGTCAAGATGTCCATTTTTATTTTTACAAAATAATATTTAAAAATGACAGTGAAGTGTGGTATCAAAATCACACTGGGATGCATAGGTAAATTATATAAATAGTAACTGTTTGCACAGAAAAATTTGTTGTGTTCAAAGTGGCTCAAGCATTCCTATGCAAGTTTATCTTTTTGAAATTTAAACTTAAATGTACTCTAATACATGATCTAATTTTCCTGAATGTTTGGATAGACAGGTCTGGGTAAACAATCCAGACCAAGATCAGCTTGATCTGGGTCTACACTGTTTGTCACTCCGTCTACATCAGAGTGGACCGCTTGCTCTAAGCTAAGCCCATCATGTTCAAATTTAAGGATGAGTTCAAGGAATTTTTCTGGTGTGCAAAATTTTGGGATTTTTATAGGTAATGTATGTAAAGCAAAAAATTTGGCCCTCAACTGAACTTTTACAAAAATACAGCTTTAGTGTCATGTCACTTCAGTAAATAGTATAATTCAATAAAACAGGAATAAATGAATGAAAAATATTTTAAGACAATTAACAAGTCACAGTTTTATAAAAAAAAAAAATAAAAAAAAAAAAAAAAAAATTCGGCTGGGCAATTGTCCGCTGTTAGGTTAAAGACATAATTTGGATTGCATAACACCATAATGACAATAAGCAGATAAAGATAATAAATCCTTGGTGACTTTGACCACCCTTCTATATAGGTAGGGACCTGATAATGGGAAATTGTTGATATCAGCAAAGTTTATGATTAAGACAGAGAAACAGATAAGGTGGGTATTTTGGTGATAATTTGATATTTTTTTTTCTTTTTATTCAATAAAATATAGCTGGTTGTTTTCATTAGAATAACCTCTCCAAGGAAGTTCTAATGAATACCCACAGCATGTTTCATGGAGAAATACACCTATGCCTTTATATGCTAGTTTATCATCAAATGCCCTTTTTATCTGGTTCTTATCTGCATAAATTTCCAATATAACTAATTTAGTAGCTTCGTCAAACTGAAAGATAATCACTGAAAAGAGTTTAATAAATAAATCGATTGTTCAGGAAAAGCATAAGTTTGGAGCACTTTTTTTTTTTCTTTGCACAGACATGCGAAAATTATCGTTTACCATACCACACTATCGGCAGTTTCAGCAGACAACAAATTAATATTCACATTTTTAGCTCACCTGAGCTCTGCTCTGGATGAGCTATTGTGATCACTTTTCGTCCGTCGTCCGTCCATCCGTGTATCCGTCCGTTAACATTTTCAAACGACTTTTCCTCTGAAGCCGCTGAACCAATTTTGCTCAAATTCCATATGGAGCCTCCTTAGGGTGGGGGAACGAAAAATTGCTAAAATGGTCGCGGTCCGTTGACCAAGATGGCAGCCACGCCCATATATAGTAAAAACCTTTAAAAATCTTCTCCTCCAGAACTGAGAATGCCTTGGGGCTGAACCTTTGCAGGGATCATCAGAACGGGAGGTCTACCAAAATTGCTAAAAAAATTGTCGTACGTTGACGTTTGACCTTTTTACGGCAACGTCAAGTTTGCTTCCCTATGCATTTGTATGGGAAAAACCTTTAAAAATCTTGTTCTCCAAAACCGAGCATGCCTTATGGCTGAATCTCTGCATATATCTTCGGGAACAGGAGGGCTACCAAAATTGCTAAAATAATGGTCGTACATTGACGTTTGACCTTTTTATGGTAAGGTCAATTTTGCTTCCTTATGCATTTGTATGGGAAAATGTTCAGAATTTCAAACAACTTCTCCTCTGGAGCCGCTGGGCCAATTTTGCTCAAATTTCATATGGAGCCTCCTTAGGTAGGGGGAACAAAAGATTGCTAAAATGGTCATGGTTCGTTGACCAAGATGGCCACCATGCCCATATATGGTAAAAACCTTTAAAAATCTTCTTCTCTAGAACCAAGGATGCTTTGGGGCTGAATGTTTGCATAAATCATCGGGGACAGGGGGTCTACCAAAGTTGCTAAAATATTGGTCATACATTGACATTTGACTTTTTTACGGCAAGGTCAAGTTTGCTTCCTTATGCATTTGTATGGGAAAAAAACATTTAAAAATCTTATTCTCCAAAACCGAGGATGGCTTGTGGCTGAATCTTTGCATATATCATCTGGAACGGGCGGTCTACCAAAGTTGCTAAAATAATTGTCATACATTGACATTTAACCTTTTTAGGGCGAGGTCAAGTTTGCTTCTGTATGCATTTGTATGGGCCCCATACATTTGTATGAAAAAATGTTGATAATTTCAAATGGCTTTTCCTCTGATGCCTCCGGGCCAGTGTTGCTCAAATTTCATGCGGAGCCTCCGTGGGCAGGAGAATGAAAGATTGCTAAAATGGGTATGGTCCATTGATCAAAATGGCTGCCATGCCCATATATGGTAAAAACCTTTAAAAATCTTCTTCTCCATAACCAAATAAGCTCTGGGTCCTAATCTTTGCACAAATTATGGGGGACAGGAGATCTACCAAAATTGCTAAAATGATTCTATGTTGACATTTGACCTTTTTATCTCCAAGGTCAAATTTGCTTCCCCATTTGTAAGGGCCATATACATTTATATTAAAAGTATCGAAGTGACTTGTAGATCAACAGTAGTTAAAATTGTTCTGATTGGAAATCTAAGATGGCCATCATCTGATTTATATTTATAATATTTCCCTGCCACTGTGCTGTTTACATGTATAAAATCATGATTCTTCAGAAACCACTTAGCCAGTTTCCACCAAATTTCACATTGCTCCTTCTGTTGAAATGTGATTGATAGTTTATTCAAATGGTCATGCTCCATTGACTGTCAGGCCTATATATTCTTTTTCAAAACTAAGAACTGCTCAAATGATGATATTTTCATTAGTTACGATGATAGGATTGGAAAAATGTTGCATAACATCTGCATGTCTGCAGTGGCTATGTCACTCAGATGAGTGAATCGTGGACCGTGGGCCTCTTGTTTATACCATATAATTATATGTACATGTATATAGAAAATATAATTATCATTTACGGTAAATGTCCTAAAATTTCAAACACCAAAGTGCCTGACAAAATGACATATGCAAACAGTGTAGACCCAGATCAGACTGCTCCTGAAGGAGCAGTCTGATCAGGATCTACAATGTTTGCCATTCCATAAGCATTTTAAGCAACAGGTGCATTAAAAGCAAAATTTAGGCCAAAACAGAATAGAATAAAGTGATTGAAATTTTAGGATATTTACCATATGTTGAAAAGTAAATCAACATTGCTAATGATTATGTCTCTGAATAACTGCATAACTGCTATACTGTAAAAAGCATAAACATTGGGACAAAAGTGCATTAGTAAACAGTGTACACCCAGATCAGGGGAACAAGTCTGTTCAGGGTCTACATAATATGCCATTCTGTCGCAACTATTTGAACATATTACTAGCTGGGTTGTGAAATCAGCTAGTTCAAATTTTAGGATAATTATTGCATATACTCAAAATGTCCCAAGTGTTAGGTTCCTTATGGTATTATTATGATGTATGGGTACACCACTGGTTATCATTTTCAAAGAAAAAATAATTAGAAAAACTGAGTATAACAGAGAAACACGGTTTATCAAATCGTTTAACTAGGTTTTCTCTGTTAAACCAGGTTTTTTTTTTCTCTCTCTCTCTCTGTTTCATCACATTAGGAAGTCCATGTAATAAAGAGTTCCAGCAGTTTTTAGGGGTAGTTTTCTTTTTCTGCCTATAAACAGAGATTGTGGGTAATAAATACATGGAGTTCTAACAAGCAAGCAAACAATCATTATTTGGTCTAACAAGCACACACAATCTATCGGTATGTTTGGAAGAGAAATAAAGTGTCACAAATAATTACTGCATAAATGCCATCCCTAGCATATTATTATATTGTTAATTTACGCTATCCTAATGAAACCAGTTTTTTTTTATAAACAATTTTTCTCTGTATATTGTAAGTCCAAGTTTTGCATCCAGTTAACCTGGGTTTTCTCAGATTAATATGAGTAAAGCAAGAGTTAAAAACAGTTTTTCACTGGGAAACCCAGTTCTTCTGCAATACTACAGATTTTTTCTTTAATTGTTGAGATATATCGGGTATGAAAACTCAGTGAAGTACCGGATTTTCCCTGCAACTTTGGACATCTAAATGTCAGAAAACATGCCTGAGCAAATAGTGTAGACCCAGATCTGACTGCTATTAAGGTGCATTCTGATGAGGGTCTGCATCGTTTGCCATGTATAATTCCGGTTTAAACTCAAATGTTCTAAATTAACAATCTATGAAAGCTAATGCTCTTTAAAATGTATCTGAATATTTATGGCAGATGACAGTAAAACTCCATTCACTTCTTATTTTCACTCCCTATTTTCTCCATTTTATTTCTGTTTGCAATAAGCTTTCATCTTTTTGACATCATTTTCAAAACAAAACAAAAAAAAAAACAACATCAAAATGAAAAAAAAAACAAAAAAAAAAAAACATACAAAATGAAAAACAAAATAAAAAAAAAACATAAAATGAAAAAAACAAACAAAAAACAAACAAACAAAAAAACATCAAAAATGAAGAAAAAACAAAACAAACAAAAACACTGTACAGTCACAAAACATTTTCCAACAGGTAAAAATCCAAGGAATACACCCCTATTTTTCCAACTTGGAATAAGTTGGATTTTCCAATATCCAATATTCCAACTGATTTTTTCCAAGGATTACACCTACCCAAAGATTAAACAAATTTTATCTTAAACCTATATGACGTTAAATTAATTATTATCTCTTTCATATACATGTTTTTACCCTTCCGTCAGGGATCGTGGTAATACTATTATTTTATTACTCTCTATGGTTTACGCATAGATCTCGAGAGTATATATATATATATGTATATATATTTTCTTCCTGAATTCATTTGCGAGTATGTAATTTGATATTTCAGGAATTACCAATTATGCAGACATAGATTTTATTCTATTAATATTCAATTCTAAAAATTTGATTGAATATTTATCTATAAAATTTCTGGGCAGTAATTTTATAGCGAGTTATATATTTAATAATTCCTTGCTTAATAAATAGTTACGCTTAACCTTTTATTTATAGCAGGAATTTTGTTCCGTAGTATAATTTTAATTTAGTATTCATATATTTCTTACTATTCTTAAATATGCGTATAGAATAGTAATACTATCTCTTAACTTATAAATTAAGTGTTTTTTGAGATTATTAATCAGTATTATTGTATAATCTTTCTTCAGAGATTATCACACTATGTCCTACTCTTTTTATGAACATTTTGATTCGTCATTTCAAAGTGGATTTTTTAACATTTCTTGATTTCCATGATTATTTACTCAGGAGTACTTTTCATGGCATTCTTCTGGTATAGAAAGATTCTATCCAGCTTATTTATTATTGCTTAATCTTATCAATACGGTAAGATTTAGCCAAACTATGACCGTCTTACAGTTAGCTGCGATCAACCTTATTCTTATCTCTCTTATTCTCTGTCAAACTCTTAAGTTATGATGTTGACAGTTTCTTCTTTATTATTTTGTCAGGACATCAAACGCTTTTATATGTCTATGACAAAACTAATTATCAATGGTTTAGGTTGTTTTTTTTCTTCCCAGCAGTTTTATGCAAACTCTGTATTATTTTTTGCTTGACTAAAAATTCGTAATACAATTAGTCTAGCAATAGTTTTAACCATTATGTTTGTCTATACCTTTTTCTTCTGATGGATAACTTAGTTATAGTTAACTCCATCTAATTTTATTATCTCCCCTTTTTTAATTTGATCAAGGGAAATAATTATACATTATGGTTATTTTAAGTCTGTGTCTGTTCATCGGAAACTGTCCTGTCGCTCCAATTAACAGAATCTAATTAGTTTATAATTCTAATAGCTTAGACTATTACAATTACATAGCTTCACATATCTAGAATTTTATCCAAAATATCTACATATGTCAGTTATCTATAGGAAACTCCACTGAGAAGACTTTTCCTTATTTATTCAAGACCCTACATAGACTACTTACAGTGTATGGTCTTGGCTTTTTTGTTTTACAAATTTTGTTTTGAAAATATTTCTATATTCCTAGCTTTCTTTGCGATGGAATATTTATGTTATGTCTCAATGACTCCTTTTTCTTTTTGAAGCCAATTGTTGTTTCCCAGAAAGAAAAGAAGTGGGGTGGGGGGGGGGGGGGTGGGGGAGGGGGGAGGGGGGGGGGGAGGTGCAATGTTAGGTCTCTGAGACTTAAGAACTGGCTTCCTCTAGAGTCTACTATTATATATACGGTTGTTAGATCATAACACCTTAAAAATATGCTATTTTGTGAATCTAGATCATTCTTTCTATTAAATATAGAATTAGAATGTATCTGATTCCTTAGAGTTTCCTGAGTCTTACCCAGAAGTGGTGAGATATTATTGGTGTTAGTATTAGGAGAGCACCTCCCTCCTATTCTGCAAATTCTAGTACATTATCTATAGGTTAATGTATTATGAAGTTAAAATGAAGTTTTTTTAAAAGTAAAACATATTTTAACGAGTAATACTTAACCTATAGATAATCAATTATCTCCCTCCGCCCACCCTCGCTTATCTCTCCTAATTGTGTCTATTGTTTTACACATAAAAGAAACTGACACGTGGTCAATTGAGCGGGAAGAGTTACGTCACACAGGTAACTGCCTAAGGGACCTTCTGGTTTAAGACTTTAATTAATGACTGAAAGGTCGTTTTTTCTGTGGAAGGTGTGAAAACAGAAGAGAATAGCACATTATCTATAGGTTAAGTATTACTCGTTAAAATATGTTTTACTTTTAAAAAACTTCATTTTTGTCTTATATCTCCCACTGTTTGATACTTAAATGTCAGATTTACATATAAAGACACAGTGTGACCCTAACTTTAACCTCAAAGTAAATATAAATCAGTATAACCTATATTTCATGATCTCTTGATTTTGCCTAGTATCTTTTAGATTATTTAATGGATTAACATCATAGTTGGTATAATGCATCAGTGTGACCATCAGATTAACTTCTCAAGTATATGTAGGTCAGTGACCTATATTTTATGGCCCTGCAAATTTGCTTCATATCTTAAAGACTGTTTACTCCAGGAAAGTTGTTCTTTGAATGATAGATCAGTGACAATATAAACTATATCTTGCCTTATATCATTGTCATTAACTTTAAAATATTTTATAATTAAGAAATGGTGCCAGCCATGGGTATTCGTGACCCTCTGGACATTTGCTCTAGTTTTGTTATATGTCAACAGCAAAAGCTCATCCTGTGACATCTTACCAAGGTCTCAACTGTCCACCATTATGTTCCATAATTTCAATGTAATATACCCGTACCATTCAATTTAACTATGCCAAATCCTCCACCCAGTCACCATCACAATATGAAATAGCAAGGACTGTTTTTAACCCCTAACTACACACATAACCAAAATTCACTACTATGACTAGTACTATCAATAGTTATGAAGAAGAATGGCATAACATGAATTTTATGGAATTAAACAGATGGTAAAAGATGGTAAAAGACCTCAATATTTTTGCTTGGAACCTGGGATTTTGAGTAGATGCTATAATTCCCATTATTATTTGGTGGTCAGCAGCACCCTATGTTTGCTACTGAAGTATCAGCTAATCTGTTATTGTCAGATGCTGCAACATGTGTAGACTATGATGATGAATTAGTGTGTATAAATACGAATGGTAATGGTAAAGGAATCCATTGAATCCTCTGAAGCCTGACCGGTCTTTTTCTGCAAAATTTTATCTAAGTCTGTTCCATCCTTAATCCTAGTCCTTGGGGAACCCGGATATGTCCTACCTTTGCAAACAGTGTAGATCCAGATCAGTTAGCTCCTGAATGTGGATCTGTATTGTTTGCCATTAAGTATGTGAATTTATATCAATAATCTGGATCAAGGATCAAGTAATCTGACTGACTGAAAATTAGAAATGGGAGTGGCATCTTAATTTATTCAGCAGGACAAGGGTTAAAAAGCTGTGCACTCAAGTCCATTGCATCCTTGAGATATTATACCATGTGTATTTGACCTTTATTGCTCTCTGGGCAAGAAGTGTCCTGGTTGCCTTGTGATTAGCCCTCCTAACTGGATCATGGGGTCCCCCGGTTCAAATCCTGCTGGAGGCAGAATGCAGCTCATAACTGTAGAGTACTTCATTGCACAGAGCCTTTTATTATCATCCTTCCATCATCTCAATATATTTTAACCCTTTTCATGTGGAATAAATTAAGATGCCATGCCCACTTCCAATTTTCAGCCAGTCAGATTACTTGAGCCAGGTTGTTGCTATAAATGCATATATTGAATAACAAACAGTGCAGATTCAGATCAGTTGGCTTCTACACTGTTTGCAGAGGCAGAATACATCCAGGTTCAGCAGGACAAGGGTTAAATAGGATTGAAAGGGACATAAAACACCAAATCATGGCATCATCTCTGGTCTAATTCAATAGCTTACAAACTGATGATATTTTTTGTTATTTTTCCTAGAAAAAAGGCTTTGACATTTCATACAAACTGTCTCCTGAGGAGAAAAAAATGACTGAATACTCATAGCCAGGTTTCCTGGTAAAATAAGAAGTCTGCTGAAGTAGCCCAGAAAGTGGTATTGGTTAAAGTTCAAAATCTCTACTACTGCATTCTAAATAGTATTATGGCCTAGCCCATAAGTGTTTCTTGTTTGGGTTTGTTTTGCTTTAATTGCTGTTTTTTTTAAAGTGAATAAGGTAGACAAAAAAAATATGGCTGTATATATTAGGATAGGCCAGGTTCAATTCATTGTGCTGTGGGTAGCACATCTAACTTCAGATCCTGGGGTTGCAAGTTTGAATCCCAGTTTGGCCAATTACATGTAACTTTCCCCCTTTCTGCTGATTCAAGAAAGACAGGTTTTCAGTTACTGGCAAAAGTGTACACAAGTACTGGTATAATGCCAAAGAAAAGTGTGAGTAGGTTAACTGACTGGCTTGACATGACACTAACAGTGTTGACTGGCCATACACAGTGTGGGGAATCCACATGACCAAATGTTCTTGAGAATCAGACCATATTGCAGAACAGCACTTACACCACCAGAAAGAGCTTGATTTCCATGTATTCTGCGCTTTATTTGAACAAATTCCATCAGGTATAAGTCGAGATATTCTAAAAAAACCTACCTGTGCGGAGCTAAAAATAGTAACAAACTCCATGCACTTAGTCATTTGGTCACTTGTGATTCCCCACACTGATACAACTCCAACTCAAACAAATTTTAGGGTCATTGATTTTGTCTGCCAGATATGGAAATTTTTGGGATGTCTAAATCCTTGGTGGAGAGAACAAATAAAAAGGCATTACCAAATTTACCCTAAATATTCGGACAACTCAACTCACTACCATACTAGTACAGACATTTGAACAAGTCAGTTTACTCCCAGTGGATGGAACAAGTCAGTTTACTCCCTGTTGATTGAACAAACCAGTTTACTCCCTGTTGATGTGTCTAAAATTGATGGATGGATAGCAAACAGTGTAGAAACTGATCAAAGGACTGCATTCTGATCTGGGTCTGCACTGATTGCTTTGGCTTGTATGTCCCAATGCTTAGATCTCTAGAGAAAGCATGTGCACAAGTACTGGTTATCTGCTTAGAGAACTAAGCTTACCTAGGAAAAGTGAGGTTAGGTAAACTGACAAGCTGGCCTCAGTGGCGCAGGTTGAAGGGCATGCAACTAGAGACCAGGAGGTTGCGGGCTCGACCCTCGCTGGGGTCGGCACCATTCTTACTTGGAGATTGGTCATGAAATATTTGCTACGGTCATTCTCTCCCTTCCGCTGATTCAAGAAGGGCAGTTGTCAGTTTCTGGCAAAAGAATATGCACAATACAGGTTAACCACTTGGAGGATAAGCCTGCACAGTAAACATCTGTTAAGGTAAACTGACCACGCTCGACATGATCCCCTTGGGTTGACTGGGCCATAAAACCTCAACACAAACAACATGATCTTAATAGTGTTGACTGGACAGTTAAATTCCAAACCAATCAATCAACCGGATGCTTAGGGTTGTTACGGTAACCTTGCCCTTTTTATATTTGCAGGTTCTGAACATTCAAAATGTGATTCAAGAAAATACAGGTGGGATCTACAACACAAGGTAGGAGGAATATCTAGGTAAATATTTTTATGCCGCCACCAATTTTAATGCAGGGACATAGAATATCACCGCTGTCCATACATACATCCATACAGCCCATCCTTACATACATCCCGTCGATCCGTATGTATGAAAAATAGTTTCCGCATGATAGCTTTTGAAAAGATAAGTGTATTTGATTCATATTTTATACAGCGGTATATAATAATAAAATATTCGTTAAGTTCAATTTATTGTAAAATCCACCAATTATTATGGGAGTTGTGGCTCATTTTCAACTTCATTGTTGTGTCAGTATGTACAAAGTGGTTTCCCATTTCTTCTGAAAAGATTAGTGTGTTTGATTCATATTTTATACATAGGTCTATAATCATAAAATATAGGTAAAGTTTGGTTTAGGGTTAAATTGGGCAATTATTATGGGAGTTATGGCCCTTTTTTCAATTTCATTTTTAGCAAAATGCTTCTTTTCAGGTGAAGATGGCCCCTGGGCAGGGGCATCTGTATCAAACTGACACATGTCTAGTTTTAGCTCTTCGTTAACCTTTACTACTCTCTGGGCAGAATCAACTGACAACAAATTATTTTTTTCTTAGAAAATAGATGTTGACATTTCATGCAAGTTGTCTCCTCAGGAGATAATGTACATGAAACGTCAAAATCTGTTTAAGAGAAATATTTTAAAATGTTGTGTGCAAAATTATTTACACAGTAGTTAAAACATGGACAGCTTCCTTGGGCAGATTCAGCAGTCAACAATTGGCCGGCCTTGGTGGCTCAGTTGGATGCGTCCTCCGACTGGAGACCAGGAGGTCGCGGGTTCAACCCCCGCTGAGGTCGGCAACATTCTTTTGTAAAGATTGATCATGAAATATTTTCTATGGTCATTCTCTCCCTTCTGCTGATTCAAGAAGGGCAGTTGTCAGTTTCTGGTGAAAGAATGTGCACAATACTGGTTAACCACTTAGAGGACTAAGCCTGCCCAGTAAACGTGTGGTTAGATAAACTGACCGCGCTCGACATGACCCCATTGGGTTGACTGGGCCGTAAAACCTCAACACAAACAAATCAGCAGTCAAAAAACTGATGATATTTTACTTTGAAAAAAAGCCTTTGACATATCAGTCTATTTTCTGGAAAAAATAAGAAAATATTTCAAAATGTTGTCCGTTGATATTCTTACCAAGCAGTTAAAACATCATATTGTAATGATTCATTAGAATTGCTTCACTGAGCTGTATCTAACATAAATATTACATAAAACTCTTCTCCAAATTTGACTGGCTGATTAAACTTAAGTCCCATTCCAGTCGTCAGTGAAGCAAAATTCCTGGGTCTTTTGTTCGATAACAAATTATCTTTTATCCCACACATCAAAGCTTTAAAAGCTAAATGTTTAAAAGCACTTGATATTCTTAAAGTTCTCTCCAGCTCCGACTGGCGAGGAGATTGTACTGTTCTTTTAAATCTTTATAGATCTTTAATTTGATCTAAACTGGATTATGGATCCATAGTTTATGGATCCACTAGAAAATCTTATTTGAAATCTTTGGATACTATTCATCCCCAAGGTTTACGTTTGGCTCTAGGGGCTTTTCGTACTTCCCCCATCGAAAGTTTATACGCTGAATCAAATGAACCATCACTGTATATAAGAAGGGAAAAATTGTCTCTTCAATATGATACTAAATTAGCCACCAATCCACGAAATTCAGCTTATGATTGTGTTTTTAATCCTAAATACGAAAGATTCTACAACAATAAACCAACGGCTATTGAACCCATTGGCCTGAGAATACAACCGTTACTTGAAGAGGCCAATATTAATGTTAAAAATGTTCAGCCCTTTTCTTTTCCGTCAAAAGAGCCATGGACGTTAAACCCTCCAAAGATTATTTTAGACCTTCATAATAATAAAAAAAACAGAAGTTGAGTCACATATTTTTAAGAATGAATTTTTAGAAATCAATCAAATTATAAACATTACCTGTCAATTTATACAGATGGTTCTAAACAAGATGAGAAAGTTGCTTGTTCTGTTACTAGTCCAAATTTTACTGACAGTATCAGATTACCTGATAATAGCTCCATTTTTACCGCCGAAGCCAAGGCAATTGATATTGCACTTTATCATATCAGAGATCAGTCTGAAAAACAATTCATCATTTATTCAGATTCTCTTTCTGTATTAAAATCCCTTAAAGATTTACACCATAGGAACCCATTAATTCAGCAAATTCTTAAAAAATATTATTACCTTTTAACTTCAAAAGAAATTGTATTTTGTTGGCTTCCCAGCCACGTTAATATTCGTGGAAATGCATTAGCTGATTTAGAAGCCAAATCTGCATTATCCTTAGTGATGACAAATTTCAAAATTCTTCACTCCGACTTTAAATCAAACATCCTTCAATACATCAACAACAAATGTCAGTCTGTTTGGGAAACACAAACTCAAAATAAACTAAATGAAATAAAACCAAATTTTAACAGCAAATGCACATTCTCTAATCTCAGCAGAAAAGAACAAACAAAAATCACCCGATGTAGACTTGGACACACTAGAATTACTCATTCTTATATTTTAAAAAATGAACAAGCTCCATTCTGCATTCCTTGCAATGAACTTTTTACAGTCAAACATTTTCTTATCACTTGTGCAGAATTTGATTATATTCGCACAAAGTATTTTAATGTAAAAACTATAAAGGAACTTTTTAATAATATACCATCTAAGAAAATACTTGACTTTCTTAAAGAGATCGGACTTTTTAATAAAATATAATCAGTATTTTTAATAAATTAAAATCATTGATACTTTATCTTTTTAAAATGAACACATCAATCCTAGATATTTTTAATTTCTCATTAAATAAAATCATCATCAAATATAAAAATTATTAAACGCTATATGCCCTTTTAGGGTTGGAACGTCTATAAATAAAATATCCATCCATCCTTCCATCCATCCTGTCAAGCTGAAACTTCATAAATAGTTACACAATGGTGTGGAGCAGCACATATTATTTCAAGGTTACAGTGCACCAAATATTTGCAGATTTATTCCCCTTTGAAAGTTTTTGTAAACTTTTTGCAGCATATTGTTTAGAGGTAATAGTGTGCAAATTATATTTTATAATAGGTATATTTTTTGCAAATAACTAAAGTTTTGGTCATATGGACAAGATATTGATTTTTTTTTTCTTTTATTAAATTTGCAAGGAAAGGTTGTCATTATTAAATCTTTACGAATACATAATTCTTTTTGGATTTTTTTTTTAATACTCTTCTGATTTGGCTCCCTTGAAGAACAAAAATAAAATCAGTATTCAACAAGTGAAAGGTTTACAAAAAAATTTCTTGCAGCATTTTTTTTTTTTGGTTGTTTATTTTTGTTTTGTTATTGTTCGGTCCGATATTGAAGTATAGGAAAAACAAATCAGCCAAAGGCTCATATGAGCTTATAGTCATGCTCCTGTGGTGTGTCCTTCATCAGAAAGCACTTCTTCCTAGAAGCAGCAAACTTCTCCCTTATTTCCCAGAAAGGAGAAGTCACTTCTTCCTTAATTCCTGGGCCAGCTTGGTCGCTTAGGTTACAGTTCACCAAATATCAGCAGAGATATGCCCCAATGAAATTTTTTTAATTTTTTTTTTTTGTAATTCCACTTATAGTTTATATCCGGAGGACTGAATTATACAGGAGCCAGTTTTTGTGCTACATCTTTTTACTTGCCATGGGCATATAATGCCCCGCTTGGCAGAGCTTTTGTTTTGTATATATGATACTAACATGGCTTTCAAGCACATCTCGTTCTTGTGGAGTGAAAAAGGTATGATAGTGGGTCACATGGGTGATACAGCTTTATTGCTTGGGCAAAAAACCCATATTGCCCCATTTGGAGCTCTCGGCAGACATGCATTTGACTCCACATATGATATAAAATAGGCAAAATTGTTAGAAAAAAAAAAATGTACAATAAATAGATAGTCTGTGGTATGGCTATTTTCATATCGTACCCCATATCAACCCTCAACCCATATTAGCCCTCGGGCCTTAGGCCCTCAGGCTGATATAGTTGTCTCCAGTTGATATGGGGTGTGATGTGAAATTGCCATATAATAATCTCTATTTATTGTTTGCAATATTTTGGTTGTTAGGCATTTTTCATCATTGAAGTTCATTGAAAAAGGCCTAGTGGCTGAAATGGTGGAAGTAATGTTATCTTATATAAATTGTCATTACAGTAAAAATCCTAAAATTTCAAACACGAAATTGTTCAACAAAATGACATCTGCAAACAGTGCATACCCAGATCAGAGTCTGTAAACAGTGCATACCCAGATCAGACTGCTCCTCAGGGTTTACACAGTTTGCCTTTCCACTAACCATTTTAAGAGACCGCTACATAAAAAACAAACTTGAGGCGAAAATAATATGGAATGAAATGTTCCAATTAGGGCATATATCATATTATTATTACTATTATTATTATTATTATTATTATTATTATTGGTGAGGAGGGACATTGATCAATGGCCATATACTTGTTGATGTCTGAGCACATTCTATAACTCCAGATTACTGTGAAATCATGAATGTTTTTGCAGTTTCAGCTTTGCTATTTTTATGATTTAATCTTTGCTACTCTGTGGGTAAATTCAGCTAATGACAAATTGGTAATATATTTTCTGTTATTATTATTTCCAGAAAATAAGATTTGACGCTTCATGCAAACTGTTCCTGGAGAGAGTTTGCATGAAATATCAAACCTTATTTTCTCCAAATGAGTTTTACAGAGTTGTCGCCTCTGAAAGCTTATCCCCTTTCTGTACTATTGAATTATGATTCCAGGAAGCTAATGTTAAGTTTTGACAGCATCACATTTCTAAAGCACAGCTCTTAAAAGCAATACCATATTTACCATAAGTGTAACTCCTTACCATGCTTGTTCTTTAATTGGAAAGGGTTTCTTCCACTATCTGTTGTGTTTAAAAATTACTGCGCAAGTGGCTGACAGTGTAGACCCTGATCAGACACTGCATTCTGCAGTGTCTGATCTGGGCCTACATGGTTTGCTCAGGCCTATTGGTCCTAGTACTTAGGGTTAAGTATCAGGACAAACATGCCTGAGCAAATGGTGTAGATCCAGATCAGTTGCCACAGAATGTGGCATCTGATCAGGGTCTACACTGTTTGCCACTCATCCAGTAGTTCTTTGAACACATCATATTAACCTATTAATGCCTAGCGTCCCATAACAGGCAAATGACCCTTATGGGTTCATTCGCCATTAAGCCTGAACTCCTCAAACCTAGGGTCGCACAAAAGGGACATTTGGCAGACAGTGTAGATCCTGATCAGATGCCACAAAATGTGGCATCTGATCAGGGTCTTCACTCTGTACATGAAATGCAGGAATTTGAATGAAACATGGTTTCAATGAAAATTAACCAGACATATGGGAGTGGACTGGTCCAAAAATTGAAGATAGAAGGGTCCACTTGGCATAAATATGTTAAAGTGGACTTGTTCAAATTTTAAGACAAGTAAGGTAAGGAGTTCAGTGTCCCAGTATTTAGTGTTAATACAGTATATCAGTCTGAAATCACTCAGAGAATGTCACTTGAGTATACCCCTAAAGAGGACTTGTTAAGAAGGAACAGAAGGAGTATTTGGTGATAATTCTGGGGTATTTTTCTCCAGTTCTCCACAAGAACATATGTTATGGATACTTATTTGAAGCAAGGCACTTCAAATGAGTACTCACAACAACTCTTTTTATGGAGAAATAAGAAAACTTATCCTAAAATTATCAGCAAATACTCTTCTGTAACAATTCTGCTTCCACCAAATGAAAATATGAAATTATTTTGCTTCCACCAAACAAAAGTATGAAATTATTTTGCTTCCACCAAACAAAATATATGAATTTATTTTGCTTCCACCAAACAAAAATTTGAAATTATTCTGCTTCCACCAAACAAAAATATGAAATTATTCTGCTTCCTCCAAACAACAAATATGAAATTATTCTGCTTCCACCAAACAAAAATATGAAATTATTCTGCTTCCACCAAACAAAAATATGAAATGTCTGCTTCCACCAAACAAAAATATGAAATTATTCTGCTTCCACCAAACAAAAATATGAAATTATTCTGCTTCCACCAAACAGAAATATGAAATTATTATGCTTCCACAAAACAGAAGTATGAAATTATTCTGCTTCCACCAAACAAAAATATGAAATTCAGCTTTTTCTACAGCATCCAGATATGAAGTGCTACCATAAAAATGCAATTTTCTAGTAATTTAACTTCAGACAGAAATATAGATGTCAATTGATTTTGCTGCCTCTGAATATGAAATGTTGAAAAAATAAAGCAACAGTAAACCAATTTTGCTTTTAGACAAATTGTACAATTTGGCAGCACCATATCTGGACAAAGTCATACTTTCTGAAACCCATACTAAACAAACATAATAGTTAGATATAGGCTTTGTTTTTAGTAGTTTCGATTTATCAGTTTTTCGCTATTGACAGACATATTTTTGTTTTTAGTTTGTTTGGAGGCAATGGTTATTTTCATGCATGATATTTTAAAAAGAAAATATAATTTATCTATCTCTGTATCAGAAGTTCTCAAAATGATATTGTCATTTACACTTATCATGCCATGGATAATTCAGCAGACAACAAACTAATGATGTTGTTCTTATTTTTCCTAGAAAACAGGATCTGACATTTCATGCAAAGTGTCTCCTAAGGAGACAATTTGCATGAAGTATCATATCATGTTTTCTAGTTGAAATAAGAAAAATATTTCAAATTGTTGTCTGCTGAAATTTTTACCCAGCATGCAAAGTGTAAATCATCAGCTTCCTGATAACCATAATTCAGTTTAACCCCCAAAATGCCAAGCAAATTTGAAACAGATGACATACATTTTTTTTTTTTTTTCGAGAAAATAAGTATTGACATTTCATGTGAATCATCTACTTGGCAGATGATTCACAGAAAGTATCAAGACTTATTTTCTTTGAAAAAAAAAAAAATAAAAATAAAAATGTTGTGATGCAGTTTTGATTGGCTCTTAAAGGATTAAAATTGGCAAAGCATCATTTATCTGTTTTTGTTGTTGTGTTTTCGTTAACATTGTTTTTTTTTTTTTGTTGTTTTTTTTTTTCAGAGAAATTAAGTCATGATATTTTATCATGTGAATCCTCTATCTAACAGACAATTCATATGAAATATTGAATTTTATTTGCTTTGAACAATAAAAATCTTCAGAATGTTGTCTGCTGCAGTTATCACTCATGCTTTAACCCTTAAACTGCCTGCAGTGACAACAATTGTCATCTGCTTTGTCATCTGCTTGTGATTTAAGAAGTCATTTTTGCAAACAGTCTGGACCCAGATCAGACTGCTCCTCTAGGAACAGTCTGATCAGGGCCCGCACAATTTTCCTGTATGCAAAAAAAAGGTTTGAAAAATTTTCAAGAATGTTTAGCTGACAACATAAACAGACAACATTTTGAGATGCAGGTTTTCTTGGCATTTTAAGAGTTAACCTTTACCACTGTCTGGGGAGATTCAGCAGATGACAAATTGATAGTTTTTCTTATTTTCCCATACACTAGATTTTTTTAGATTCATGCAGATTGTCTCCTGTGGAAACAGCAGAGCCTATTTTCTGAGAAAAATAAGAAAAAAATATTTTAAAATGTTGTCTGCTGAAAGTTTTCCTCAACAGGCTAAATAAGCAATAAAACATTAAAATAAACAAAATGATAATGGCTGTCTGAAAATATCCTGACCTTAGACCTATGCTTGGGATTTCACATTAGTTGAAAATAGTTTTGTTACCTCTCCACAGTAGACTTGTTAAAGAAGAGTCATAATTATTTGATAATTTCATCATTTCTCAATAAAAACATGTTGTTTGTTTACACATTTATTATGGAGAAATTTGTTTGTTTTTTTTTTGTGTGTGTGTTTTTTTTTGTTTTTTTTTTGTGTGTGTGTGTGTGTGTGTGTGTGTTTTTTTTTTTTTTTTTCAGTATTCTTATCAAACCTTAACAAGTCCATGCTCTCTAAACAGGGGTTTGCAGCAGATGGAAACTAAGACATATTATGACTTGTCATATTTCTTGCTTTAGAGGCTCCATATTCCTCAAAAATGGACATTTTATTTTCAAAAAAAAAGGTTTAATATATTGATATATGGTATAAATACTATCATAAAATGTGGCATCGTACAGCCTGTAAAATTTCAGTTAATCTCTTGCTCTTGAAATGAAATGGCTTTTTATCGTACCTCTCAATTAATGTTGCCATCATTAATTCAGAGATGGGTAAAAAATCGTATCATTTTTGATCTAGTTCAAAAACAAGAGACTAAGTGAAATTTTACAAGCTGTCAGATGCCACATTTTATGATCATATATATCAATTTATTAAACCTTTCTTGGTTAAGAATGTCTATTTTTGGAGGAACATGAAGCCTTAACCTACAACAGAGGACAATTATTGTTACTTTCCTTATACTTTCCTAGAAAATATGACTTGCAGCTCATTTAAATCATTTCTAAAGGAAAAATAAGGTTTGACATTTCATCAAAATTGAGAGGAGACAGTTTGAATGAAATGTCAAACCTTATTTCCTGTGAAAAATAAGAAAAAATATCTGTAGTTTGTTGTCTGCTGATTTAGCCAATAAAGTAAAGATTAATCAGGAAAGCAAAGAATACATTGAGATGATCTGATTTTAAGAACATGAAAAATTATTTTCTTGAGCAAACAAGAAAATTATTTATCATTTCGACAGAATGGAAAGTTCATCTTGAAAACATAATGATTTCACAGTATCTCCTTTGTAGAGGTGGAAAGGGAATGGTCTGAGATCAGTGTCCAGTGAAGTCTGAGCACCTTCTACCACTCCAGCTCATCATTTGTCATTCATAGAAGTCCAGTAAAGTGTTTAGTCATTCTTCTTATTTTTTGCTTCTTTGTAAGTGTGCAGATTATTCTGTCTACATGTCACCAACCAGTGACTTACAACAGCTACCAAATTTGCTCTAAATACACACAGCTTAACACTTTGCATGCAGGGTAAAAGTTTCCACAGACATTTTGAAATAGTTTTCTTACTTTTCCTAGAAAATAGGGATTGATTCTTCATACAAACTGTCTTCTAAGGAGGCAGTTAATTTGCATGAAGTGTCGGATCCTATTTTCAAGGAAAATTAGAAAAAATATCATCAGTTTGTCATCTGCTGGATTTGCCCATAGCATAGTAATTGTTAACTCTTTACCATACTTATCTTAAAGTTTGACTACCAGGGCGCAGTTGTTCAAAGCGTCATTAGCTTATTGAGCTTGTTAAGGGTCATTTCGTTAACTGTTTTAGCGGATTCAATTCACAATATTCTGATATTTTTGCTGAAAAAATGTGAGTAGCTTTTGCAAAAGCTACTCACATTTTTTTAGCAAAATATTTCAGCATATTTGCATATCACTCGACGTAAATTTTAACAAATTGTTAACTAAGGATATCGTTAGCTTTGAACAACTGGGCCCAGGTGATCTCACTGAAATTTGTGATTGAATGGCAAATAGTGTAGACCCTGATCAAATTGCTCCTTAGGAAGCAGTTTGATTGAAGTCCTCACTGTTTGCTCAAGCCTGTCTTTCTACATATTCGACCTAATTACCACACATACTCCTATAAGCGCACAGTCAAGCAATTCCGTAGTCTTCAGATTACAGACAGTGTAGTTTTTGTCTACTTCTTTATAAAGGCATATGTTGTGGGTGCCCATTTGAATTGCATCAACTTATCAATGCAATTCAAATGAGTACCCACAACATATGCATTTAAAAAGAAAATCAGAAAAAAAAGAAAACACAATAACATTACATAAGCATCATTCACTGATCTTTGTTTAAGTGTACCCTTAGTATAGGTGGATACATATTGTACCACAAGTTTCCCAGTAATTTTGAAAAACCTAAGCACATGGTGCAGTAATAAGGTCTAATATAGTATTTAGAGTAAATAGGGTACTCATTCAAAATACTCATTTCTACTGGCCTTCCTTATGAACTGCACTTCCTTATGAAATGTTAAGCCTTATTTTCCCTAAAAAATACAAAAAAAAAAAAAAAAAAAAAAAAAAAAAAAAATGTCTGCTGTAGTTTTTATTAGCACTGTAACCCATTTATGCCTTGTTTCCTATAAAAGGGACATAAGCAAACAGGCCGGCCTCGGTGGCTCAGTTAGATGCGCTGTCCGACTGGCGACCAGGAGGTCGTGGGTTCTGTCCCCGTCGAGGTCAGCAACATTCTTTCGTGGAGATTGATCATGAAATATTTTCTACGGTCATTCTCTCCCTTTCACTGATTCAAGAAGGGCAGTTGTCATTTGCTGGCAAAAGAATGTGCACAATACTAGTAAACAGCTTAGAGGACTAAGCCTGCCCAGTAAACCTGTGGCTAAGTAAACTGACCGGGCTCAACATAACCCCATTGGGTTAACTGGGCTGTAAAACCTCAACACAAACAAACATAAGCAAACAGTGCAGACCCAGAATGGGACATCTGATCAGGGTCCACACTGTTTGCATTTAATACAGGAATTTCTATAAAACATGGTAATAATAAAACCAACCAGACCCCCTTATATTTGAAAAGGACTTGTCCAAAGTGTTGAGGTAGAAGAGTTCATTTGGCATAAATGGGAGTAATTTTTTTTTTTTCTGTTGGTCATCTGTAACTTAAAAGGCTGGAGACCAAGCATCAGGTCTGGGCGAGATGTCAAAGTCATGAATTATGAATAAGCATAGTTTCAAGCTAAGGAATCCAGTAAAAGTTGAATATATGAAAACCTGTGATGAGTACTCATTAGAATTGCTTAGTGAGGCAGTTCTAGTGAGTACACACGTTTCTGCAATGACATAAGTCATGAGGTTGTTTTCTGTTTGGAGTTGTCAGACTTTATCAGACTAGGTATTATGCCCCTGCCCATTGGGGCCTGCGAAGTAGATGGGCTGCCTTGTGCCTCTGTGACAGAACTGCTAGTGACTTAATGCAGGACTTGAGCTCATTATTAACCCAGGTTGGGTAAAAGTCCCACAGATTCAGAGGTGATATCTTGACATGACAACATGACTGAAATACTGTTGACTGGGATGTTAAAACTTGAATAATTATCATGCCCCCCACTCATTTTTAATGCAGGAGTTTGTCTTTTGACCAGGTTGGTAAAAGTCCCACAGATTCAGAGGCAATATCTTGACATGACGAAATGACTGAAGTACTGTTGACTGGATTAGGTATGACTTTATTAGATAGGTTAGATTATATTTGACTGATACTTTGTTAGACAGGAATAGATAGTAGTAGTAGGTCAGACTATGAAGTTGGTCCACATCAAGCAAACAAAAACATGCCTATATAATTTTGACCCCCTTTAAACCCCATTTTTATATAGTAAAACTGGGGTTTATGGGGGTATACATTATTATTCTTATTTCTGCTAAACACATAGATTGTGAGTACTCATTAGAATTGCCTTGCTGAGGTGGTTCTAAGGAGTACCCACATTCTCTGTTTTGAGCAGAAATATGAACAATACCAGTTTCTTATTTGAAAACTTTAGTTTTTGGAAGTGAAGTTTTCTATACATTTAATTAGGCGTGTTTTTGTAATGAAGCATGCACAGAATGCAAAGATTCAGATACATCTTGAGCATGCACACGGTCTCATTAGGGCCTTTGATCTCCATTGATACACTATAGTATCCAATGACTCTGGCAGTGTACAGTGAAGACCCTGATCAGACTGCACATTTGCGCCAAAGGCACATGCAGTTTTGCTTGACACGGTTCAGTTCAGTATGTATGATTGTGATAATTCATTGAGTTTTCTGATTGATTGCTTTGAAAGTGACTGCATATAAGGATGAGTGTTCCTGTGTGCCTTACGCTAGGGGTTTCATCTCAGTACAGCAATGTACTGTTCACGACACTTTCTACACGTTTGCGATTCACGCTTGCGGATTTACGTTTGCGATTTTAATTCAAAATTCAAGTTGGCAATTCATGCTTGCGATTTATGTAATTCATGTCCTTCATTACTTAGCATGCTGGGTAAAAATTTTAGCAGATTTCATTTTGAAATATTTTTTTCTTATTTTCATAGAAAATAGGATCTGACACTTCATGCAAGGAGACAATTTGCATGGAGAGTAAGATCATATTTACTATGAAAAACAAGAAAAAATAGGAGTTTGACATCTGCTGAATTTGCCAATTGCATGTTAAGTGTTAACCCTTGTCCTGCTAAATAAATTAAGATGCCACACCCACTTCTAATTTTCAGCCAATCAGATTACTTGATCCGGATTTTTGCTATAAATTCACATACTTAATGGCAAACAGTGCAGGTCCAGATCAGTTGGCTTCTTCAGAAGCCAACTGATCTGGATCTACACTGTTTGCAAAGGCAGGGTATATCCGGGTTCAGCAGGACAAGGGTTAATCATAATTTTTCTTTTTGTAACTCATGTATGTGTTTTGTAACTCATGTATGTATTTTGCTTTTTCTATTGTTGGATTTTGTATGTTTGTATTTTGTTTACCACTCTATGAGTAAACTCAACAGATGATAAATTGATGATATTTTTCGTAATTTTTCAAGAAAATAGACATAGATTGATATTTCATGCAGATTATCTCCTGAGGAGGTGAAGTTCCTATTTTCTAGAGAAAACAAGAAAAAATATGAGTTTGACATCTGCTGAATTTGCCCATTGCATGGTAAATGTTAATCAGATTTTTCTGTTTGTAACTCATGTATGTATTTTCTCTCTTGAGTTGTATTTTATATGTTTGTATTTTGTATACCACTCTACGTGCAAATTTAGCAGATGACGTTTTTTTGGGGGTTTTTTTCTTCTTATTTTTTCAAAAAAATGGGCATTGACATTTTATGCAGATTGTCTCCTAGGGAGATCATTTGCATCAAATGACAATACCAGTTTTCTGGGAAAACACGAAAAGTATTTCAAAATCTGCTGAATTTTTTTCCCAAGGTGCTGAGTGTTAATTTTTTGTTGTTGTTGTATGTAATTTTTTTGCTGTTGTTGTATGTAATTTTTTTGCTTTAAAGCTCCATTTTCCTCAAAAATAGAATTTTTTATCCAAGAAAGGTTTAATAAATTGTTATATGATAATGAAACGATCATAAAATGTGGCATCTGACAGCCTGTAAAATTTCAGTTAGTCTCTTGTTTTTGAGCTGAATCAAAAATGATTTTTTATCATATCTCAGAATTAATGTTGGCAACATTAATTCAGAAATATTATAAAAAAGTAATTTCATTTTTTTTTTATCCAGTTCAAGAATGAAAGATTAGCTGAAATTTTACAGGCTGTCAAATGCCATATTTTATGATTGTGTAACATACTAAATCTTTCTTGGATAATAAAATGTCTGTTTTTGAGGAATATGGAGCCTTTAATCATGCTATGTCTCTGTTCGTAATTAATGTTTGAATTCTTTTTGTAATTTGTTCATCTGAATTATGTTTATTTATTTTCATATGTGTTTATAATTTATATGTCTTAATTATGCTTATTTTCCAGCATTTGTTATTTATATGCCTTAATTATGCTTCTTTTCCAGCATTTGTTATTTATATGCCTTAATTATGCTTCTTTTCCAGCATTTGTTATTTATATGCCTTAATTATGCTTCTTTTCCAACAACTTACCTTACAGCTAGCATTGGTTTTCTCATCTCTACCATTCATGATGAGGGTCCGGAGACTTTATGCCCGCAAGGATTGTTTGGGTATGTATCGTAGGGGTTATAGCCGGTGGCCACTATGATCAGGGAAGATATTTGAATGCAAAGCTACATGATCACTACTTTATATTTAATGGCTTTGCAAGCAAAGACAGTTTGCCTTTGATCTGTCTGCTTCACATCAAAACTGATGGTGATGATGATGATGATGATAATAATCATATATTGGTGAGGATGATGACAAAAAAAAATTCAATAGAACATTTCTGTATGATGGCACTGTTATTGATGTTGATGATGATGATGATCATCATATATTGGTGATGATGATGACAAAAAAAAAATGTCATAGCCACATAGAACATTTCTTTGTGATGACACTATTAATGATGATGATGATGATGATGATGATGATGTTTTAGCTGGACAGTACGGTTGATGATACATGTACTTTTCAAATTATATCATAGTGCTTATAACCAGTGGCCACTATGATCTGTGAAGATATTCTGAAAGCAAAGTTTATTACTATTACTTTTATATTCAGCAGTTTTGCCTTTGTCTCTGATCTATTTGACTGCACATCAACATTGATGTTGATGAGGATGACTGCCATTATGATTGTGATTTGTCGATGATGTAATTCTACTGCAACTGCTGCTGAGTTTAATTGTCTTAAGTCCTTTGCTAGGATTATGATGATGATTGCTGTACTAACCTAACATAGATGAAAATAATGAGTTTGGTAATAAAATGTTAAATTTTTGACAAAACTGTTGATGGTAATAAAATGTTAAATTTTTGACAAAACTGTTGATGAATCATATACTTGTTGATTGTGTTGACTAAAGGTAGACGTTCTAAATATTGTATGTTTTAATGATGATGAGTGTTGAATTATGGTTTACTACACCTGATTACTTTCATAATGTTGGTACAGATGATGATGTAGATTATGATGAGGATGGGAATGATGATGTTGATGATGATTTAAATGCTTTAATTATGCTTCTTTGCCATCTGTTAGTACTTCATATGCCATAAGAATTTACTATCTTTTACACATTTCTTTCAGCGATCATTGGCTTTCTCAATTCTACAGTCTTGATGTGGCTCTGCCAATCTAATGGTGAGATTGCTTATTTACATATGATTTTAGTATATACATATAACAATAACCTTGTTTAGTGACCTGTGACTCCAGGTTTGGTTTCTTACTTAATAGAATACAGCTCAGAACCAGAAGCCTCGGGTAAACCAGACAAGGTTATAGTTTTTCCTAAAGTGTTAGATGTACATTGTACTTGACTTTGATAGTAATAGAACTGTAAGAAATTATGATGATGATGATGATAATGGTGATGATAATGTAGTAGTGTTGATAATGGCATTGATAAATATTTTAAGTCATCAGTTTATTTGATATAATTGTAATGTTACTGAGACTGATGATGATTGATGTGCTAATGAGAAGGATGGTATCTTTGTCATGCTTCTTTTCTCTCTCTATTTTATATGCCTTAATTTTGCTTCTTTTCTCAGAGCATACCTTTCTGCTTGTATTTGCTTTCTCAATCTATCACTCATGACAAGGGTCTGGAGATTTAATGCCCATAAGGATTATTTAGAGTGTATTGTAGTGCTTATAACCAGTGGCCACTATGATCTGTGAAGAGATTCTGAAAGCAAAGTTTATTACTATTACTTTTATATTCAGCAGTTTTGCCTTTGTCTCTGATCTGCTTGACTGCACATCAATACTGATGTTGATGAGGATGACTGCCACTAATATATGATTGTGATTTGTTGATGATGGTAATTCTACTGCAGCTGCTGCTGAGTTTAATTGTTTAAGTCCTTTGCTAGGATTATGATGATGATTGCTGTGCTAACCTAACATAGATGACAATAATGAAATTGGTAATAAAAAGTTAAGTTTTTGACAAAACTGTTGATGAATCATATACTTTTTGATTGTTTTGACTAAAGGTAGACATTCTAAATATTGTATGCTTAATGATGATGATGTGTTGAATTATGGTTTACTACACCTGATTACTTTCATAATGTTGGTGCAGATGATGATGTAGATTATGATGAGGATGGGAACAATGATGTTGATGCCATCTGTTAGTACTTCATGTGCCATAAGAATTTACTATCTTTTACACATTTCTTTCAGCGATCATTGGCTTTCTCAACTCTACAGTCTTGATGTCGCTCTGCCAATCTAATGGTGAGATTGCTTATTTACATTTGATTTTAGTATAATTTAACAATTATCTTGTTTAGTGACCTGTGACTTCTGGTTTCAGTTTCTTATTTAACATAATACAGCTGGGAACCAGAAGCCTTGTGTCAGCGGACAAGGTTATATTTTCTAAGGTGTAACATGTACTTGACTTCGGTAGAAATAGTACTGTAAGAGATGATGATGATGATGATAATCATCATGATGTACTTGTGCTTATAATGGTATTGATGTTTAAGGCATCAGTTTATTTGATATAATTGCAATTGTAATGTTACTGAGATTGATGATGATATATATGTTAATGATGAGGATGGTATCTTTGTTATGCTTCTTTTCTCTCTGTATTTACCTGAATTTTGCTTCTTTTTCTTTGTTTTCTCAACTCTACCAATCATGATGAGGGTCTGGAGATTTCATGCCTGCAAGGATTGTTTGGTGTGTATCATAGGGGTTCTAGTGGGTGGCCACTATGATCAGGGGAGAGATTCTGAATGCAAAGCTGTTTGTTACTACTTTAATATTCAACAGTTTTGCCTATGTTTCTGATCTGCCTGACTGCACATCAACACTGATGTTGACTGCCATTATGATTGCGATTTGTTGGTAATTCTACTGCGGCTGTTGCTGAGTTTGTTTTGTTTTATTAGTTCTATATTCAGCAGTTGTGCCTATGTCTCTGATCTGCTTGACTGCACATCAGTACTGATGTTGATAATGATAACTGCCATTATGATAGCAATTTGTTGATGATGGTAATTCTACTGCGGCTGTTGCTGAGTTTGTTAGGAGTCTTCAGTCCTTTGCTAGGATTATGAAGTTGAATGCGGTGCTAACCTAATGTAGATGTCAATAATGAGATTGGTAATATTAATGGTTTGACAAAACTGTTGATGAATCATATACTTGTTGATTATGTTGACTAAAGGTAGATGTTCTAAATATTTTATGTTAAATGATGATGATGATGATGTGTTGAATTATGGTTTACTACACCTGATTACTTTTATAATGTTGGTGCAGATGATGATGTAGATTATGATGAGGATAAGATAGATGATGATGATGATGATGATGATGATGATGATGATGATTTAGAGGCTTTAATTATGCTTCTTTGCCATCTGTTAGTACTTATATACCATAAGAATTTACTATCTTTTACACAAATATTTCAGCAATCAATGGCTTTCTCAACTCTACAGTCTTGATGTGGCTCTGCCAATCTTATGGTGAGATTGCTTATTTATATATGATTTTACTATATACATATAACAATAACCTTGTTTAGTGACCTGTGACATTGGTTACAGTTGCTGAGTTTGTTAAGTGTCTTCAGTCCTTTGCTATGGTTATGATGATGATTGCAGTGCTAACCTAATGCAGATGACAATAAAGATTTTGGTAATGGTATTGGTTTGACCTTTCTGCTAGCATTTGCTTTCTCAAATCTACCTTTCATGATGAGGATCTGGAGATTTAATGCGTGCAAAGATTATTTGGTGTCTAATGTAGGGGTTATAGCCGGTGGCCACTATGAAGAGATTCTGAATGCAAGGCTTATTACTATTACTTTTATATTCAGCAGTTTTGCCTGTGTATTTGATCTGCCTGACTGCGCATCAACACTGATGTTGGCAATGATGACTGTCATTATGGTTGTGATTTGTTGATGATGGTGATGCTACTGCAGCTGCTGTTGAGTTTATTAAGTGTCTTCAGTACTTGCTAGGATAATGATGCAGTACTAACCAAATGAAGACAACGATCAATAAGATTAGTTATGTTTATGGTTTGACAATACTGTTGATGAATTGTATACTTATTGGTCATGTATAATTAAGGTAGACATTTTCTTGTTATTGCAAAAGATGAGATGCTGCTGCTGATGATGATGAAGATGATGTTGTGGTGAATTATGGAATTACTACACCTGACTACTTTCATAATGTTGGTACAGATGATAAGGATGATGGGGTATTGATAATGATTTAAATGCTTTAATTATGCTTCTTTGCCATCAGTACTGTTGGTACTTTATTTGCCATAAGTATTTACTACCTTTACAATGTTTCTTTCAGCTATCATTGGCTTACTCAACTCCACAGTTTATGATAAAGACGCTGCCAACCTTATGGTGAGATTGCTTATATTAATGATTTAATAATTATAAATACACCCTATACTGGTATCCAATGACTTGTGGTTCGGTTTCTTATTTGACAAAATACAGCTGGGATCCAGAGGACTCAGGTCATGGGACATGGTATATACTTTCCTACTGTCAGAAATGATGATGATGATGATGGTGATGATGATGATGATTATGATGATGTAGTTATGGTTATAATAGTATTAATGTTTAAAGCATCAGTTTATTTGCTATATTTGCAATTGTAGTGTTACTGAGACTGATGATGATGATGATGATGATTATCACCTCAGTATTGATGATGATGATGATAATTATGATGATTATGATTAGAATGATTATCACTTTATTATCCTTGATGATAGTGTTGATGGCATTGCTGATCAGATATTGAATATGAAAACATGTTTTGTAATGTTCATGATTTAACAATTGTGACAATGCAACCACTTTGTACTTATGCGCTATTTATTATGATAATTATTGCATTGTTATTGCTGATGGTGATGTTGATGGGAATGATGTTACAGAAAGTGATGATAGTTACGATTATTACATCAATACACATGATGATGATGATGATGATGCTGATTATGATGAAATATTGACTGTGGGGTGTGATAATTCTGTAAAAATTAATTCCAGTGATAAATGTTTAAACAACAGTGTTTTGATATTATGATATTTGTTGAGTATTAATTGATGTTTCTTAATAATTCTGCAGTTAATAAAAGATGTCAGTACCTTTTAGATAATGATCATGATGCTGATGCTGATGATGATTATGATGTAGACCTCAGTCGTGACCTTGTTGCCATAACTGTTGACATCTGAAAATATAACTATTATTGGTAAGATGAACTTGATTTTTATATTATATGTTTAACAATATTGTTGATGGAACTTGTACTGTACTGACTAGTAACAAGAATGAAGATATTTTTGTTGAACTGTTGAACTCTATGGTAACTCTTTTCTAGTTACAATACATGCAGTAGATCATTATATCACTGTAAATGGCCCAATACAACTGGCTTCATTTGGTAGAATGTCTATCTTAATGTTAAGAGGCTGTGAGTATGTACCTAAACTGGGTCATACAGAGGATTTTTCTGAAATTAGTTATACATTTAGTTTGGTACTCTGCATTAAGAAGAAGTGCTAGGGTTAGTCGCGCCACTGTCTGTATATTATGATTGCTGGTAGTATCATTTATCATTACATTGTCTGCATTTTGATACAGCAGTCGGGGAGCTCTGTAAAAGGGCATCAGTGCCCAACTTTACATTCAGACACCATCACAATATGACTGAAAGATTGTTAACAGTGATGTTTATAAACTCAAACAAAAAACTTGATGAACAGGAGTGTACTCTGTGTACAATTGAAACTCAGTGGCTCGAACAGCTTAGGACCATGAATATTTGTTCAAGATACGATTTATTCATGCCACTGAGGGTTAATCATAATTCCAGGTCTGGAAGCAAATGGCGATAGTTTAGGGAAATCTTTTCCATCTACTCAATGATGGTATGTTGAGTATACTCTATTAGAATTGTCTCACACAACATATAATACCATGATGAAGCAAAAACATTTCCCAAAATGTTTGTTTTCTCAAGCAATTAGAAGAATTTAGTGGGGACTTAAAAAGGAGTTTGAATTAGCCATGGTGAATGAGCCATCAGAGTTCCAGCTACTGAAGTTTGACTGCAGTATGCTTTTGTTTCTCAATGTCTAGGGGACACAACACCTACAGAAAAGAGTTTTCCTCACTGGATATGAATTGCTTCTTAAATGGGGTTGAGACTACTGTTAAAAGAAAGCAGCCAGCCTGGGTGGCTCAGTTGGATGTGCATCCTGCTGGTGATCAGGAGGTTGTGCTGACTGGGCCGTAAAACCTCAACACAAACAAGCAAAAGAAAGCATTTGGTTTTTGAGGGAGCAAATGTTTTCATTCGAGAGAAGAACCCATTAAGGCATAGGTCTAGATAAGAGTTGGTATCGGGTAAATCCACAAAAACATATGCTGTGGGTATTATTAGAAGCGCCTCTCTGAGGTGCTTCTAATGAGTACCCACAGCATGTGTTTTCATAGAGAAATAAGAAAATATCAATACTTTTGGCTAAGTTACTAATCAAGAGCTATTGAAAAGTGAAACAAATACTTTTTGGTCAGAATGATCTCCATACATCTTAATGCTTAGCATGCTGGGTAAAAGTTCAGCAGACAACAATATGGAATGGAGGCTCCTAGGCTAATGCAACTTCATACACACATACTCTGGCAACATTTATGGAGATTGATCAAATTTTATATGGTCATTGTTCCCCTGCTGATTCATGAATGGTAGTTGTCAGTTCCTGTCCAAAGAAAGTGCACATGTACTGGTTAGTCACTTAGAGGATTAAGCCTGCCCAGGAAAAATATGGGTCGAGTACACTGACCATGCTCGACATGACCCTAAAGGATTGACTAGGCCATAAAACCTCAATACAAATAAGCAAACTGGCATCACTATTACTGACCTTGACCTACTTTTTACACTTGGCTGAACAGTGTTTTATCTGTGCTTTTGACTCCAATTTTAAGTCTGTGCTTTTAGCTCCATTTCTCAAACACCAGTGTATCTAGGCTAATAAAACTTCATACCCACATCCACTATGATACACCATGCTGGCTGCCAATATCAAATTGAATTGGTCTTCTTGAGAATGGCCACTTGATGGCTGAAATGTCATGTTCCTTGGCAAATAAAGAGATTTTAAAAAACAGTTAAAGTGCCATGCAGAATTGTAGCAGATGACATTCTTAAATATTTTTAGCTTGTCTGTTCAAAAGTACTGGTAGAGCTATAGCAGTCTGCATGGCATCAGTGTAGGTTAAAGATGTTGGTTAAATTTTTTAAAAGGCTGTAACTCCTGAACCTCTTGATGAAAGTAGTTTATACTTGTCCTGATGTTAGATACTGGTTTGAAGTGATATGCTGTACCAGCTAAACCCACTTAAGTGACCTTGAGGGCAATGTCACAGCATTAGAAAAAATTGTGCTACAGTTTTGGGTTAAAGTTTTGTAGAGGCAAAGTGTGATTCAGGCAAGCTGTGGCAGCTAAAAGAGATTGATCATGAAATCTTTTCTGCCGTCATTTTCTTCCTTCTGCTGATTCAAGAACAGCAGTTGTCAGTTTCTGGCAAAAGAATATGCACAAATACTGGTTAGCCACTTCAAAGACTAAGCTTGCCCAAGAAAAGTGTGGTTTAGTAAACTGACCAACTCAACATGACCTTTATAGCGTTCAGTGGGTTGTTATACTCAAAACCAACCAACCTAATTCTAAGGATTAATATGATATATAAAGTCTGCCAGGATAGGGTTCAGCGCATTGTAGACTGAATGAACTCCCCCATACTATACATTGGAAGATTCAATTCCCACTGGGTCCAGCAATAGTTCCTTCATGGAGATTGATCATGAACTATTTTCTACAGTCATTATCTCCCTTTCTATGATTTCAGAAGGGCAGTTGTTAGTATCTGCATGAAATAATGTGCAGAAGTACTGGTTAACCAGTTGGAGGACTAAGCGTGCCCAGGATAAGTTTGGTTAGGTAAACTGACCAGCTCCACATGGCCCAACTAGTTTTGAGAGGGCTGTCCAAACTAACCAAACAATTGACATTTTACCAAAACAGGGACTCATTTGGTCAGTGCAATCAGTAGAGCATTCTAGAGTTGTGCCTAGTAATCAAAATTATCGAAAACTAATTGGACAAGCCCACTGTTGGCCACTATCAATTTTTTTTTTTTTTTTTTTTCACTATCGAGTTTTTGAAATTTATTTCTTAAATTGTGGGCAAAAGATCACATAATGAGACCTACAAATTAAGAGTATTATGAAAGACATATTGACTAAAACATGGCTACAATATCTACTTTGTCTTGAAACAATTACCCTAGTTATGCTATTATATGCAGTTGCATTTTAAGTAATAAAAAAACATAAAGCGCATATATGCTGTAATGATTTATTATTTGATGCCAGTTATGGGATATCCAATAGTGTAATCAATATTCAATTGGTTTTACTGTTGCGATAAATGATTATGATTTTCCTCTCCAATTCCCAACACTAGAGCATTCACTTTATGACTAGGAGGATGTTGGTTCCATTACTCGTCAAGTCATACCAAAGACTTTAAAAAATGGTACAAGCTGCTCTTCCATTTTGGGCTTAGCATTAAGAAAGCAGAGCTAGAACTGGCTGAAGCAAAAGATAACCAGCAGAAGGTCCAACCAGGGCCAGAGCATCAGGCAACAACCGACTTACTTAAAAGTCTTTTGGCTGGAGCCTTCATAGAGTCTGAAGCCTGACCCAACGGCATGCGACCAAAGAGGAAAGCAAATTATTAACCATGATTGGGTTAACTACCATGCATGCAGTCTGTTGTATTACACACATTTGTAAAACTGAAGAAAACAATTGACATTTTATGCAGATTGCCTCCTAACAATGAGATAACATTTCAAGTCCTAATTTCTGTTTAAAATGAAAAAAAAAAAAATCAAAATGTCAGTCTGGTGAAATTTTTACCTAGCATGCAAAACTTTAACATCTGACTTAATCTTTACCACTCTGTTGGCAGATTCAGCAGATGACAAACTGGTGATTGCTTACTTTTTTTTTTTTCCCCCAGAAAACAGGATCAGAAATTTCAGCTTTTGCATGAAGCTTCAACCCTTTATGTCTGGGAAAAATCAATATGTTATCTGTTAACTCTTGTCCTGCTTAATAAATTAAGATGCCATGCCCACTTCTAATTTCCAGCCAATCAGATTACTTGATCCAGATTGTTGCTGTAAAGTCACATACTTAATGGCAAACAGTGCAGATCCAGATCAATTGGCTTCTTCAGAAGCCAACTGATCTTGATCTACACTGTTTGCAAAGGCAGGGTATATCCGGGCATAGCAGGACAAGGGTTAAAATTTTACCCAGCCATGTAAAGTGTAAACATAGCTTCAGATAAGGCACTTTTTAAACCCCAAAGTACTGATATTTTTCTTATTTCTCCACAAAAACATCATTACAAAAACACCCTATTCAAATATATTGAAATTTTCGCCAATGAAAACTGAAAGTTTTTGGATAAAAATTTTGATATTTTTCATATTTCTGATCAAAACATAGATTGTGGGTACTCATTAGAGCTGTCCCATTGAGGCAGTTCTAATGAGTACCCACAATCTATGTGTTAGAGCAGAAATAAGAAAAATAATGTATACCCCTGTAGTCCCCAGTTTTACAATGTAAAAGTGGGGTTTAAGGGGGTCAAAATTACATAGGTATGTTTTTGTAATGATGTGTTATGGTTATTCAATAGAAGCCCCTCACTGAGGCACTTCTAATGAGTACCCAAAACATATGTTGTCATGAAGAAATAAGAAAAATTTTATAAGAAATAAGACAAATAATTTATACCCCTGTAATCCCCAGTTTTACAATGTAAAAGTGGGGTTTAAGGGTGTCAAAATTATATAGGTTGGTTTTATAATGATATGTTATGGGTACTCAATAGAAGCCCCTCACTGAGGCATTTCTAATGAGTACCCACAACATATGTTGTCATGAAGAAATAAGAAAAATTTTATATGGATATGCCATCCTATCTAAAGCTATATTTAAAAATAAAGATGCTTTGAACAGCTGGTCCCTATTGCAGAAGTAATTTTCCAAGCAGGTACACTACATTGAAACAGCGTTGATTGAACGTTGATTCTACGTCTGCCATTAAATAATTTTCAGCTTTGTGTGCCTGCCGGGTTAGTTTATAGTTTTTGACTACTGTATTATTTCAGGTCCAATTCTACTACTTTCTACATTGTTTTGGATGGAGTTCATGGATATCAACCTCTTCACATAAATCCAGTTCAGATTTGATACAAGATGAAAGTCTTTTATGGATGTTAATGCTTAGCACTCGGGGTAAAAAATTCCAGCAGACAGCATTTTAAATCTTTTACTTTTTTCCAAAGAGATAGGATTTGACAGTTTATGCAAATGGTCTCCAATAGAGACAAATTGGTTGAAATGTCAAATTCTGTTTTCTTGGAAAAAATAATAGAAATCTCATCAATTTGTAGTCTGCTGAATTAGCCCAGAGAGTGGTGAAAGTTAAATTGTATACTGTGACTTGTCTCTTGATGTAAAATCTTTGTGATAATATCACAAAAACATGCCTATATAATGTTGACCCCCTTATACCCCACTTTTATCTAGTAAAACTGGGGTTTACAGGGTATACATTATTTTTCTCATTTCTGCTCAAAAACATAGATTGTGGGCGCTTGTTAGAACTGCCTCACCAAGGCAGTTCTAACAAGTACCCACAATCTATGTTTTGAGCTGAAATGTGAAAACTAACGTAATTTTTATTAGAAAATTTTCATTTTTTGGGGGGTAAAATTTTAAGTATATTAGAAAAGTCAAGTTTTCGTAATGCAGATAAGGAGTGTACCATAAGAACCTTAAGTTTTTGAACAGTCAGACCAGAACAAACAGAAAAGACCCAGATCAGACTCCATAGTGCTGTGTCTTATCGGGGTCGTCACTATTTGCCACTCAACTACCAGTTTTTAGACACATCAATAGCAGTTGGTAGTGTAAACATGTTGGGAAAATTTTCAGCAGATGATATTTTGAAATACATGTATTTGTCTTGTTTGTTTTTTTGCTTGTTTTTTTTTTGTTTTTTTGTTTTTTGTCTTTTTTTTTTTTTTCAAAAGAATAAGGTTTGCGATTTCATGCAGATTTGCTTTGGCTATCCAACTCTATATTTTCTGAGAAAAATAAGAAAAAATATCAATCTTTTGTCTGCTGAATTTACCTAGAGAGTGTTAAAGGTTAATGATATCACTGTACATGTATATCTTATGGTATTTAACACTTAACATGCTGGATAAAAATTTTCAGCAGACCACATTTTGAAATATTTTTTCTTATTTTTCGCAAACACTAGGCTTTGACACTTAATACAAACTGTCTCCTGAGACAGTTGATATGAAATGTCAAAGTCTATTTTCTGGGAAAAATAAGAAAATATAAATTTCATCTACTGACTTTGTTCAGAGAGTGGCAAAGGTTAAAAGTTTTTAAAATATGGTAAATGTTCTAAAACTTGAGATACTTAATCCCATATTTTTTTTCCTAAGTGTTTATGCATTTACTTCACAAAATACTTAGCAAACTGGCAAACAGTATTATCTAAGTGCAGTCTGAACTGGGTCTGCACTGTTTACATGTGTCATTTTGTCAGAACAATTGCTCATTTTCTCCCTTTCTCTGGGAGATGACACAAAATGACCCACAAGGTTTGACTCATCCTTTAACCCATTGTAGTCGGGAGACCCATAAAAGTTAATTGGCAAACAGTGCAGACCCAGATCAGACGCTGCAGAATGTGGCATCTGATCAGGGTCTCCACTGTTTGCAAATAGTTCAGCCATTTTTCTCTAGGAATATGTAAATCTCATAGCCAAACTCACCTAAAATTGTAATTGGACTCTTCCAATATATATTGTGGGAGAGTCTATTCAGTATATGATGGGTTAACAAGAGAGAAAAAAACTTTAATATAATATGGACTAGACAATTACATGTGTACATACATAGCTCGAGATAAGAGTGGGTATCCATAACATTGATCATCTGTGGTTTCCGACAAAACAGACAATTTCAGCCATTGTACAGTCATTCTCTACCACAATCACAAAGGCTGAACATTCAAGTAGGTCAACGAGGACCTGATGGTCACATTAAGGGAGGATACCCCTTCATATAAAGCCTGGTGAAAAGGTGGGCTGCTGAGTTGAACTGTGGCAGGGAGACTCTGGAAGCTGTCTGGTAAGGACAGTCCCCATTTCCATATAAGAGATCATTGCTAAGATAGCTTTTGCAATGTAAAGGCTACTCACATTTTTCAGCAAAAAAATATCAATGTATTTGCTCTATTTCAAGATAGAAATTTTAAAGTCGCGTTAACTAGAACTTTGTAAAATTTTGAACAACTGGGCCGAGATCAATACATGTTGTAACTCCAAAATAGCAGACTTGATTTTATTCAGCCTGGTCATGAACAGTGATGTAAAATGCAACCCTGCTTAATGTACATTGTACATTTATTTATACATGCCATTTCATAATTAAGATTCTTTTTTTTCTGATTCTACATGTATAATAGAAAATTTGACATATTTGAGACACCTGGTTTTTTTTTTGAGGATTTTCCTGTATAAAAGAAATGAGAAATCCCCATAGTGTGGACTAAGATCATTGATGATCTTGATGTTGTTCATGCATGGTTTCATGTCTGACCATTGAGGCAATTGTTGAATGTTTGTGACTACCAACCGGAGTTGTTTTTTCCTCTTAAATGATTAATCCTTAAAATGCTGTAGCAGACAACAGAGAAAGCTAGACATGGCATTTCATGTGAATCATTTGCCAGATGATTCACAGGAAATGTCAAACCTTATTTTCTCTGAAAAATCATGTTTTTGAAAGATCAAACTGTTGACTATTGCAGTTGTGACTGGGGCTTTAAAGTTAATCATTGTGTATCAGTGCTTTCCAATAAAATGGACAGCATGGGCCATCATAAAGTCATCCACTACCTTGGTCACAAGGTGTCAACATTCAAGGAGATCTAGGAACACATGGTGGTCCCACTGTGTCATGGTGAAGAAATTTACTGTTGGGTTTAGCAGGGAGAATCTGGAAGACAACCCTCATCCAAGAGGACCAGTCACCATCACCACACTGGAGACCATTACCATCATCACTGCAGAGAGGTGAGTAACATAGTCACTTGAGTATTACATTGCCAGAGCCAGACATTCAATGCAGTTACCTGCAAGGTACATGTCAGTTCACTGGGTCCCAAAGCTCCTTGGACCTATCAGAAACACTCGACAACAACAAGGGAAAATGTTGCCATTTCGGCAGATCCCAACAGTTTCTTCTGGAGATTTGAGAAATATATGAGATCAGGTCCAACTTTTCCCATCAGCAATGATGCACCAACCAAAGCCATGGAAACATCAAGGTTTTCTGCCTCCTAAGAAAGCTAAGATAGTAACGTCTGCAGGCAAGGTTCTGACCTATACTTTATAGGATGCAAAAGGAGTGCCGCTGTTGGACTACTAAAAGGGTCAAACTATCACCAGGACCTCCATTGACAAGAAGGCTGCTCTTCAACTAGAATAGTGCTCTGGTTCGCACAAATCCACAAGTGTCCAAACTTGGCTACTAGGTGGATTCTAGCTTGTTAAACAATACTCCTGATGAAGTTTTAAATGCTGTTGACAACTTCCTGAGGGCCAAAGATGGTGCCCTCTGCATAGACGGTTTGCATCTGCTCTGTGACCTCTGAACTAAATGTGTTAATGAAGGTGTGGGGGACTATGTTTTCCAACTGCTCTTGGAGTCTGCTCTCAGAAGAGTAAATCAGCTATTTAATACACCATTATAGCAACTAATTTTGAGACAGATTTTTAGTAGGTTTAATTAGAGAAAAAGAATAGAAAAGAAATCCTAAAAATCCTGTAATAACACTGTGTAATAGGACAGACAGGCTTGCTGCATGTTGTATCTGATCAGTCTGCACTTTCTTCCACTCATCCAGCAGTATTTAGACACATGGAGAGGTAATAAAATGGATTTGTTGAAATTTTAGGACAATTATAGAAAGAAAGTCAAATATTAATGGCCAATACAGTATTTTAATCTTGCAGAAGAAATTTTTCCACTAATAAAAAAAAAATCAAATTTATCCTGCTAACTATATTGTTTTTCCACTAATTGATTTGAGTGAGTAACTTCTTTGACAAATTTAGGGTTCTTGAAGTAAACATTATACTTAATTTGCATCCTCATTTTTTTATTATACAGAATTTGTACAACAATATATCATGCATACCTGTCATGGATGGGAATAAGCATTGCTTTTTTTGTCCTCACCTTTTGTGCTGGAAAATACACATAGAACAAAAGAATCTTTATGATATTGTCATATTAATTTCCATGTAAAATAGGTTTGGTATAATAGATTGCCTACCATAATGATACTGGTGTGAATCTAGTTAAATTTTTTTTTTAAGATTTTACTATGAATACAATAAGGTTGTTAACATATATTCTTGAAAAAAAAAAGGTTTCATTCTTAAAACCTTTGTAAATGTTACAGAAATTCTCATTGCTACTCATGTTTTGAAATTGCCAGTTTGGCATCTGATTAACTTTTCACCCATTTAGTAGAAATTTCTACAGTTAAATTTAAAGCTATGACTTATTGAATTAAAGATATCTCCATTATAGAGATATCTTTAATTCAATAGGGTATATTTAAATGTTCTGTAAGTTTAATAAAGATACTTTTAATTCATAAAAAGGTATCTTTATTTAAGCATAAAGAGATCTCTCTATTGTAAATGAAGGTCTACAATAGAGATGTCTGTAATTGGTTTATCTTAATAATGATATAATTGATTGAATTAGGAATGTCTGCTTCAATTAAAGATATCATTTTCATTACATATATCTTTAACTGTTTTAGAGATGGCTCTGTTTAATTTTTAATTGGAAATCTTTAATTTGGTTAGAGATATTGAATTGAAGACATTTCTATAAAATGGGTAAAAAACAAACAGAATGCCACATGTTGCTCTTTAGCCTCCTGAAATTGATAATTATATGGTTTCATCCAGAATCTGCTTATTACCTAATAATCACTGTATTAACAGCTTGATACCTAATAACACAATAATTGATAATTCTGTAATATTAATATTAATAATTATTTACTCTTCTAAGCAGTTGCTGGATGAAAAGACAGCAAAATTTAATATATAAATACGTCTATGTCAGTTTACTTTAACTTGTCTATGTCCTACAAACATGAGGCTTGTATAGGGAGATACCAGTTTCTCATAAAATAGATCCCTCAAATTATCCCATAACTCAGAATTGGATTTTGCAATGTTCTTAAATAAACTGGGATATCTATTCCAAAAGTTGTGATTGATGCTTTGAGGGTTAATAAAGCAACAATTCTGTAACCTGAAAACCCCAAACAAGCCTCAGAAATATCTACTCTTTGAATGCAAACTTAGGCAAAGACCAGCTAGGTTCACAGTGGGGTGGTTTGCAGTTCTATTTATACAAATTGCCTCTTTTATTTATTTATTTATTTATTAAGGGCATCAGTATGGCTAATATACAGCTGCTGTATCTTAAAACCATTACTTCACAGTTAAGTCCAGGATAAATGCAAAATTCCACAATAAATAGAATATCACTCACTCAGTCTAACTTAAGTATTTCTTACTTCCTTACCCAACATAAGCATCTTTTCTGAATCAAATGGTTGTAATGGTGTACCAACTGATTTATTGTTTATTTTGAAAGCATACTGCATGAGCATTTTTCCAGTTCTGATAGTTTCCAAATTTTAGGACATAACTACTTAAAATGCAGCGGGTTTACGATGGTTGATCGATAAGTCTGCGGCCGAAAATAACAGTCATTTTAAAAAAATCAAAGTTATTTTTCAGCATAGTCCCCTGCTAGATAAAAACACCTGGTTTATTTAAACAGCAGTCATGGAGCAGATGGCTTCCTCCTATGTAGAAGGTACCATCTTTTGACCATTAGGAAGTAGTCAACAGCATTCATAACATCATCATCAGCGCCAAAATGACAGCCGCCAAGCTACTTTTTGCATAATCAGGCAAAAAAGTAGTCAGAGGTGCTGTTAATTGAATTGAGTGGGTGTTCAACAAGTTTGAATCCACATTTCTAGATAGCAGCCATGTGGATGTTTGTACCAGAGCATTGTCCTGGTGGAATAGCATTCTTCTTGTCTCTGGAGATGGGCTCCATGTAGTTGGCTCTGGCTCTGGTGATAGTGTGATTCTTTTTAGGGTAGTTGAGCAAGCCATCACTTTGCCTGCAGATATCATTGCCTTAGCTTTCTTAGGAGGCAGAAAATCTTGTTTCCATGGCTTTGATTGGTGCATCATTGCTGATTGGAAGTGTTGGACCTGATCTCATATATGCTCACAAATCTCCAGAAGAAACTTTTGGGATCTGCTGAAATGGCAACATTTTCCCTTGTTGTATTGAGTCTGTTTCTGATTAGGTCCAAGGAGCTTTGGGACCCAGTGAACTGACATGTACCTTGTAGATGATTGCACGGAATGTCTGGCTGGCAATGTAATACTCAAGTGACTATGTTACTCACCTCTCTGCAGTGATGATGGCAATGGTCTCCAGTGTGGTGATGATGACTGGTCCTCATGGATGAGGGTTGTTTTCCAGATTCTCCCTGCTAAACTCAACAGTAAATTTCTTCACCATGTCACGGTGTGACCACCATGTGTTCCTAGATCTCCTTGAATGTTGACACCTTGTGACCAAAATAGTGGATGACCTTATGATGGCCCATATTGTCCATTTTATAGGAAACCACTGATGCACAATGATTTATCCTTAAAGCCCAGTCACAACTGCAATAGTCAACATTTTGATCTTTCAAAAACATGATTTTTCAGAGAAAATAAGGCTTGACATTTTGAGTTAATCTTCTGGCAGATGATTCATATGAAATGTCATGCCTTACTTTCTCTGTTGTCTTCTACAGCATTTCAAGGCTTAAACATTTAAGAGGAAAACACAACTCCGGTTGGTAGTTACAAACATGTAACAATTGACTCAATGATCAGACATGAAATCATGCATGGATGGCATCAAGATCATCAATGATCTTAGTCCACACTTTGGGGGATTTCTCCCCATTTCCCTAATACATACAGGAAAATTCACAGAGAAACCAGGTGTCTCAAACATGCCAAATTTATTATTATACATATAGAATCAGAAAAATAGAATCTTAATTTGAAATTGCATGTATAAATAAGTTAGTGCACAATGTACATTACATTTTATTAGAGGGTATAAGCATTTTACATCACTGTTCACTGACAAGGCTGAATAAAATCAAGTCTGCTTTTTTGGAGGTACAATATGTATTGATCTGGGCCCAGTTGTTCAAAACTAAACAAAGTTTTTATCTAACATGACTTCAAAATTTCTATCTTGAAATATGACCAATACATTGATATTTTTGCTGAAAATATGTGAGTAGTCTTTGCATTGCAAAAGCACCTCAAATTTTAGCAGCAAAAAGATCAGGGCCCAGTTGTTTAAAGCTAACGATGTTGTTGGTTAATGATTCGTTAAAATTTACATCAAGTGATATGCGAAAATGCTGAAATTTTTTGCAAAAAAAATGTGACTAGCTTTTGCAGTGCAAAAGCTACTCACATTTTTTCAGCAAAAATATTAGAATATTGTATATTGAATCGGCTAAAACAGTTTACGAAACAACCCTTAACGAGCTCACTAAGCTAACGACGCTTTAAACAACCGGGCCCAATGTATTTGAAAATGCCTTGGCTACAACAGTTAACAAGTTTGTCATTAATGAGCTTGTTAAGCTAACAATGCTTTGAACAACTGGACCCTGTTCAGGATCTAGCGAAATATCCAGATATGAGGGGTATCCAGATAATATTTTTCTTATTTCTGCACAAAAACATATGTTGTGGGTACTCATTAGAAGTGCCTCACTGAGGCACTTCTGATGAGTACCTACAAAATGTGTTTTAGCGCAGAAATCAGAAAATATCTGTCCCTTTGCTTTAAAAAAAATGCCTTATCTGGAGCTATGAGCTAGCTTGCATAACATATTACTACTCTTTATGTTTTTGTATCTCTGATATTGAATAAGTAAATAAAGTATTTAGTAATGTCCTAAAATATCAAACACTTTATTTCATGCTTATTGGGCCTTTTATGCAGTTGTTTCTTAAAATACTTATTGTAATGACATAGTGTAGATCCTGATCAGCTTCAGGTCAGTCTTGATCTGGGTCTGAACTATATGCATATGCCATTTTGTCAGACATGTTCGTGTACAAAATTTTAGGACATTTACCTCCTTAGTCTGGCAAGTAAAAGAAAGGAAACGGGGAGCTGTTTCTGTAATGAAATAGTGTTAGACTTTCAGGGCAGGCAATTCTTGTCAAATCACTTTTGTCTCCTTTCTGGAAAAGAGTCTACTCGGAAAGGAGTAGACACCTTTTTTTGGCAAGGTTTGAAGTTACAAAAAATGGGGGAATATCAACCATTTGTATAGCTTCTCCTTCATCATATATAAGTAATATCTTGATCAGCGGTGTGCAGTCTCACCACTTTTTGTCATATGTTTCTGTGGTCTTAAATATTTCAAATATTTTTATGATTAAAGTGTTTATTAAAAAAAAAAAAATAAATAAGTGATTACAGTACAGTGTTGATGCTTTCCTCTTTCAGGATTCTGTAACTTCAAAGTCCAGAGTATGTTAACCTTTAAAGTGCCAATCACAACTGCAGTAGATGACAATTCATAGCTATAAATAAGGATGCATAAAAAGGATAATTGAGGAATAATTTTCCATATTTCTCAGAAGAATCATATGTCATGGGTACTGATTAGAGTTGCCTTAATGAGGCAATTCTAATGAGTACACACAGTGTATGTTTTTATTGAGAAATCAAAATAATTATCCTTTAATTATCCCTTTATCTTGAGGTTTGGGTATTTTGAAAAATGTTATTATTTTTAGAGAAAATAAAGCTTGACATGACACAGGAAATGTTGTGCCTTATTTTCTCTTAAAGTGAAATAAAAAGAATAAATTGTTAACTGCTACAGTAATCCATACCACTGTTAAGGGTAACCTAAGTAGACAGTTATTGAATGGCACTGATATGTAGGCTGGTTTATGTTTTCACTGTTTGCTTATGGCTTTGCAGATTTTTCCATATCACAACTCAGTACTTTCTGGCACATTTAACCCTTAAAGCGTCAATAAAACAACTACAGCAAATGACATTTTGATTATTTTTTCAGATGAAATAACGCATTTCATTTGAATGATTATTTTTTCTGACAAAATAAGACATTTCATGTGAATCATCTGCTAGGCAGACAATTCACATAAACTGTTTTCTTATTTTCTCTGAAAAGTAACCAGAAAAGGTTCAAAATATTATCTACTGTAGCTGTGGCTGTGCATTAGGGATTAAAATGTTTTAGTTTTGGCAGTAAATGATTGTTAGAAAATGTATTTTTAAATGTTATTTTTTAATACATATTATTTTGAAACTAATTTCAACCATGTTTTTATTGTTCTTTTTATACCCTGCCACACAATAGAGGTGGAGTATTATGGTTTCACGTTGGATGTCCGTGTGTCTGTCCGTCCATTGTCCGTCCATCCGTCCATTTTTCGTTTCCGGATGATAACTTGAGTAAACATCAATGGATTTTCACCAAACTTGGTATGTGCATTGATATTGTAGATATCTGGTTTGGGATTGCTAAAGGGCAAATTTCGTAGAATTTTTACGGAGTTATCTGCCAGAGACATACCCATATTTTCGTTTCCAGACGATAACTTGAGTAAATAACAAGGGATTTTAACCAAACTTGCTGTATGCATTGACATTAAGGAGATCTGGTTTGGGATTGCTAATGGGCAAATTTCGTCAAATTGTTACGGAGTTACCTGCCAGTATTTTCGTTTCCTGATGATAACTTGAGTAAAAAGCAAGGGATGTTAACCAAACTTGCTATATGCATTGACATTAAGGAGATCTGTTTTGGAATTGCTAATGGACAAATTTCGTCAATTTTTTATGGAGTTATCTGCCCAAGACACGCCCATATTTTCATTTCTGGATGTCAGCTTGAGTAAATAACAAGGCATTTTAACCAAACTTGCTGTATTATCAAGATCTGGTTTAGGATTGTTATCTGTCCATTGATATTATCAAGATCTGGTTTAGGATTGTTATCTGTCCCTCCGTCATTTTCTTTCCAGACATTTTCGCAATGATTAATACATAAACAAGTAATTGCTGTGGAGGGGTATTATGCTTGTGGTGCTTTTTATCGCACCTGCTTGTAGCAGGGTGCGATATAGGCGTCCGATTTTCCGTCCGTCCGTCCGTCTGTCAACATTTATGTCGACGTTCGACTTTTATGTCAAAGTTAGTATTCTAATCGACTACAAGACTAAACAACCATCAAACTTTGCATGAAACATCTCCCTGACCTCCTGACTTTGCGACATAGGCGTCTCCTTTTCCGTATGTCTGTCCATTCGTCCGTCCGTCTGTCAACATTTATGTCGACGTTCGACATTTATGTCAAAGTTAGTATTCTAATCAACTACAAGACTAAACAACCATCAAACCTTGCATGAAACATCTCCCTGACCTCCCGACTTTGCGACATAGATGCCCACTTTTCCATTCGTCTGTCTGTTCATCCGTCCGTCTGTCTGTTAACAGTTCTGTTATGTCGAAGTTCGACATCTATGTCAAAGTTAGTATTCTAATCAACTACAAGACTAAACAACCATCAAACCTTGTATGAAACATCTCCTTGACCTCCTGACTTTGCGACATAGGTGCCCACCTTTCCATTCATCTGTCCGTTCGTCCGTCCGTCTGTCTGTTAACAGTTCTATTATGTCGAAGTTCGACATTTACGTCAAAGTTTGTATTCTTATCAACTACAATTCTACAACAACCATCATACCTTGCATGACACATCTCCCTGACCTCCTGACTTGGCAGGTATGTTGACCCAGTGACCTTGACCTATATTTTGCGCTCCATTGGCATTGACACAATTTACATTGACGTTCCAGATCTTCTCAACTATAAGGTGTACAACTACCAAACCTTGCATAGTGCTTCTCCTAGATGTACTGACTTGGCAGTTACATTGACCTGGTGACCTTGACCTATATTTTGTGCTCCAGTGATTTTGACATATTTTGTGTCGACGTTCGATATCTCCTCAACTATAAGGCCTACAACCATCAAACCTTGCAAAGTGCTTCTTCTCAATGTACTGACTTGGCAGATACCTTGACCTGGTGACCTTGACCTATATTTTGGCTGCAGTGACTTTGACATAATTTACGTCAACGTTCCAGATCTCCTCAAGTGTAAGACCTCTAGCCACCAAACCTTGCATAGTGCTTCTCCTAGATGTACTGACTCGGCAGGTATCTTGACCCGGTGACCTTGACCTATATTTTGCGCTCCAGTGCGTTTTACACATTTTATGTCAATGTTCAATATCTCCTCAACTATAAGCCTACAACCATCAAACCTTGCATAGTGCTTCTCCTCAATGTACGAACTCTGCAGGTACCTTGACTGGGTGACCTTGACCTATATTTCGCACTGCATTGACTTTTACACCTTTTACGTCACCCTTCCTTATGTCCTCAACTGTAAGGCCTTCAACCACCAAACCTTATATAGCACTTCTTCTCGATGTACTGACTCAGCAGGTACCTTGACCTGGTGACCTTGACCTATATTGTGCACTCCAGTGACTTTGACACATTTTATGTTGATGTTCGGTATCTCCTCAAATATAAGACCTACAACCACTAAACCTTGCATAGTGCTTCACCTCATTGCACTGGCTTGGCAGGTACATTGACCCGGTGATCTTGACCTATATTTGACACATTTTACGTTGATGTTTGATAACTCCTCAACTATAAGGCCTACAACCACTATACCTTGCACTGTGCTTCTCCTTGATGTACTGAATTAGCAGGTATCTTGACCCGTGACCTTGACCTATATTTCATGCTCCAGTGACTTTTACACATTTTACGTCAACGCTCCATTATCATTGGGCTGTATGATACGAAAAGTCAGTGCTGAAGATATAGCCATTAGAGGGAATGGGACTGGCCTGGAATGTATGTGCCCCACTAGGCACTTTGTCTACATTTTTTTCAACCCATTTTTCCAAGTAAGCACTGCTAAGAATGAAATAAACTTATTTAATAACCACGTTCTGATTGTGGCTCCTGTGACTTTTGCCCCAGCAGGTGCGATGACGCCTTCCGTGGAATTCTTGTATTACTAATATGATATAGCCCATATTCGTATGTAAATTAAGGGGAGGTGTGTGTAAAATTTATTTTTAAATGTTTATTTCGAATATAACTTGTTTTGAAATTAAGTTCACCTGCGACTTTGTTGTCCTTTTTATTAGCTCACCTGAGCAAGGCTCAGCATAAGCTATTGTGATTACTTGCATTCTGTCCATCCTCCATCTGTCCGCTGTCCACACCTTTGAACATCTTCTCCTCTGTAACCACTGGGCCGATTTTCTTCAAACTTCATGCACCCCCATCTGTTAAAGGGGGATTGAAAATTTATACAAATGGTCATTGTCTGATAAATCAAGATGGCTGCCATGCCCAATATTTAAAAACACTTAAAAATCTTCTTCTCCAGAACCAAGAAAGCTTCAAGGTGGAGTCTTGGTCTATAACTTTGTGAACTCAATATCTGAAGCCCCTATTTGCAATAAAGGATATGTCCAAATTCGGAGATGGAAGTGTCTATTTCAGAAGCACAAGGGTGAAAAGGTTAAACAAAATGTGATTCCTCTGTTGCAGTTCTTTACAGAGACTGGCCAAAGTCTCCTGTTACAAAATATTTGTTCTTATAATCCAATTTGATGCATCCACTAAAATGAAATTGAAAGAATATTATAACTATAAAGGCTGGTCATTAGAGAGACCAGCCCTTAGTGATGATATCAATTTGGTTATATAAAATGGATTATCAAACATGGTTATAAGACTAAATATTCTGTACCCAGAGACTGGAGCCAGTCTGTTCTTTACACTCATACATTGGTTGTTGTAATCTCTCCTTTTGGTACCTCGGAGGAAAGCTGTGCTTCTGAATGTGACTTCTATATTTTAACCTTTCATATTTTATAAAGACAATATCACAAACTTGTCATCTGCTTAAATTTAGCCTTCAGAGTGCTAAAGGTTAACCCTTAAGGCCAATCCCAAGTGAAGCAGAAGAAAGTCTGAATTTCATTTTTGTGTTTTCAGTGGAAATAAGATGACATTGGATGTGAATCATTTGAAACGGCAAGCATTATTTTCTCTAAAATATAAAAACAATAGGATGTCAGAAAAACAGTATACCCTGAAAGGAGGGAATTTCCTCTCCTTGTGAGCAAAGCATTTCCTTATTGAGTAGAAGCCCTTTAAAAAAGACACTAAATGTGAAATTAGCAAATCAGGAAGTCACAAAAGTAGTATACTCTGTGAAAAACAAAATGGCAGAGAATCTGCCAGCGGAGAAATGCATTAGGCTAGTGCTTTTGTGTAGTGCTTTGTAGCAACTTGGCCATCATTTTCAAGAAATTGCATTACTAAATGGCGTTTGTTGTTTTTAGTTCACCTGAGCCAAAGGCTCAAGGTGAGCTATTGTGATCACCCACCGTCCGTCATCATCGGCTGCGGTGGCGGCGGCGGCGGCGGTGTCCATCTGTCCATCCACAATCTTTAAACAACATCACCTCCTAAACCACTGATTGGATTTTGACCAAACTTCACAGGAATGATCCTTGGTTGGTCTTCTTTCAAAGTTGTTCAAATGGTTCCGGTCCATTGCATATCTGGGTCACAGGACCTAAAAATAGATTTTTTTACTAAAAACTTAAAAAAATCTTCTTGTCAGAAACAACTGGACTGAATTCAATGTAATTTTGCAGAATCCTTTGGTGATCCTCAACCAAGATTGTTCAAGCCATTTGGATTCGTCAAAAAACATGGCCACCAGGGGATGGGGCTTATTTTCCCTATATATCTATATAGAAAACTTTAAAAACCTTCTTGTCAGAAACAACTGGACTGATTTTAATATAATTGTGCAGAAATGTTCCTTTGGCGATCCTCTACCAAGATTGTTCAAGCCATTTGGATTCATCAAAAAACACGGCCGCCAGGGGGCTGGGCTTATTTTCCCTATATATCTATATAGAAAACTTTAAGAATCTTCTTTTCAGAAACTACTGGACGGAATCAATATGATTTTGCAGAAATGTTCCTTTGGTGATCCCCTACCAAGATTGTTCAAGCCATTTGGATTTGTCAAAAAACATGGCCGCCAGGGGGCGGGGCTTATTTTCCCTATATCTCTATATAGAAAATTTTAAAATCTTCTTGACAGAAACCACTGGACTGATTTTAATATAATTTTGCAGAAATGTTCCTTTGGTGATCCTCTCCAAGATTGTTCAAGCCATTTGGATTTGTCAAAAAACACGTCCGCCAGAGGGCGGGGCTTATTTTCCCTATATATCTATATAGAAAACTTTAAAAATCTTCTTGTCAGAAACCACTGTACTGATTTCAATATAATTTTTGCTGAAATGTTTCTTTGGTGATCCTCTACCAAGATTGTTCAAGCCATTTGGATTTGTCAAAAAACATGGCCGCCAGGGGGCGGGCCTTATTTTCCCTATACAGTCAAACCTGTGTTAGTGGTCACCTCTATTAAGCAGCCAACCTGTATTAAGCAGCCGGAGAAAAGTTGCCCCAAAATTCATATACCTATATACCCTGGTATTTGAACTGTATTAAGCAGCCACCTGCCTTCAGCAGCCAATTTTAAGCTTCCCATGGGTGGCTGCTTAAGACAGGTTTGACTGTATATCTATATAGAAAACTTTAAAAATCTTCTTGTCAGAAACCACAGGACCAATTTCAATATAATTTTGCAAAAATGTTCCTTTGGTGATCCTCTACCGAGATTGTTCAAGCCACTTGGATTTGTCAAAAAACATGGCCGCCAGGGGGCGGGGCTTATTTTCCCTATATATCTATATAAAATTTTTTAAAAATCTTCTTGTCAGAAACCACCGACCAATTTCAATATAATTTTGCAGAAATGTTCCTTTGATAATCCTTTACCAAGATTGTTCAAGCCATTTGGATTCATCAAAAAACATGGCCGCCAGGGGGTGGGGCTTATTTTCCCTATATTACCTATATAGAAAACTTTAAAAATCTTCTTGTCAGAAACCACTGGATCTATTTCAATATAATTTTGCAGAAATGTTCCTTTGGTGATCCTCTACCAAGACTGTTCAAGCCATTTGGATTTGTCAAACAATATGGCCCCCAGGGGGGCGGTGCTTATTTCCCTATATATCTATATAGAAAACTTTAAAAATCTTCTTGTCAGAAACCACTGGAATGATTTCAATATAATTTTGCAGAAATGTTTCTTTTGTAACCTACCAAGATTGTTCAACGCGTCATGATTAGTCAAAAAACATGGCCACCAGGGGGCAGGGATTATTTTCCCTATATATTTACATAGAAAACTTTAATAATCTTCATGTCAGAAACCACTGGACCGATTTCTATATAACTTGGCAAAAATGTTTCCTTGGTGATCCTCTACTAAGATTGTTCAAGCCGTCTTGATTGGTCAAAAAACGTGGCTGCTAGGGGGCGGGGCTTATTTTCCCTATACAGAAAATTTTAATGATCTTCTTGTCAGAAACCACTGGACCGATTTTAGTATAACGTTGCAGGAATGTTTCTTTTGTAGCCCTCTACCAAGATTGTTCTGATTCATCAGAAAATGTGGCCGCCAGGGGGCAGGGCTATATTTCCCTACATATCTATATACAGTAAACTTTAAAATCTTCTTGTCAGAAACCACTGGACCAATTTCACTATTACTTGGCAGAAATGTTCCCTTGTTGACCCTCTACCAAGATTGTTCAAGTTATCATGATTTGTCAAAAAACATGGCCGCCAGGGGTTGGGGCTTATTTTCCCTATATATCTATATAGAAAATTTTAAAAATCTTCTTGTCAGAAACCAATGGACCAATTTCAATATCACTTGGCAGGAATGTTTCTTTGGTGACCCCCTACCAAGTTTGTTCAAGCTGTCATGATTTGTCAAAAAACATGGCCCTTAGGGGGCGGGGCTTATTTTCCCTCTATAGCTATATAAAACATTTTAAAAATCTTTTTGTCAGAAACCACTGGACCGATTTCAATATAACTTGGCAGAATTGTTCCTTTGCTAACTCTCTTTCAAGATTCAATTCAAACCATCATGATGCTTGAAAAAAAACATGGCTGCTGAGGAGCAGGGCTATAAAATTTATACAAAAATCTTAGAGCAGTGAACTTGGCTGAAACTTCAACATCATGGTCCTCTTGTTTTTTTGTTAGCTCACCTGAGCAAAAGCTCAGGATGAGCTATTGTCATCACCCTATGTCCGTCGTCCGTCGTTCGTCGTCAACAATTAGTTTGTTAACACTCTAGAGGTCACAGTTTTGACCCAATCTTGATGAAACTTGGTCAGAATGTTTGCCTCTATGAAATCTAGGTCAAGTTCGATACTGGGTTACTTGGGGTCAAAAACTAGGTCACCAGGTCAAATCAAAGGAAAAACTTGTTAACACTCTACAGGTCATACTTTTGACCCAATCTTGATGAAACTTGCTCAAAATGTTTGCCTCTATTAAATCTAGGTCAAGTTCGAAACTGGGTTACCTGGGGTCATAAACTAGGTCACCGGGTCAGATCAGCAGAAAACCTTGTTAACACTCTAGCAGTCACAGTTTTGAAGCAATCATCATGAATCTTGCTCAATATATTTGTCTTGATGATTTCTAGGTCAAGTTCGAAACTGGGTCACCTGGGGTCAAAAACTAGGTCACCTGGCCAGATCAGCAGAAAACCTTGTTAACACTCTAGCAGTCACATTTTTGAAGCAATCATCATGAATCTTGCTCAATATGTTTGTCTTGATGATTTCTAGGTCGAGTTCGAAACTGGGTCACTTGGGGTCAAAAACTAGGTCACCTGGCCAGATCAGCAGAAAACCTTGTTAACACTCTAGCGGTCACATTTTTGAAGCAATCATCATGAATCTTGCTCATTATGTTTGTCTTGATGATTTCTAGGTGAAGTTTGAAACTGGGTCAGCTGGGGTCAAAAACTAGGTCGCCTGGCCAGATCAGCAGGAAACCTTGTTAACACTCTAGCGGTCACATTTTTGAAGCAATCATCATGAATCTTGCTCAATATGTTTGTCTTGATGATTTCTAGGTCAAGTTTGAAACTGGGTCACTTGGGGTCAAAAACTAGGTCACCTGGCCAGATCAGCAGAAAACCTTGTTAACACTCTAGTGGTCACATTTTTGAAGCAATCATCATGAATCTTGCTCAAAATGTTTGTCTTGATGATTTATAGGTCGAGTTCGAAACTGGGTCACTTGGTATCAAAAACTAGGTCACCGGGCCAAATCAGCAGAAAACCTCGTTAACACTCTAGCGGTCACATTTTTGAAGCAATAATCATGAATCTTGCTCAAAATGTTTGTCTTGATGATTTCTAGGTCAGGTTCGAAACTGGGTCACGTGGTATCAAAAACTAGGTCACCAGGCCAAACCAGCAGAAAACCTTGTTAACACTCTAGCAGTCACAATTTTGAAGCAATTATCATGAATCTTGCTCAAAATGTTTGTCTTGATGAGTTCTAGGATATGTTTGAAACTGGGTCACTTGGGGTCAAAAACTAGGTCACCGGGCCAAATCAGCAGAAAACCTTGTTAACACTCAAGCGGTCACATTTTTTAAACAATCATCATGAATCTTGCTCAAAATGTTTGTCTTGATGATTTCTAGGTCAAGTTCGAAACTGGAACACCTGGGGTCAAAAACTAGGTCACCTGGCCAAATCAGCGTAAAATCTTGTTATCACTCTAGCAGTCACATTTTTCAAGCAATCATCATGAATCTTGCACAAAATGTTTGTCTTGATGAGTTCTAGGTCAAGTTCGAAACTGGGTCACTTGGTATCAAAAACTAGGTCACCGGGCCAAATCTGCAGAAAACTTTGTTATAATCATTTTGAACTTTGATCAGAATGTTTGCCTTGATCAGTTCTAGATCAGGCTCTCAAAGTGCTATGTTGCTCAGGTGAGCGTTACAGGGCCACCATGGCCCTCTTGTTTATTTTTAGCTCACCTGAGCCAAAGGCTCAAGGTGAGCATTTGTAATCAGTCTTCGTCTGTCATGCGTTGTCCGTCTTCCATCTGTCAATAATTTACTTAAAAGACATCTCCTCCTGAACCTGTGAATGGATTTTGAAATAATTTTACAGGAATGTTCCTTGGGTGACCCTCTACCAAAATTGCCTAAATGGTTCCTCTCCGCTAAACAAAATGGCCGCCAGAGCTAAAAATGAGAAAAACCTTTAAATGACATCTCCTCCCCATTCAATGGCCGGATTTCAAAATAATTTTACAGAAATGTTCCTCTCATCTTGTGCCCCTTTTACCAAAATTGCCTAAATGGTTCTGCTCCGCTAAAGAAAATCGCTGCCAGAGCTAAAAATAGAAAAACCTTTCAACCACATCTCTTCTCAGGCAAATGGCCCGATGTCAAAATAATTTCACAAGAATGTTTCTCTAATACCCCTTTACCAAAATTGCTAAAATGGTTCAACTCTGCTGAACAAAAAGGCCACCAGAGCTAAAAAGAGAAAAACCTTTAAACAAGATCTCCTAGGCCTATGGCCTGATTTCAAAATAATTTCGCAGAAATGTTCCTCTGATTAAGAGTGCTATGATGCTCAGGTGAGCAATAAAGGGCCATCATGGCCCTCTTGTGTAAAATAAATGTATGTATAATAACAATGATAATAAAAATAACAGTAATAGTAATAACAGTAATGATTGTAAAACCGCATAATTTTGTGGAGGATAAGAAATTATGGAATAAATATTCAAAATTTATAGGACATACTATATGTGTCTTAAAATGGCAGACTAAATGATGGGAAAAGCAGACCCTGATCAGACTCGGGGGCAGATTTGAAGAATATTTCACCTTCAAGTAAAGATGACTTCAATTTACATGTCTGTGTAACTATCAAAGAGGAGAAATAAGAAAAATATCAATATTTTCAGAGTACCTATTAGGGAGGAGTATATGAAGGTAAATCTGGGTATTTTTTCAGTTTCTTAATAAAAATATATTTTGTGGGTATCATTAGCAGTGCCTTGGCGAGTTGCTTTTAATCAGTACTCACAACATATGTTTGTATGGAGAAAATAGTTAACAGTTATTTCTTGTCTGTCATTGAAAAAATATGTTGCAGGTACTTATTAGAAGTGCCTCACTGAGAAACTTTTTAAGAGTACCTACAACATATGTTTTCATGGAGAAACAAGAAAAAGTTTGTTTTTTTTTCTTAAATATTTCCTATCTGTCATTGAAAATATATGTTGTGGGTACTCATTAGAAGCGCCTTGGCAAGGCACTTCTATTGAGTACCCACAACATATGTTTTCATGGAGAAATAGAAAAAAAATATCAAAACTTTTCGGTTGAAAAAAAAAAAAAAAAAAGTCTTACCTGGAGCTATGATAATATAATTTCCTCAGTAAAACAGTCAAATTGCAAGCCAATTTTTTTTTTTTTTTTAACATATATTGTTAGTCTGGTCAAACTTCATTAGTGTGTATGTCCTCTTCATTAGAATGAATTTCCTTGATTGTCTCAACTTGTCCATTTGTAAGTCTCCAGCATTATAATGGTATGTCTTGGCCCGCTGAAATGATGAAACAAATCTTGAGAATCTTGACTTTGGTCGTTATATTTGGCCAGTGTATGGAAAAGATGAGACCTTTATTTCTTTTTCCTTCATTGTTACTGTTTTTGTCTTGTAATAAATCACAAAATTGTCAAAACAAAAAAAAATCTAGACAGGTAATTTTGATGATAATTCATTTTAATTTTTGTTACATTTACAGCATTGGGTTGACTGGGCCATAAAACCTTAACACAAACAAACATTTGCACCACAACATGTCTAATGAGTACATGCGAAGACATTTCTGTTGAGTGCCATATTAACCCAAAGTATTCAGACACTTTTACATCTTACCATACTTGTCCTTAATTTTGAACAGGTCCATTTTTTTCTACTTGTTGATATGCCTAAAGTATTGTCCGATGAGTGGCAAACAGTGTAGACTCTGATCAGATGCTGCATTATGCAACATCTGATCTGAGTCTACACTGTTTGCTCAGGCCTGTCTGTCGGAATACTCAGGATAAATTAGGTACCCTTAAGACGTGTTTTGGAGAGAAAAATATTTACAACTCTTCATACTTAGTGAAATATGTTTTAATAGATGAAATTCAGTTCAAGATTCTGCAGATGAGTTTCATGGTTCAGTCCAGTACCAACTTTTTCATACTTTGACCAAATTAATTTGTTACATAATATATAAAAGATATGACCAAATTAATTTGTTACATAATATACATGATATTCTATAAAACAACAAAGCAAACATAGCAAACAAAATCATTATGAAAAATAGTGACTGATGCAGTTTATTCAGGGTTTTCTTTCAGGGTATTAAAACAAGGAACTCCTTTATATGGAGTTAAGAGGTCCTTTAATAAGATTAAGGGATTTGTTGGTTTAAAGAGGCCAATCTTTAAAGTGCTTATTATAACTACAGCAGACAACACTCTGTAATATTTTTTAACATGAATGTCAGATCTTATATTCTGGAAAATGTAAAGAATTTTAGAATACATGTATCTGCAACAAATTTGCTTTAAGGGTAGCTATTGCCCAAATGTTGATGATTCTTGCATGTTAGATTATAAATACAAACCAACAGAGTAATAAAATGAGTTTTAGATTGATCATACATTCATCACTCAGGACCTCTGCCCCTGATATTTGAGGGTTCAAAACATCTGCCAAAATGTGAGTCAGGGAAAACCTGTAATTGATAAAAGCATTACCTTTTCTGTGAGTGAATCATTTCTCGCAACAATATTAAGAAAGCAAAAGAAGTGAAACAATTATTTCTACTTATCCTTTACCATAATTATCCCAAGTACCATATTCAACCTAATTACTGCACATACCCCTATAAGCACACAGTCTAATCAGTCTGTAATCTTCAGATTAATGCCAGTGTACTTTTTGTCTACTTTATAAAGCATATGTTATGGGTAATCATTTGAATTGCATCAACTTGTCGATGCATTCAAATTAGTACCCACAACATATGCTTCTATAAAGAAAATCAGAGGGAAAAAACACACAAAAACATTGCATAAGCATCACTTGGTAAATCCTTTGATTATCTTGTTTTTAAGTATTTGCAAACAGTGTAGATCCAGATCAGTTGGCTTCTAAAGAGGCCAACTGATCTGGATCTGTACTGTTTGCCATTAAGTATGTGAATTTATATCGACAATCTGGATCAAGCAATCTGATTGGCTGAAAATTAGAAATGGGCACGACAATTTATTCAACAGGACAAGGGTTAATATAGGGTGATACCTATTTTACTGCTTTTTCCAGTAATTTTGATAAACCTAAGTGCATGGTGCAGTAATTAGGTCCAATATGGTATTTGGACAGAGGCTTAAACAAACAGTGTAGACCCAGATCAGATGCCACAGAATAACAGAATATGGCATCTGATTAGGGTCTGCACTGTATGTTACTCAGTCACCCAATATTTTAGACACAACAATTGGTCCAAATTCTATGATAATTATGGTAAGGAGTCAGAGTGTCCAAATATTTTGGATAATTATTATACTATCCTCAGAGGATAAGTTGACAGTGATGTCACTAGTTGTTTATATTGTTAGACCAAGTCCATTTTAATAAAAAAAGTAAACGCCACCTGAATAGCTACCTTCAATAGATACTATAAGCAGCGGTACCCGTAAATCCACAGTAGCTCAGTGGTAGTTATCCAAAACTACAAATCTGGACATTGTAGGTTCGAATCCTAGTGTATCATTATTAAGATTTAAATATTAAAGAAAAATATGTTAGGAAAGAAAATATATTTTGCTTTATAAAAAGCATACATGTATTTATAATTGTTTCAAATATAAAACATTTTCATTGTAGCCTTTTAAAGTTAAATAAAGAACCATTAGCGAAGTAAATAATTTTGAAAAAAAAAAAATGTTGAGGTGCTGCTATGATCTCGTGTACTAAACAATCATCCAGTAGTTCATCTAGAGCGCTTCGCTCTACCACCTGCACTATTGCAACATACTAATCAAAAACATATGTATAGCTATAAGATTGTGTATGACATAAAATTAATAGTAACGTTTTCCCGATAATTCATGCAAAACCTGCTGTACCCAAGTAGAATGGTAGGTACGGTGACGTCACTGTCAAATTATCCTCCGAGCGCTATACTATTATAAGATATTATGACTATCACACAATGTATTATCACACAATGTATCAGTGACTAGAGTCTAGACCATTCAGAAGTCCAAAGACAAGAAGTATTTTGAAGACAATTCTTGAACCAAAACAACTTGTTCAAATTTCAGGAAACGTGGTCTGAGGTTACATTTTTTTACAGATGTATTTGGACAGACAGGCCTGAGCAAACAGTGTAGACCCAGATGAGCTGCTGCAGAATGCACTGTTTGCCACTCATTTATTTAGACAAAATATCAGGTAGTAAATTGTACTTGTTCAAATTTTAGAACAAGTATAGGAAAGAGTTGAGGTGTCCGAACACTTTGGGTAGATACTATAATGTGTCTGAAGATTTAGGGTAAATATTGTTAGATGATCAAGGCCTTGACCAGTTTACCTGCATATACAGGCCCTTCTGGGCCTTCTTTTATGGCATGTGCACTGATTACAATCTTTACTGACCCAGAAACAAATGCAACACTGCTTTACCCAGGTTGTTGATACAAATAGTGTGGATACAAATCAGTTGGCTTCTTCAAGCCAGCTGGTCTGGATCTACACTGTTTGCAAAGGCAGTTTATATCCAGGTTCACTAGAACCAGGGTTAATACATTGTCATTTTCTGTTGCAAAAAATGTATCTGTAAGTATCGGTCCACAATTTCTTGCATGTATATACTTTATATTATCACACAGTGGCCTGCCGGCCTCGGTGGCTCAGTTGGATGCGCTGTCCTACTGGAGACCAGGAGGTCGCGGGTTCAACCCCGCCAAGGTTGGCAACATTCTTTCGTGGAGATTGATCATGAAATATTTTCTATGGTCATTCTCTCCCTTCCGCTGATTCAAGAAGGGCAGTTGTCAGTTTCTGGCGAAAGAATGTGCACAATACTGGTTAACCGCTTAAGAGGACTAAGCCTGCCCAGTAAACGTGTGGTTAGGTAAACTGACCACGCTCGACATGACCCTATTGGGTTGACTGGGCCGTAAAACCTCAACACAAACAAATACACAGTGGCCTAAATTACAAACATTCAGCATAAAATATCATGTAGATGATCTACATGCATGAAAATGTGATAAATCAGTTATACCATGGTTCTGTGCATGTACGTGCGATAATGCACTCGCTCACGCTCGTGCATTATCGCATCATGCGCATGCGCACAAACCATGGTATAACTAAGACATCACATAGTAGCCTGAATTTCCAACATTCAGCATGAAATATCTCGCAATGTAGATGATCTTCATGCGTGAAAATGTGATAAATCAGTTATACCATGGTTCTGCGCATGTATGTGTGATAATGCACTCGCTCACGCTCATGCAGTATCACATCGTACATGCGCACGTACCATGGTATAACTAAGACTTAAGGAACAAATAATTCAAATATATCCTCAATTGTAGATATACCTGCTGGTTTTACTTGATCAATTTTATCATCTTAACCCTTGTCCTGCTGAACCTGGATATACTCTGCCTTTGCATACAGTGTAGATCCAGATTAGTTAGTTTCTGAAGAAGAAAACTAATCTGGATCTGCACTGTTTGCCATTAAGTATGTGAATTTATAGAAACAATCCCGATCAAGTAATCTGATTGGCTGAAAATTAGAAGTAGGTGTGGCATCTTAATTTATTCAGCAGGACAAGGGTTAATACTAGTCTTAACCCTAGTCCTGCTGACCCCGGATATACCTTGCCTTTGCAAACAGGGGAGAGCCAGATCAGCTAGCTTCTGAAGAAGCCAGCTGATCTGCATCTGCAGTGTTTGTCATTAAATATGAGAATTTATATCAACAACCTCGATCAAGTAATCTGATTGGCTGAAAATTAGAAATGGACACGACATCTTAATTTATTCAGCATAACACGAGTTAAGAAACTTGTCTTAATTTTCTTGCTATTTCATAGTATTTCATTTTTTTTTTTTTTTTTTTTTTTTGTTTGTTTCAGTATATAAAGGTCGGCCTCGGTGGCTCAGTTGGATGCGCCGTCCGACTGGAGACCAGGAGGTCGCGGGTTCAACCCCCGCCGAGGTCGGCAACATTCTTTCGTGGAGATTGATCATGAAATATTTTCTATGGTCATTCTCTCCCTTCCACTGATTCAAGAGGGGCAGTTGTCAGTTTCTGGCGAAAGAATGTGCACAATACTGGTTAACCGCTTAGAGGACTAAGCCTGCCCAGTAAACGTGTGGTTAGGTAAACTGACCGCGCTCGACATGACCCCATTGGGTTGACTGGGCCGTAAAACCTCAACGCAAACAAATCAGTATATAAAGGGTGCCCTAGGCCTAGATAAGAGTGGGTATCAGGTTAATAGTGTTTTTATTTCTCAACATATGTTGTGGATACTCATTAGAAGTGCCTTGGTGAGGCACTTTTAATGAGTACCCACAACATGTTTTTGTCGAGAAATAAGAAAAATAGAGGTACTTTTTGATTGCTCCTTTAGGAGCAGTCTGATCAGGGTCCACACTGTTTGCCTGTATGCAAAAATAGGTTTGAAAAGTCTGCAAGAATATTCAGCAAACGACATAAAAAGACAACATTTTCAGATGCAGTTTTTCGTGGCGCTTTAAGGGTTAACCTTTAATATTTTACGCTTCGGTAAAATTATTTTACCTAAGTAAAACCTTAACCGTTAATATTTTACACTTTGGTAAAATTATTTTACACTTAGGTAATATTTTACACTTAGGTCTTAACCTTTAATATTTTACACTTAGGTAAAATTGTCAGATAACAACACTTTGAAATATTTTCCTTTTTTAACTCCTTACCATGCTGTAGGCAAATTAAGCAGACAACAAACTGATGATATTTTTTTTTTATTTTTCCTTGAAAATAGGATCCGACACTTCATGCAAATTGTCTCCTATTTTTGAGGACAAATATAATGTCTGCTGAAATTTTTACCCAGCATGCAAAGCCATAAGGGAGGACCTTAGCTGGACTTCATTGCCTCAGATAAGAGGGAGTATAAGGTAAGGAAAATATTTTTCTTAATTCTCCATGAAAACATGTTGTAGTACTCATTTGTTCTGATGAGTACTCACAACAAAATTTTTCATGGAGAAATAAGAAAAATAAATATTTTTATTGAAAAATAAAGCACCTTATCTGGAGATATGGAATGTCTAGCCCTATTTTCTTTTGTGAAAATAAGAAAAGTGTCACTCATTTGTCATCATCTAAATTCACCTCCAGCATGCAAAGACAATATGACCGGATAAGTCTCCTTTTTATTTTCAGAAAGTAGGGCTTGATTCTGATTCTGGAAAACAGGACTTGATTCCATAGTACCCTAGTCTGACACCTTAAGTCCTTACCACACTTGTCTTAACCTAGACTGGCTCCAGTCTCCAGTGACTAAATATTTATTCTTATAATCCTGTTTGATAATCCACTGAAACAAAACCAAAGTAATATCTTGACTGGTCACTAGTGATCTGCCTTTATAGTCATGATATTATTTTGGTTTTATTTTAGTGGTATCAAACAGGATTATAAGAGTAGACTGGAGACTGGAGCCAGTCAAGTCTTAACCCTTAACCCATTATAGTCGGGAGATCCGTAAAAGGGTAAGTGGCAAACAGTGCAGACCCAGATAAGACGCCATCAGAGCTAAAAATAGAAAAAGGGCATAGACTGTCATGCGTCTGTCAACAATTTACTTAAAAGACATCTCCTCGTAAACTGGTCAATGGATTTGAAGTAATTTTACAGGAATGTTTCTTGAGTGACCCTCTACCAAAATTGCTAAAATGGTGCCATACTGCTAAACAAAATGGCATCCAGAACAAAAAAAAAAAAAAAAAAAGAAAAAAGAAAAGAAAAAGAAAATCTTTAAACAACATCTCCTCCTAGGCCAAGGGCCCAATGTCAAAATAATTTCGCAGAAATGTTCCTCTAATACCCCTTTACCAAAATTGCTAAAATGTTTCTGCTTTGCTAAATAAAATGGCCACCAGAGCTAACATGCAAATTCCCTGGGGAATTTATGTCCCCTGCCTTATTTTTATTTGAGGTGTTAAAAATGGTAAAGTTAACCAGAGGACCATTGGTCCTGTATCACTTACCTAAGTATTGAAGCTGGAAACCAGTGATAAAAAATAATTTCAAGATTCTAAAAAAAACACATGCATATCTTCAGGCCATCCTTAAAGCACCTGTAAAGTTTCAAAAGGATTGGCTTAAAACTGTGGTAGGAGTTACGGGGTCAAGGTACCTACTCCCTATACGCTTCTGTAGTATTAAAACTCAAAAAATGTCTAAGTTAAAAATGCGGAAAAAGTGATAAAGAATTATTTCAGGATTCTGAAAAAAAAAACACATGCATATCTTCAGGCCATCCTAAAAGCCCATGTAAAGTTTCAAAAGGATCGGCCAAAAACTGTGGGAGAAGTTAAGGGGACAAAGTACCTACTCCCTATAGACTTCTGTAATATTAGAACTCAAAAAATGTCTAAGTTCAAAACGTGTAAAAAGTAATAAAAAATAATTTCAGGATTCTGAAAAAACCACATGCATATTTTCAGACCATCCTTAAAGCACTTGTAAAGTTTCAAAAGGATCGGTCAAAAACTGTGGGAGGAGTTAAGGGGACAAGGTACCTGCTCGTATACACTTCTGTAGTATTAGAACTAAAAAAATGTCTAAGTTAAAAATGCGGAAAAAGTAATAAAAAATAATTTCAGGATTCTAAAAAAAACACATGCATATCTTCAGGCAATCCTAAAAGCCCATGTAAAGTTTCAAAAGGATTGGCCAAAAACTGTGGGAGGAGTTAAGGGGACAAGATACCTCCTCCCTATAGACTTCTGTAATATTAGAACTCAACAAATGTCTAAGTTCAAAATGTGTAAAAAGTGATAAAAAATAATTTCAGGATTCTGAAAAAAACACATGCATATTTTCAGACCATTTTAAAAACACCTGTAAAGTTTCAAAAGGATCGGCCAAAAACTGTGGGAGAAGTTAAGGGGACAAAGTACCTACTCCCTATAGACTTCTGTAATATTAGAACTAAAAAAATGTCTAAGTTCAAAACGGGTAAAAAGTAATAAAAAATAATTTCAGGATTCTGAAAAAACCACATGCATATTTTCAGACCATCCTTAAAGCACTTGTAAAGTTTCAAAAGGATCGGCCAAAAACTGTGGGAGGAGTTAAGGGGACAAGGTACCTGCTCGTATACACTTCTGTAGTATTAGAACTAAAAAAATGTCTAAGTTAAAACGCGGAAAAAGTAATAAAAATTAATTTCAGGATTCTGAAAAAAACACATGCATATCTTCAGGCAATCCTAAAAGCCCATGTAAAGTTTCAAAAGGATCGGCCAAAAACTGTGGGAGAAGTTAAGGGGACAAGATACCTCCTCCCTATAGACTTCTGTAATATTAGAACTCAACAAATGTCTAAGTTTAAAATGTGTAAAAAGTGATAAAAAATAATTTCAGGATTCTGAAAAACACACATGCATATCTTCCGACCATTTTAAAAGCACCTGTAAAGTTTCAAAAGGATCGGCCAAAAACTGTGGGAGGAGTTAAAGGGACAAGGTACCTGCTCCCTATACATACACTTCTGTAGTTTTAGAACTCAAAAAAATGTCTGAGTTAAAAATGTGTAAAAAGTGATAAAAAATTATTTCAGGATTCTGAAAAAAACACTTGCATATCTTCAGGCCATCCTAAAAGCCCATGTAAAGTTTCAAAAGGATCGGCCAAAAACTGTGGGAGGAGTTAAGGGGACAAGGTACCTACTCCCTATAGACTTCTGTAATATTAGAACTAAAAAAATGTCTAAGTTCAAAATGTGTAAAAAGTAATAAAAAATAATTTCAGGATTCTGAAAAACCCACGTGCACATCTTCAGACCATCCTTAAAACTTGTAAAGTTACAAAAGGATCGGACAAAAACTGTGGGAGGAGTTAATGGGACAAAGTACCTACTAAAAATTTGGAACTGCGCACTACGCACCACGCACATGCACGCACCACGCCCCACGGAAAACCAAAAACAGTGTCCCTTCGCTTTTCTTCGAAAAGGCGGGGGACAAAAATAGAAAACCTTTAAACAACATCTCCTCCTAGGCCTATGGCCTGATTTCAAAATTTCGCAGAAATGTTCCTCTGATTAAGTCATATTCTCCTTGAGTGCTGTGATACTCAGGTGAGCAATATAGGGCCATCATGACCCCCTTGTTTTTTGTTTTTTGTTGTTTTTTTTGTTGTTGTTTTTTTTTTTGTTTTTTATTTTTCAGAGACCATAATGCTTGATATTTCATGTGAATTTTCTGCTGATGCAGATGATTTGCATGAAATGCCAAGCCTTTTTTTTCTGAAAAATAATTATGAAAAAAAAAAAAATAAATAAATAAAATAAAATAAATAAATAAAATGTTGTCTGCTATATTTTTGCTTAGTGCTTTAAGGTTTAAAATTTTAACAAGTCCATTTCACTACATATTGACGAGTCTAAAAATTGCTAGATGGGTGACACTTTTTACTTTTCTTTGAATTATTGATGCCCTACAACACAGAGAAAATTTCAGAAAAAAAAAAAAATAATAATCAAGTGAGACATGTTTAAAATCTACCTCCCAATTACCTACCCTGTATAATTTGCTTTCAATTTTACTGTGGAGACGAGGTTAAAATATATTATATATATTTTTTTTAAACCAATGACTAGAATTAAATTTATTATGTTTGGGCAGTTACAGCAAATGGTTTTGCATGAAACCGTGACAAAAGCTTACAAATTTACTTCTGTGTAAAGCGCCGAGCCAAAACTTCCCCGCCGAAAGACGTCAAAAGCACAGTACAAACAAAGTCATTCCCAAACAGGCCCAAAGTAAACCAATATTTGACAAATAAACATAAATTTGACAGCTGCTCTTAGTCTAAGAAAGCTTTTTAAAAACTGGATACAATTTTCTATTTAATTAGAATATGACCCAGAAAATATACAAGGAGGAGCTTAATCTTGCAGAAGGAGGGTGTACATGCCAAAAAATCATTATGCCATGAATTATCATTACGAAAACACGCCTATTCAAATATATAGAAAATTTCACCTCCAAAAAACTGAAAATTTTCAGATAAAAATCTCTGATATTTTTCATATTTCTGCTCAAAACATAGATTATGGGTACTCGTTAGAACCGCCTCAGCGAGGCGGTTCTAACGAGTACCCACAATATATGTTTTTGAGCAGAAATAAGAAAAATAATGTATACCTCTGTAAACCCCAGTTTTACTATATAAAAGTGGGGTTTAAGGGGGTCAAAATTATATAGGCGTGTTTTCGTGATGTGCAGTTTAGACTAAAGGGCTGGTTTTTTGGTCTTTATGAACCTGTCCCTAAATGACTAACTTCTTTATATTAAGGTATTTTTCTCTGTCACACGTAGTATAAGCAATAAACTCATATACAGAGGCTGATGCATTATGCGAGGGATCTTTTTAGATTCCTCGGTTATTATTCAGAACCAAAAAAACTATTTGGAACTAGCCAAATCAGTGGTGAACTTCAGTAATTGCAAAGGCAGATAACATAAAACAAATGTCAAATTCTTTAGTGTTGTATTTCAAGAAAGGAGTGTACTCTGTATCAGCAAAAAACAATCAAGTTTTGTTCAGTCAGTTAGTTGGAAATCGTTATGAAGCATAGCTTTACCCGGAACTAGCCAAATAACTGTATGCCTACACACAACAAGACACTGCTAAAAAGGGTTGTTTAAGGTTAACAAATATTGGGGAAATGGTTTGGGGAGATGGTAGCGAAAGACTAGGGATGGGGGTTGTCGGGCGAAACGACGAAGAGTGAAAACAGAGGCGGAGCAACTAGGGTGGAAACGTTTTGGTGGCGATATACGTCTTGTTACCTAATACAGGTTGAGTGATATCAATATCAAGTCTCGTCTACGAGAATAACAGGTAATGTCTAATTGGAGGTTACCTGTGACCAATAAACAATTATCTTTCAGACGATGCAAAATTGTTTTTGAAAAACACTCGCTTGTTTCGCGTTACTGAACGCAGCCCTATTCATCAGTGCAGTAAACATTTTCTCTTTTTTTTTTTGGCTACCAACAAGCATGCACAAATTTTATTCACACAGGCCGCCATCTTGGTTGTGTCAAAAGACAGCTTCTTTGCGATTGACCGTGACCGTCTAGGTTAACTGATTACAGTCATGGACTCTACAACAATCGAAAAAATTGCAATTTAAGTTGATGCATTTGTGCCCTGTGTTACCTGCGGTTACCCATGTTACCCTGTTACCCAAACACAGTCCAATAAATTTGCAATTTAAGTGGATGTATTTGTATCTTTGTGTTACCTGCGGTAACTCGTGTTACCCTGTTACCCAAACACAGTACAGTAAATTTGCAATTTAAGTTGAGGTATTTGTGTCCCTGTGTTACCTGCAGTTACCCATGTTACCTGTTACCCAAACATAGTCCAGTAAATTTGTAAATTAAATGACTGTAATTGTATCCCTGTGTTACCTGTGGTTACCCGTGTTACCCTGTTACCTAAATACACTCGAGTGAATTTGCAATTTTACTTAAGGTATTTGTGTCCCCATGTATTACCTGCAGTTACCTGTGTTACCCTGTTACCCAAACACAGTCCAGTAAATTTGCAATTTACGTTAAAGTATTTGTGTCCCTGTGTTACCTGCAGTTACCCTGTTACCAAAACATAGTCCAGTAAATTTGCAATTTACGTGAAAGAATTTGTGTCCCTGTGTTACCTGTGTTTACCTGTGTTACCCTGTTACCCAAAACACAGTCCAGTATATTTGCAATTTGAGGTATTTGTGTCCCTGTGTTACCTGCGGTTACCCGTGTTACTCAAACACAATCCAGTATATTTGCAATTTAAGTGAAGTATTTGTGTTCCTATGTTACATGCGGTTACCTGTGTTACCCTGTTACCCAAACATAGTCCAGTTAATTTGCATTTAAATTGGATGTATTTGTATCCCTGTGTTACCTGCGGTTAGCCGTGTTACCCTGTTACCTAAACACAGTCCTGTATATTTGCAATTTAGGTTGAGGTATTTGTGTCCCTGTGTTACCTGTGGTTACCCATGTTACCCTTTTACCCAAACACAGTCCAGTAAATATGCATTTAAATTGAGGTATTTGTACCCCTGTGTTACCTGCTGTTACCCGTGTTACCCGGTTACCCAGACATAGCTCAGTAAATTTGCAATTTAAGTTGAAGTACTTGTGTCCCTATGTTACCTGTGGTTACCCTGTTACCCAAACACTATCAAGTAAATTAACAATTTAAGTTGGGTTATAAGTGCACCCCTGTGTTACCAGCGGTTACCTGTGTTACCCTGTTACCCACACAATATCAACATTCTATAGTTTATATATATATTTATATATATATATATATATATATATATATATATATATATAGCTTGTTACCTGGTGTTACTTTAGGTAACAAACACAGACTGCTGGGAAAAGAGTAGTATTTTCAGGACATATCTAGTGATTTATGGCAATAAACAATATTGCACCTGGCTGTGGCAAAGCTCTAGATAAGAAGCATAATTATCCAAATATACATTTTTTAAAATAGAATTACAAATAATTAACTCTTTAGCATTACCTCAGTGAGGTTATTTCAGTGAGGATTCAGGGTATCTGCCCACTGAGAAATTAGAAAAAAAAAAAAAACAATCATACTTTTTCATAGCTCTAGACTTAAATAAAGTATATACCTCTGCTCCAGAAAAGAGGAGAACCAAGATATTTATTTCTCTTAATTTTGGAAGAAAACATGTTATGATTACTCATTAGAAGTATATCACTGAGGCTTCTTCTAATGAAAACTCTCAGCATGTTGTTATTTATATATACATAAAATAATAATGAAAAAAAAAATGCATGAAAAAAAAAATCATCTTATCTGGAGATATGTTTTTGTTTGAGATAAGTCACAGATTTGGATAGAATTTTTTTTTCTTCCTAAATCTTTGACTTTATTTTTCAATGACTTTTTAACCCTCACACAAACGCAAAATGTGTTTGTGTGGCAGGAGAGGGGTATACTGTTGTTACGTTGCCTGTCCGTATGTCTGTCTGTTTTAGAATCTGCTTCTCATCTTACTAAGTAGTTTAAGGAATCTTTTCATATTTTGCATAAATGTTGATATTGATAAGATGTTGCTGTCAGATAAAAATAAGGGCCTAGGGGTTAATTCTTTTACTGTTATTTAAAATTCCCTTTGTAATTCTTGAAAAGGCATTTTGGTTTCTGCTTCTAATCTTGCCTAATAGTTTGAGGAAAACCGTATTCAACCTTATTACCACAGATACCCTTATAAGTGCAGAGTCAAGCTATTCCGTAGTCTTCAGATTACTTACAGCCAGTGTATTTTTTGTCAGTTTCTTTTTTAATGCAAATGTTGTGGGCACCAATTTGAATTGCATGGACATGATGATGCAATTCAAATTATTACCCACAACATATGCTTTATAAAGAAAATAAGAAAAAAAATCACATAAACATCATCAAATAAGTCCTTTGATGATATACGCTTAGTAGGTAGATACATACATGTATTGTATCACAAGTTTTCCCAGTAATTTTTAAAAACCTAAGTGCACAGTGTGGTAATTAGATAGAATATGATAATTTCATATTTTGCATAAATGTTGATACTGATGTGGTGTTGCTGTAGAGCAAAATAGGTTATGGTCAATTCCCTTTGTTCTTCTGGAAATTTAGCTTTGGCATGACTGTATGGTGCATGCATGGTGAAATCAGCTTGTCTCAAAATATTTGTTGAAACAACAGACTCATTACAGGCGTATTGAGTGCAGGAAGAAGTATGATGTGAAAAAAATATTTTTGTCAAAATGACAGTTTTTTTTTTTCAATTAGGCCAGAGAAAATTAATTATTAGATTCTAATTCCTCCTGCCCCCACAAAAATTCTGACCAAATAAAAAAAAATTTTAAGTGGAAAACTTTTTCAGAGACAACTAGACTTTTGCTGAAAACAGATTTTATAACACTTTTAAGATCTGCAAATGAATTGCATGTATCATTATGAAAAGAGTATTAAAAGAAAGTTTTCTTCTTTTTGTACATGGTAATAAGTGTCATTTATCATGTTTTGCTATGACATCTTTACTGTATGGCCCAGGAATAAAAAATAAAAAATGAAATCATTCAAATTGGAAATCCAGTATGGCTGCCAGCTTGAAAATCTATACTGAAATTCTCCTGAACTGATAATATTATGCTGAATGACTCTAAACTTGGTTGGAAGTATTGAGATAACTTGTAGATCAAAACTGGCTAAAATTGTTCTGGTTGAGAATCCAAGATGGCTGTCACAGTCACCATCTTCAAAATCTAACCAGTTAGGGCACTAAGTCTGCCCAGTAAAAGTGTTGTAAGGTAAACTGACTGTACTTGATATGAGCCTATTGGGTTGACTGGGCTGTAAATCTTCAACACAAACAAACAAACCAAAACAATTTTATATCAGATACTATAGTCATTTTGTTTTTTTTCAGGTAATGATTTCAGTAGTGCTTTGACAAACATTGGGCTCACAAATACACATGCACTAGAGTAAATGAAGAAATGGAAGTTGGATCATGTGCATACCATTGCTCAGGAATCCAGTATACTGCCAGAAACATTGAGAAGGACTCTTTATCCTATTGTTGAAAGTTTGTGGGATTATCAGGGTCAACACAACACTCCTCATGTTATTTCAGTAGAGGAAGGGTGTGCTTATCACCAAATGGATTAATATGCATAAACCTCTTAAAATGCCAAGAAAACCTGCATCTGAAAATGACCTCTGTCTGTTGAACATTCTTGCAAACTTTTCAAACCAATTTTTGCATACAGGCAAACGGTGCAGACTCTGATCAGGCTAGGAGCTGTCTGATCTGGGTCCTCACTGTTTACAAAACAGACTTTAAAAATCACAAGCAGATGACAAAGCAGATGACAGTTGTTTTGATTGGCAATTTAAGGGTTCAGTGAAGATATTGTATATAAAATCAAAAGACAATGGGAGATAGTAGCCAGTTAATTCCAATGGGTACTCTCTGTAAACAACAAGGTCCACCAAAACATATTGTAGTACTTATTAGGACTCCAAAATTATTGAAGCGATTTGTCCCTTATTAGGTAAGAAGGTTGCTAGGGTAGGGGGATTTAAAGATAGCTGAAATTATGGTGATCTGCCTCTTGGTTCAGTTGCCATGGCAACATAAAGCTTCCATAGATGACCTATGATGAAAACAGAGGATTCTAATTGGAAGGGCCCAGTTAGAATTGGTCTACCTTGCACTTTACCTGTCAAGGGAGATAATAGAAACACTATTGCTGTCTCTCATTGTTATAGTATCCCATTTCAGAATGCCAGCTCTCCATATAAAGTCCTGTCACAATGAGTATTTTACCACCTGCTTTAAGGCGTAATGCTGAAATGTCCAGTTACAATGCTTAATTCTTAAAGCACCAAGTAGAATTGCAGCATACAACATTCATTTCTTTTTTTTTTTTTTAGATAAATTAAAGCTGACATTTCATCTGAAATGTCCACCAACATTTTATGTGAAATGTCTGCCAACATTTCATGTGAAATGTCTACATAGCAGTCAAGTCACATAGCAAGCCTTATTTATTTGGAGCTCTGTTTAAAGCGCAGTGTCTTGATAATTACCATGAGCAAATATTGCTGTTTCTGAGGAATGTGGTCCCCATTTGCTCAAGGTAATTACCCGAACAAGTAATTTCTCTAGTAATTGGATATATATAGTTCAAGACAGAAGGCGGGAGTGGTCAGGAGGTGTGAAGGTGTCGTGTATCTTACATCACCGGGGTGTCCAACTGATATTGGCTTACAGTTGGGCAAGGCCTGCTATCCTTGTAGCAGGTAAGGGCAGAGGGGGAATGTTTCTATTCTTCTGCTTCTTCACTTTCATTCCTGTTCCTTTTTCTTCCTTGTCCCTCTCTTTTTTCTCCTCTAATATCTCTTCTATCTGTTTTCTTCCTTTCTCTGGGAAAAGACATAAAATGACCCACAAGGGTTGAGGTGTTGTTAAACCCCAACACAATCAATCTAGACAAAAGGCAAATAACAAAAACTATGTTATTATAGCCCCGCTTTCAGACAATGGGGCTATACTGGATTTGTCTTACCTTCAGTCATTCCTTCTGTCATTCTTTACCTGATTCCTTTCTTCTGTACATCATTCTGTTCATCCTCATCAGATAAATTTTTGTGGCACTTTTCTCAAGAACTGTAAAGTTACAAAGTTGTAGCTTGGTACACACATACCCATTGATGTATGGTGTGTACAAGGCCAATAACTCTAGGAGTTACATGATAGGTTCTACAATTTACCATTAATGAAAATTTTTCATAAAAGATTTCTCAGGAACTATGAAAGCTGTAACATTGAAACTTGGTACACACATGGACAAATGGCTGATGTATAGTGTATATCAGAATCAGCACCAAGGGCCTATAACTCTTAGAGTTACATACCTTGATAGATTTTACAATTTGCCATTCATGAATATTTTTGTCACACTTTTCTCAAAAAAGGGTTACAAAGTTGAAACCAAGTACACACATGGATATGGGCTGATGTATTGTGTATACCAGAATATACCAGAATTATTGCTAAGTTAAATCCCTTGATAGGTTTGATAATTTGCCATAAATGAAAAAAAAATCATTGCAGATTTCTTGGGCCCTTTTAAAGCTATAAGTTGAGCTTGATACAGACATGGACAGTTGGCTGTTGTATCTTGTGTACCAGAATCCGGGCCAAGGGCATATAACTTTTGAAGTTACATCCTTTGATAGGTTTTACAATTTGCCATTAATGAAACATTTTTGTCACACTTTTCTCAAGAACTGTAAGGGTAACAAAGTTGAAACCTGGTATACACATGCACAATGGATTGATGTATCATATAAACCAGAATCACAGCCAAGGGCGCATAACTCATTCAGTTAAATCCCTTGATAGGTTTTATGTTGCCATGTTACCATGTCCCACAGTGATGTTATCCGGTAAGCATGAGTTCCAAATACCTCAACACTATGGGTATTTCTCCTAATAGTGCTGCAGCGGGGCTATAGTCAGGGTCTCTGACAGTTAAAGTTTTACTATGGCATTCTTAGTAAGTACTACACCATGTTTTGGTAGAACAATATTTGATAGAAGAAAGCCTCACCCAGAATTCTGATATATGATATTGTGTATATAGTAGCTGCACTTTTTAGCCTATACAATCTTCAACTTACTGTTCAATAAACAATTAAGGGGCTCACCTGGCTTGCTCTTAATTGATATAGCATGATTGTGTGGACTGTTTCATATAAATCTTACGGCTCTCAGTACTACCAATTGCATATCAATGATAAACTGAAGACCTACAGCCGATTATGTTGGTCAACGGAGGCTTGCTACAAATCTCACAGTTTCCAATCGACCGAAATGCAGAACGTTGTATAAATGGCGCACAAGACAATTTTAGTGTATAAAAGGAAGCCGTTCTGATAAATCTCATGGCTCTCAGTCCTATGGCTCTCAGTCCTACCAAATGCATATCATCGATAAATTAAAGAACTACAGCCGGTTATCTTGGTCAACGGAGGCTTGCTGACAAATCTCACGGTTTCAGAACGACCGAAATGCAGAATTTTGTATACATGGCGCGCAAGACATTATTAGTGTACACAAGGAAGGCCTTCTGACCAATCTCACGGCGCTCTGACTAAACTTATCGCTCTCAGTCCAACCAAATGCATATCATCGATAAATTAAAGAGCTACACCCGATTATTTTGGTCAACGAAGGCCTACTGAAAAAAAAATCTCACGGCTTCTAATCAACCTAAATGCAGATCGTAATATGTATGGCGCGCAAGACATTAAACAAAGGAAGGCGTTCTGACAAATCTCACGTCTCTCAGTCCTTCGAACTGCATATCGTCGATAAAGTAAAAGACTACAGCCAATTATTTTGGTCAACGTAGGCCTGCTGACAAATCTCACGGCTTCCAATCAACTTAAATGAAGGTCATAGTATATATAGCGCACGGCATTACTATTGTAACAAACGGGTGCGTTCTGACGAATCTTAGGGCTCTCAGTACTACCAATCTCTTCCTTCTCCTCTACTATCTATTCTATCTCTTTTCTCCCTTTTTCTGGGAGACGACACAAAATGACCCACAAGGGTTGACGTGTCGTTAAACCCCAACTCAATCAAAACCACCAATTGCATATGAATGATAAAGTAAAGATCTACAGCCGATTATTTTGGTCAACGGAGCCTTGCTGACAAATCTCACAGTTTCCAATCGACTGAAATGCAGAACGTTGTATAAATGGCGCGCAAGACATTTTTAGTGTATAAAAAGGCATTCTGATAAATCTCATGGCTCTCAGTCCTACCAAATGCATATCATTGATAAATTAAAGAACTACAGTCGGTTGGTCAACGGAGGCTTGCTGACAAATCTCACGGTTTCCAGTCGACCTAAATGCAGATCGTAGTATGGATGAAGCGCAAGACATTATTATTGTAAACAAGGAAGGTGTTCTGACAAATCTCACGGCTCTAAGTCCTACCAGATGCTTACCAGCGATAAACTAAAGACCCACAGCCGCTGATTTTGATCAAGAGAGGCCCTCTGACAAATCTCACGGTTTCCAATCGACCGAAATGCAGAACGTTGAATACATGGCGCGCAAGATATTATTATTCTAACAAAGGAAGGCGTTCTGACCAATCTCACGGCTCTTAGTCCTAACATGCATATCATCGATAAATTAAAAAAACAACAGTCGATCATTATGGTCAGCAGAGGCCTGCTGACAAATCTCACGGCTTCCAATCAACATAAATGCAGATTGTAGTATGAATGAAGCGCAAGACATTATTATTGTAACAAAGGAAGGCGTTCTGACAAATCTCGCGTCTCTCAGTCCTACGAACTGAATATGATCGATAAAGTAAAGAACTACAGCCGGTTATTTTGGTCAACGGAGGCCTGCTGACAAATCTCACGGTTTCCAATCAACTTAAACGAAGATCATAGTATACATATAGCGCACGATATTATTCTAACAAACAAACGAGGGCGTTCTGACAAATCTCACGGCTACCAGATGCATATCAGCGATAAACTAAAGACCCACATCCGTTGATTTTGATCAACAGAGGCCTTCTGACAAATCTCACGGTTTCCAAACAACCGAAATGTTGTATCAATGGCTCGCAACACATTATTGTAAACAAGGAAGGCGTTCTGACCAATCTCACGGCTCTCAGTCCTACCAAATGCATATTATCGATAAATTAAATTAAAGAACTGCAGCCGTTTTTTTTTTTTTTTTGTTTTTTTTTTTTTTTTTTTTTTTTTTTTTTTTTTTTTTTTTGTCAACGTAGGCCTGCTGACAAAACTCACGTCTTCCAATAAACCTAAATGCAGATCAGATCATAGTCTGAATGAAGCGAAAGACATTATTATTGTAACAAAGGAAGGCGTTCTGACAAATCTTACGGCTCACAGGCCTACCAAATGCATGTTAATGATAATGTAAAGAACTACCGCCGATTAGTTTGGTCAACGGAGGCCTGCTGGCAAATCTCACGGCTTCTCAATCAACCTAAATGCAGATCGTAGTATGAATGAATCGCAAGATATTATTGTAACAAAGGAAGGCATTCTGACACATCTTAAGGCTCTCAGTCATACCAAATGCACATAATCAACAAGGTAACTAACTATAGCCGATTATTTTGGTCATCAGAGGCCTGCTGAGAAATAGCACGGCTCCCAATTAACCTGAATGTAGATCAAAGTATAAATGAAGCGCCAAACATTATTATTGTAACAAAGGAAGACGTTCTGACAAATCTCACGGCTCTCAGTCCTACAAAATGCATATTATCGATAAAGTAAAGAACGGACCAGGTTATACTCTTTCCTCCAAATTCTTTCATGTGTTGCTTTAATAGTTGGATGTACATTTACTGAAACTGAGATACTTATCATTTTTGCTACTAACCGCACTTTGTAGGGTGCTGGGTGTAATGGTAAAGCCTCTAAGTCAAGATTGGGAGTTAGCAGTTCGGCCCCACCGAGCACCAAGTGTTGTGTCTTTGAGCAAGGCACTTTATCCACATTGTAAATTTAGTACTGATTTCCACCAAGGAATGTCTGGCAAAAGAAATACCCAAGAGGGCTTAGGCAGTATTTGATGATAGATATATTGCCTAGGGACATTTGTTTGGGCAGGATGATGGAGGGTTTGCAACAAAATTAATGCTGACAGTGCAGAATATAAAATACTGAGGGCAATATTTGTAGGTGGCTTCTATAAATAAATTCAACACAGACCATTGACGGTCTCAAGGAGATCACATCTTTGTCGTCCAAGCCACTGATGCAGCTGTCTTCATCTCTCCATAAACAACCATTATTCCTGTTTTGTTTTTTACTGTACATAGAGGACTTTTACTATTTAACTGGTTTTTCTGGAAGATTGCATCTGTTCCATCCTCTTAATAGGTCAGCTGTACAATGTCAAGAAGATTCCTGATCTTTTCCTGGAAGGATAATAGAAGCTCTCTCGGGGGGGGGGGGGGGGGAGGGGGGGGGGGAGGGGCGGTGGGTTGAGGGGGTACCTGTTCCCTTGTTTCCCTGAAAAAAAAAATCGATATTTTCCTTTGTTCCCAAAAATCAAAATCTTGATTTGTTATGTTCCTTGTTCCCCCAAATTGCCTTTGATCCCCTGTTCTCATCAGTTTTAGGCTTTGGTTCCTTTGTTCCCCTGAAATAAATGACCTTATTCCCCTGTTTGCCACAGAATATTGCGCTTAATCAAATAAAGCATGCAAACTTTTTAAAAAGCTAGCTAGTACTTGTGTCACTTTCGGTAGACATTGTCTAGATCTACTTATTGATTGCTGCATGGGCCAAATATGTAACAGAAAAAGACTAGTCCAATAAATGACTTGTATATGAAAGATAATGAACACATAAAATCTATAATAACAATAATAACAAAATACGCAAATTCTGTATCCTTCGACTGCACAGATCTAGGTGTGAATAGATTAGAATAAATTTAATAGCGCTATACATGTCTAGTCAAATACGTACTTTACAGAAAACAGGGTTACATATTACACACACACACACGCACACACACACACACTGATAAATATTATTGGTGTATCAGTTAGATTTAAATATTATTGGTGGGTGGATTAGTTGCGATGAACCGATATTTTTATCAAGCACTTAATATAATAGAACTGTACCGAAACGTATGTATTCGTCTGCAGATCATTCGAAACCAATTATACCTGTGAATGTATAAAGTTATGGCAAGCCGTTTTACTATCTATTCTATAAATCAGATATCTGATTTAATATATCAGATATCTTATATAATATATAAGATATCTGATATATTATATCAGATATCTTATATAAATAAAATATCTTATATGTCAATTAAGATATCTTGTATGCTGTATAAGATATCTGATATGCTATATAAGATATCTTAATTGGCATATAAGATATTTTATATGCTATATAAGATATCTGATATGCTATATAAAATATCTTATATAGGATATAAGATATCTTATTTACTAAAGAAGATATTATTCAATTAAATAAGATATCTCATTTAGTATATCAGATATCTTATTTAGTATATCAGAAATCTATATAAATATATTAGATATTTAACAAATAAGGTATCTTATATGGTAAATAAGATATCTTATATGTGGAATTAAATAAGATATCTAATATGATATATCAGACATCTTATATAAGATGTAAGATATCAGATATACTAATTCAGTTATCATATCCTGTATTAGATATCTTATATAAAATAGATATCTTATATCTCAATTAAGATATCTAATATGCTATATAAGATATCTGAATTGACAAATAAGATATCTAATATGCTATATAAGATATCTGATAGGCTTTATAAGATATCTCGTATAGGATATAAGGTATCTTATTTACTAAAGAAGATATCTCATATATTCAATCAAATAAGATATCTCATTTAGTATATAGGATATCTTATTTAGTATATTAGATATCTATATTAATAAATAAGACATCTTATATAACAAATAAGATATCTTATATGGTAAATTAGATATCTTATATGCAGAATTAAATAAGATATCTCATATATTATATCAGATATCTGATATAGGATGTAAGATATTTAATATAGTATATAAAATATCTATATTAGTATATGAGATATCTTATATCCTATATTAGATAATATATAAGACATCTATTTTGCTTAATAAAGAGTAAAACGGCTTGCCATATAATATTATAGTGCAAGGATAAATTTTATAGACAGTCTAATATTTTTATACATGGACTGACAACTTGCTTAAGTCGAAAATCCAAAAGTAAAACATTTAACTAATTATAAATTGATCAGTTGATGCATCGATTAATCAGAATTGTCATTTTGAGTTACCACATCTATGAACCGTAAAAAATATACTACATGAATAAATTCTACCCTGTTCTAATAGTTTTTACAGGTGAACTGACAACTTGCTTTAAGTCTATTATCCAGAAGCGAAAAGTGAAATAATTACACGGCAAATCATTTAATCGAGAACTTGCTCCAAGAACTTGCTTAAGTCGAATATCCGAAAGCGATAAGTAAAATAATTACGAATCGATTAGGCAATGCATGGATACATCCAAATTGTCATTTTGAGTACACCGATAAAATTTATACTGCATGAATATATTTAGCAATTCAAATATTTTTTACAGGTGGACTGACAACTTGCTTAATTCAAATATCCAAAACTGAAAAGTGAAATAATTACAAATCGATTAGGCAATGCATCGATTCATCCAAATTGTCATTTTGAGTACACCAATAAAATTTATACTGCATGACTATATTTTGCAATTCATATATTTTTACAGGTGGACAGACAACTTGCTTAAGTCAAATATGCAAAAGTTAAAAGTAAAATAATTACAAATCGATTAGGCAATGCATCGATCAATCCAAATTGTCATTTTGAGTGCACGATAAAATTTATACTGCATGAATATATTTAGCAATGAAATATTTTTTACCGGTGGACCGACAACTTGCTTAAGTCAAACACCCAAAAATGAAAAGTAAAATAATTACAAATAGATCACATTGCAATGAATGACATCAAATTTGACATTTTGAGTTGCCAAATCAATGAACTGAAAACATTTAAACTGCATGAATATGTTTTAGCGATGTTCCAATATTTTTTACAGGTTGGCCGACACCTTGCTTAAGAGGAAATAGCCAAAACGGAAGAGTAAAACAATTATAATCGATAAATCGATTCATTAAAATTGTCATTTTGAGTTACCGAATCAATAAAACCGATATAATATATACCGCATGGATAAAATTAATTTATACTGCATGGATAAATTTTAGCAATATTTTACAGATGGACCGACAACTTGCTTAAGTCGAAACTGTAAAAGGGAAAAGTAAAATAATAAATTACAAATTGATTAATCTATGCATCAATTAATTAAAAATTGTCATTTTGATTTACCAAATCAATGAAACCGAAATAATCTATACCGCATGGATAAAATTAATTTATACTGCATGGATAAATTTTAGCAATATTTTACAGATGGGCCGGCAACTTGCTTAAGTCGAAACTGTAAAAAGGGAAAAGTAAAATTACAAATTGATTAATCTATGCATCAATTAATTAAAAATTGTCATTTTGATTTACCAAATAAGTGTACTGATAAAAATATATACTTCAGATTCAGTATTATTACTGGTGACAAGTCTATTAAATGATGAACATTTTCCAGGACTTTCAAATTATAATATCCACCTACAATTATTATAATGCACCCATGCATCTTTATCAACATACGAATGGTTTTATCGGTGTAAGGATATTATGTTGATGCACTGACATGTTACTGGTCTACTGCTATATGTATTGGTACATCATTATAGATACATAAGCTGATAAAAATTATCAGTGCACATATCAGTTATCGGTAAACGGGTTTTGTTGCTTTGCATTGCCATACTTATTTCATGTTTTCATCATCATCAGCTTTATTTTCACATGTATAGAACAACTGCTGCATCGATAAAATTGATCGATCCATCAACAATATTTTATCATTAATAAGAATAGATTGATGTACTCGTGATTTGTATTTTAGTACAGCCCTGTGGATATACCAGTTGTCAACTCTTACCTGCCTGTTTATCTAGGATACAATAAGACATGAATGCTATATACGAACAGAGACAGATTTTTTTTTTTTTTTTTATTTATTTATATGGTTTATTTTTCACGGTGAAGAATTATGAATTTAAAATTCAATTTTATAACAGATATGCCGAAGACGAACTCTGTTTGTTTTTACTTTATGTGTATGTTAGACTGTTGGGGTTATTAGGATTTTATTTTTAGTAACATATTTTTTTCACTGAAAAACGATTAGCTTAAATCTTTCTTTAATTTGTAAACCTTGGTATTTTGAATAATTTCGTAAGACGTTCTGACATTTCTCATGATCTGAAAGATCTCATACACGCAGCGTGAGTTCCGTAAGGTATTTCCGGTTTCGGACTTCCGGTCTGAAAGATCTCATGGTCTGACAAATCTCACGCTACACCGGACCTCTAGCTTGTCCTAGTAGGAGTGGCTAATGATCCGGTACAGGACCTCTAACCTCGCTGGCTATAGGTCCGGTGTCGTTCCACTACCCTTAAAGGCCAAAGGTCCGGTATCGGACCTCTAGCTACTTCCTGAAAACTAATCAGGCAGTCATGCTAATGGGAACTGACATATCCAAAGAGTTAGGCTGTAGAGTCCTCTTGGCATGTGACGTCGCGTGAATCATTGTATTCATGAAAGTATGGACAATAATACCTTCCAATAGTTAACTTTTTTCTTCTGCAAATGCACTGAGAATGCAAATATTGACGTTTATATGTCTAATTAACGCCGATGCAATTCCATGACAATTATACAACGTTGCATTAACATTAACTTCGATGCAACGTCATGGCGTTTATACAACGACGCATATGTCAGTACATCGAGACGTTGCATCGGCGTTTATGTAACATTGTATAAACGACTTGTGCCCGTTTTTTTTTTTTTTTTTTTTTTTTGCTTCCAAGGGGATCTCTTTTCAGCATGTAATGCGGCTTGTGACTGTGGCAATCTCTGGACTTTGTGGCTGTCTGGACCTTTCTCTCTCCTTTTTTATCGTCACTACAACTATTGTTAAATAAGTGGCTACATGAGAAAAGGTATCTCCGAGATAAATGCAAACAATAAAGAGCCGAATCAGCCATGCAAACAATAAAGAGTCTCACTATGATCAGGAACTTTGCCAACTAGGGTATGTTCTACAGTATCCAACGAATACCCATAACTTATGTTTTGAGGAGAAGTATGAAAAATATCAGAATTTTTATCTGAAAACATTCAGATGAAAACTAGTGGACTCTCGTTATCTCGACCACGCTTATCACGAATAACTGCTTATCTCGAAGTGAATATCTGATCCCTGCCTAAACATGAAAATCTAACAACAGGTAAAAAAAATCTGGAAAAAAGGAGAAATTTCTCCTCTTTTCCACAATATTTTCAATATATCTATAACTTGAAGAGTCCAATTACATATATATTTGTTAAATGTGATTCATCGAATTACTTTTTCCTCAATTCTGTAAATCTGATATGTCGAGGTACGGATATCTCGAAGTATTTCAGAGAGTCCCTTGGAATTCGAGATAACGAGAGTCGAATGTATTCGGAAAACTATTGCCAGTGCTTTAAATGATTAATATCTGCGTTGGTGTAAACCCATTTATGCCGAGTGGAATCCTCTTTCTTTGGACAAGTCTATTCAAGTGATATCTGGTTACTTTTTATTATTATTATTATTATAATATTTTAGAAATTTCTGAATTTAATGCAAATAGTAAGACCCTGAACAGACGCCGCGTTCTGTGGCGTCTGATCTGGGTCTACACAGTTTGCCAATGCCCCTTTTATGGGACGCTAGGCTTAAATGGGTTAATAGTTTGATCCAAACTTCTTGAAAACAAAATTATGTCATTATAAAATGATGTCGGTTCGATTCATATCAAAATTAAATTATGTTGAATAAACTCAGCTACCTACAAGGCTACATGTGCGCCCAGCATCCTCGCAGTCTAGTCAGTCTTCGAAGGGCATTCTGTGGGTAACCAACGCTGCAATGTGTGTTCAAGCGGACAGCGAAGACTCTGATCTGAGACGTTGCTGTGCCCGGCTCAAACAAAATAATTCGATATTAGAACGGAAAGACCCAGCCTACATGCCTGTCCGCACTATTAGGTCAGAGCATTTGCTTCTGGCAAACTGCCAGAAGATTTATAAGCTATACCAGATCTAAACTACGAATCACGCAGGCCCAAACAAAATAATTCATCATTAGAACGGAAAGACCCAGCCTACATGCGTGTCCGCACTATTAGGTCAGGGCATTTGCTTCTCGCAAATTTCCATATGATTTATAAGCTATACCAGATCTTGACTGCGAATCACGCAGGCACCACCACTTGTCTAATTCGCCGTTTTAGTGGACATGGATTTCAGGATATGCGTAAAACGCTGCGCTTCTCAACAAAAAATGTACCCATACCTCTCAAATTACACGCATTATGCTTGCGTCACGCGCATTTCATTTCCTATAACTCCGGATCACACGCAATTTAAATGTAAAATGAATTAAAACAATTTTAATGTAAATGTCTATAAGTTTATCAGCTCATAGATGCTGTCGGCGATGTTTTACATGCAATAGTGGTGTATCGCGAGATTATTTTCAATAATTGTCTACGCCGGTTTGTTTGGGACACGGACGCGAATCAATAGCTGGTCCATAATATTTACAAGTGAAACCCGGAACTAGATATAGCACTAAATAGAATAGAATAATTATTGGAGCACCTAAAACATGTATACAGAAAATGTTCTCCATTCGCATGCATTTTTGACACATTGAATTTATGTATAAATATTCTAAACGATTATCATTGCAGCGCTTTATCAAAGGTTATGGGATATGCATTCATCTTGACAATTTCATTTTTACAATGGGTTGATGCATTGGTACTGCTAAGCGTAATTTATAGCGTGACAAAAAATTGATTAATAAAGTCTTAATAAGTCTTATTAATACATAGTTTAATTTTGATGAGGGAAGCCTAAACGCGATGTAAAATTAGCTGTGATTAGTTCTTAACGTGAGCTAGGGTCATTCTCATGTAGACGAGATATCATTTAGACTTCTGCAAATAACTATTTGCATTTTGGAATTTAGCCGATTTAGCCAAGACTTGTATGTAAAGAACCCAAGACAATTAAAATCAGCTTTAAAATTTATCGTGTGTGAAGCGTAGGCCAAGCTTTTTGTGAAAGCTTATACACTCTCTGCCACTGCATTTGAATGAAAAATTCAACAGACAAGAATCGCACGATACACCGACGGGTGACTATATAAATAAACTTATGATGGTTGGAGACAATTCCAAAGCTGGCCTTTCGGCTCTTTCGGGTTCGCCGTTACGAAAATAAAAGCAAAATCGCATAAACTTGCGGGGACAGCGGTATACAAAAGTTCCTATGATCCTGCCTGGGCATCAAAACAGCCGGTAAAATTTTAATTCCGGAGAGTTTTCTGTCAGAAAGTTCTGACTGTATTAAGGTAGTTTGTGAATAATAAGCTAATAATAATGCAGAGTGGGCACACACACACACACACACACACACACACACACACACACACACACAACTTTTCTTTTCAAAGACTAACAGCAGTTTTGAAGAAAACTCCGTGTCTGTCATAGTGTAGCTTTGACTCAAAAGTGAAGAAGTCACCAGAGAGCGTCTCTGGCTTCTTCATTACGAAAACACGCCTATTCAAATGTATAGCAAAATTTCACCTCCAAAAACTGAAAGTTTTCAGTTAAAAACTCTGATATTTGTCATATTTTTGCTCAAAACATAGATTATGGGTACTCGTTAGAACCGCCTCGCCGAGGCGGTTCTAACGGGTACCCACAATCTATGTTTTGAGCAGAAATAAGAAAAATAATGTATACCCCTGTAAACCCCAGTTTTACTATATAAAAGTGGGGTTTAAGGGGGTCAAAATCATATAGGTATGTTTTCGTGATGTGGCGCGAAACTCCTGACCCCAAATAAAAAACAAGTAGCCATCACATCTCTAAACCCAACACCTGGCCGTAGGAGATCCTTGACAGCTATATGTACCACTTACAAGCAATAGAAAAAAATATCATTTGAACATAGCATCAGTTCTTTACAGTTTCTTGGTAACAGTCAGAAAATCGCCAAACTAATTTTAGTTGGATTTTAACTTTGTTTTCTTAACGGTTTCTGAAGAACGTGACTTTAGCAGAACGCTGATGACATTATACATGGACAGAGATGCACTTCAAATACTTGCAAATAGTTCATTTGACTAACAATACAAAAAAGACACAGAAATGCAGTTTGTGTAAATTATGACTGAATCAGACTATAGACTGTGAGTTTGCTAAAAACTTGTCTGGGTCTTCACTGCTAAAAGTAAAGTCACCTTCATTCTTGTAGAATATTCACACATAACTAGTCTTACTGTAAACATAACGAATAGCTAATGATATATCCACATGCAAGCAAAACCATTGATGTAAAGTCCTCTCTTGCGTCGTTTGTATCGTTTGTTGGTGTTGTCGACGACGAAGTGAGACTGGTGCTACTTGATACGCCAATCGATTTTTCAGACGTTGCCGCTATATGCGACACGTTAGTCGGCTTTCCAGATGATATTGCTGTATACTCTTTCTTTGATGTTAAAGATAATGGTGTGCTGTACGCTTTCTCTGCCGGCGGCGTTGTCGCTTCTATAGCAGTGAACTCTTTAGTACTTTCGATTACGTTTCTCACAGTTAAATGAGTCGATTCCACACTCTCAAACTCGGTTGTAAAAGCTTTACTTGTTCCTTCTGATTTGGTTAACGTTGCAAACTCCGTTGCATTCATCTGCTCTGTGGTACTGCCTGTTTCACTGACTGTTCTGTTGGAAGTTTCTATGGTTGTTACGCCTTCCTTGAGTTCCTTCACCGTGCTAGACATGTGGATGGTCGATTGTTGACTTTCAGTAACTAACTTCATTGTTGTCTTTGAAGTGATAATTTCTGTGAGTGTCGTCGTCATTACTGTTTGGCTTTGTGTAGGAGTTGCTGTTCCTAATGTATAAATTAATGCCATGAGCCTGGGTACAGCATTTCTTACAAAACTGCATGCGAGCCCAGCGAAGATGCACATCTGCCTGCGAGTCTGCGCAGTCTGATCAGTCTTTGCAAGGCATTCTGTGGGTAGGCAAGGGTCCAAAGCCTCCTCAAACGGACAGCAAAAGCTCTGACCAGCCTGCGCACGTGTGCAGGCTGCTCTGAATCTTCGTAGGTCGCACATGCAGTCTTGTAGGAATTGATGTGCCTCGGTTTACAGAAGAAGTAATACACTTGTATAACAGAAACATACGATTATAAGATAAACCGCAAATGAAATTATCATGCGCGTTATAACCTGATCGGTTTCTTTACTGATAAGTGGCATAGCAAATATGAAATTAGTTTTACGTACATCCAGCAATACAAATAAGAAAAAATTCCTTAGTATTGCTTCCAAAATTGGGACTATTCTTTAAGTGTAGCGCCATTGATAAAGGAAGAAACATCAGATAATCTCGCTTTATTGCAAATATGTTTCCCTACTCGCATGAATAATGATACGCCTATGCTAATATTATGCAGCGTTTTCTCTAAAACTGAAGACGAAGGGATCCACATGGAAGAATTTCCACCATTAAAACTTATTAATTCTCCTTCTTTTCCTGTATATATGGCCCTTCTGAAAAGAGTCTTCTCTGAAGAGAAAGAATTGGCTCCCACAGGGAACAAATTCGTACCTTTTAAAGCAAATATTTTTTTCAGATGCGGACAAACCAATTCAATATAGTTGCTGCCCTTGAAAGTGTATCAGTTTCTTGAAAGTGTTTCAGTCTGTCCAGAAAACATTTGCACAATGTCACATAAAGAAACATAGTGGATGTTCTGTGTCTAAATGATTCCAAATATTCAGAGTGCTTAGACTTCATCTATATAGGGATCAGACATGGTTGTTCATGCATTAACATTTGCCAGGACCTGTGGGAGGTGTTGAAAACCGAGGCCGAAGGCCGCGGTTTTCAACTCCTCCCAAGGGACCTGGCGAATGTTAATGCATTGAAAAAACCTGTTCGATCGCTATTATTGCATAAAAACTGGAAACACTTGCTACATTTCGCGTTATTTCTTGCACTATTTTGTGTCGCCTTTTCACTGATGTCTCGCGAACGTAATTTCCACGGACTATGCTCGTTCTAGGGCAGGCAGTACACATGTCGTGACGGCAGCAATTCTGTGGCCCCGGTACGAGCATATTGAAAGTTGCGTAGCCGTGCATTAACAGCGCGTGAATTGCCTTGTTAATACACGGCTTTTCGCCGGTTAATGCACGGCTGTTAATAACGTGTGACACTGCATTTTATGCAATAATTCCAGTTGACGTGACTGACGGATAGACTGCAATCTTCAGCATCGAAGGTGTTAACAATGTTGCTATCCTCTTCGATTGCACTACATTGGTCGAGCCATACAATAATGACTGCTCGTTCTGAAATATTTTCTAGAAGGCTGATGCCGGGCTTTTCTCGTCTGTGGTCGGAGTGTACCTTGTTTATATTACACTTTATTCTTTTGTCCTGACTTTTTTTTGCTCGTAGTCGAACCGTCAGCTTTGTTTTATGAAATGGTGATACAATTCTCGTATATGCTTTTGCTGTTTTGTTACACAGATAACTTAGGACACCTATGCGCGGACCGAACTGCTGATATAAAGATTCAAAACTATAGGTGGGGAGTAGTATACTACTGTGGGGATAGAAATCATAAAGCAAACTTTATCTGCCCCTCTAAAGTATTGCTGTTTTCCATTCCCAAGCTTTCACTGAATTATATATATATATATATATACCGTATTCGACCTAATTACCGCACATGCTCTTATAAGCGCACAGTAAAGCAATTAAGAATCCTTTAGTTTACAGTTAGTGTACTTTTATCTACTTCTTTATAAAAACATATGTTGTGGGAACTCATTTGAATTGCCTCGACAAGTCCAGGCAATTCAAACGAATGCCCACAACATATGTTTTTATATAGAAAATCAGAAAATAATATTGCAAAAGCATCATTTAATACGCTCCTCATTAAATCCTCTGCTGATCTTTCTTTAACAAGTGCCTTTATTAGGTTGATATTTCACTGCATGTTTGTGTAGTAATTTTGTAAAATCGAAGCGCACAGTGCGGTAATTAGGTCGAATACGGTATATATATATATATATATATATATATATATATATATATATATATATATATATATATATATATATATATATATATATATATATATATATATTATGTCAATAACCCTTCTTCTTCTCTTTGGATACATTTATACAAGGGCAACAACATACTGTTCTGAGTGCTGATGCTGTGTAAAACCACTAAGTGCACCAAACATGCTTTCCACTAGAATGCAAACTATATACACATTCTAGTTATTGTATATATCTTTCCACCAATCACATACGCTTAAACGATTGGCATTATTCAATATCAACATGGATGGTCGAAGTATTTTAAATATCCGTTACGTTTGTTTCAGAAGCCAGATTTGTCGAAAGACACACAGTCCGCATGTCAATAAATTTTGTTAACATTCTGAATTTTTGAAAACCCTAGTTAAATAGCAAGATTCCGAAAACATGTTATTGACAAAACGTGTTTTCATTATCGTTAAAATGTAGGGTTTTCTATGGAACCTTGTGGCCGTTCCTGGATATCTACATGTTGAAATTCTTTGTGTGAGATGTTGAAACTAATTTTGAGAGATAAAGGTGAGAATTGATTGCTCGTAAGTGGAAGGTTTGACCCAACTCACAACAACAGTTTTGTTGATGATAGTTCTTAGCCGAGCTACATCAAGCGAAAACGTGTATTCAAACACGCGCAAAAAGATCTGTTAAGGATAAGTGACGAGAGGGGTGAGGGGTGGAGCGCTTGCTGGTCAGATTGGTACCGTTCAATACGAAACATGTTTTAAACAGTTGCTCTAACTATTAAAAATTAATACCCTTTTCACTGTGTTTTCTTTAAAAAAAGTACCTGTTTTCATTGTGCAATGAAGAAAAAGTACCCCTTTCCTACACATCCTAGAGAATATATTTATAAGCTCCTGCTCAAATATATGCATCGAAGGTGTTCCTAATTTCAGAAATGTTGGGAGACAGCTAAAACTACTTAACGAAGTCGTTTGGAGTAAATGCTCCTGACTGTATACAATGGGCATCAGAGTTTCAGAGTTTTTTTTACCATCATGAAAACATGCCTATATAATTATGACCCCTTAAACCCCACTTTTATATTGTAAAACTGGAGTTTACAGGAGTAAACATTATTTTATTTTTCCTGCTCGTTAAACATAGATTGTTGGTACTCGTTAGAACCCGCCTCGCCGTTTATGTTTTTTTTATCTCAAAATTATCATGTTTTGGTGGTAAAATTTTAAATATATTTGAATAGGCTTGTTTTTTGTAATGCACCCCCCCCCCCACTCCCTCACAGCGTCTTTTATTTATTTATCTATTTTATTTTATTTTTTTATTTTTTACTTTTTTATTTATTTATTTATTTATTTATTTATTTTTATTTATTTATTTTTTTTTTGCACACTCGTGAAAACATACCCTTTTCCCATTAAAATACCATTTTCCTACCCTAACTGATGATAGCCCAGTTTGAAGGGAAAAAAATATACCCTTTCTCACCGCTTTTCGCTCACGAATCGGTACCAAGCTGACCAGCAAGCACCTCAACTCCGGGAAAAAATGCACAGATTTAGATTCACCCGCGCCTGCGCAAAGTCTCATACGGCCATTTGCCTCTCCATTGATACATTCTATAGTGTCATACGATTGTGTTAACGGACAGAAAAGGTTCTGATCAGAATGCACGTTTTTGCATGGCGCGGCCAAGGTAGTATTTCTGTTGCAGTATTTGTAATCATCTATAATACAAAGTAGTACATGAGACGGCCAGGATGAGCCAGAATTATAGAACATAGTCTATCAACTACACCAAGAGGAAGAGCGTCAATAGCTGAAACCATGGTTGTCGGAAGAAATATGCATGTACATGTACCTTCGAGTTTGTAGAAAGTCGCACGGAATCCTCTACCGCTATTACTAACGTCAGATACGAAGAGAATAATGAGGATTTCTCTGGACACCATTACAGGTGGCGATGTTGTGCCGCAATAGGTGCCAAGTAGTACTGTGTTGTTTCTTGTCTTTTCATATACCTGAAATACACATGAATTTTAGTATGTTATACGTTGTTTCATAAGTGATAGTTATACGTTTTCAGATACTGAAATGCACGTGAATTAGATATAACTTAATCGTCGTTTAATTTATCCGAAATACACGTGGATTAATAAAAGTTACATGTGTTTCCACTGAAATACACGTGTCTTTTAGCATAAAGTATTTGTATTTTCATATACTGGAATCACAGGTGAATTTTACATTAGTATAAATTATATGTCTTTTTCATATACCTGATATACGTGTGAATTACAGTATAAGTTATATGTGTTTTCACTGAAATACACGTGAAATTTAATATGTTTTAAGGCTCTTCATATACCTGAAATACACGTGAATGTTAGCATAAATTATAGAGCCGGAACGTGAATAAACTGCACTCGGACATATACGCCCAGCGAAGAATCAGATCAGCATGTGCATTCGTGCAGTCTGATCAAAACTTTCACTTGGCGCAGTTCTGATAGCCAAGGCTGAAAAAATCCTTAATGCGGACCATGCAGACTCTGATCAGACTCCGCAGATGCACAGACATGACACACACAGACACAGACATGCGTTGTCATTGGGTGCACATGTTTGAAGGTACGTTTTCTCACGTTGCAACTCACATTACGAAAACACGCCTATTCAAATATATAGAAAATTTTATCTCCAAAAACTAAAAATTTTCAGATTAAAAAACTGATATTTTTCATATTTCTGCTCAAAACATAGATTGTGGGTACTCGTTAGAACCGCCTCGACAAGGCGGTTCTAACGTGTACCCACAATCTATGTTTTTGAGCAGAAATAAGAAAAATAATGTATACCCCTGTAAACCCCAGTTTTACTATATAAAAGTGGGGTTTAAGGGGGTCAAAATTATAAAGGTATGTTTTCGTGATGAAATATCGTTACATATACGTGAAATACACGTGAATTTCAGCATAAGTTACATGTCTTTTTATATACTGGGCATATACGTGAATTCTTGTAAAAGTTATATTTTCTTCATACACCTGAAAAAAAACCCCGCAAATTTTGGTACTTTTTCATATCAGCTGAAATACATGTGAATTTTAATGCAAGTTTATCTTTTCATATACCTGAAATACACGTGAAATTCATTTATTTTTATAACTCAAACACTATGAATTTTAGTATTTATTTTTTTCATACAGCTGAAATACACGTGGACTTCATTTTGATATAGTCAATTTCCCTTTTCTGGATGGCGATGTCCCCCGGTGTACCTCATATGGGGTAAACATATCTCAACTTATAAGATTCGCCAGAGCTTCTTCAAATCTTAATGACTTTAACTACCGTAATAAAGCCCTTACTGCCAAACTTTTTAGGCAGGGCTATCGTTATTTTAAACTTCGTAAGGCGTTTTCGGAATTTTATCGCAGACACAGTGCCTTGTTAGAAAAATATAGCGTCAGTCTGAAAACACTTCTGCAACAAGGTATTTCGGAACCCGAATTTTACGGTTACTTAGTGTACAGTTTTAGAAAAATTGTAAATCTAAATCGGAGCAATTCAGAAAACTTATTAACCGTTATAAAAGAATTAGCTATAGCCTGGATATTATGCGGCAGACTGCATGCCTAGTTGTCAACCCAATCATTGTTGATGGCTATGCTTCACTCTTTAATTGCACGACGGCGGTTCGGGCCTCAGACTCAATGACGGCCTCTTCGTAAAACTTTAACCAGTGGGTTGGGGCTTGACGATATGTCTTTGGCTTGGCCCGCCGTGGTTCAACTATTGGTTTTCATTTACTCTGGCATACAGTAGAATTAGCCATGAGTACTCGTCTTTGTTTATTATAGTGATTAATTTGATTTTTATGTTTTCGGTTTGATGCACTGACTGAGTTGGGAGCCTTTATGCGAACCGAATTTTTATGTATTTCTGTATTAAGAGTAGCATCTGGACCCAGGGTGAAGTTAGCTAGCTGTAAAAGTGCTTTAACCCCCCCCCCCCACCCCCCCCAGTGGTTTGCTCTACCGACCGTTCTAAGGCGGTGGTCCCGGTGTTAGTCTTACTCTTTGTTGCTTTGTGGTTTATTCTACGAGGCAATTTGTTGTATGTCTTTCCGTGTGTCATTTTGTTCTTGTGTTTTTCAGTCCTTTTACTATTGCGACTACCTCGCTTGGGGAAGAGAGAGCTAATTTTAGTGCTTTTCGTACGTTTGTTTGGTTTGTGCTTGTTTAGATTTGTCGGTTTCCTCTTCCTCTTGGGGTCTGGGAAGGGCTGCGGTTTGTGATTGTGGCACTCCCTGGACTTTTCTCTTACCTTTTTTTTCAGTATGTTTTATTTATTATATATCTGTTATCCGGAATTTAGTATATGTTTTATTTTTATACACCTGAAATACACGTGAAATGTGGTAAATGTTGTTTTTCATATATCGGAAATATTTGTATTTTTTATATTAATGTATTTTCATATACCTTAAATGTGAATTTTAGTATCAACTATTTATTTCTTATACCTAAAATACACGTTGATTTTAGTGTAAGTTATATTTATTTCAAATATCTGTAATACAAGAGAATTTTAGTATAAGATATATGCCTTTCCATACACATGGAATGCTCATGACTTTGAGTATAAATTATATGTACTTTTCAAACACGTGAATTTTTGTAAATTAGATATTATGTCTTGTTATATACCTAAGATATAGATTTTAGCATAAGTTGTACATTTGTATGTCTTTTTATATACATTAAAATACACGTGCACTTTAGTATATCAGTCTAGCTGGTTTTACCAGATTCCTTGAAAGAAAGGGATTTCTTAGCCCACCATGACCCCATCAAGAATCCCATTAAAATCATTCACCATGACATGTTATCTCCCTCTTGGAGCTAATTTATGAGTATCATTCTGAAGTTAAAACTACATGATGATAAACAAGCAAATGGATTGAACTGATCATATGATTCTGATGATTCTGATGCTGTTTCTACAAAATGAATTTCACAAATGGATTTTGATCAAGACATTTGAGTATTAAGTTGTGTAGACCTATCCTGGTTAAGAGTGTTTTACAGACTTATTGTGAGTTTACCAGTGCCAGAAAGGTGGAAGAGACATTTGCATGTAATGTCAGTACCTGATTTTGCAAATTGTCTCCACTGGAGGCATTTGCATGAAATGTCAAAATCTGTTTTCTGGGAAAAATAATAATAAAAAAATATTTCAATATGTCCTCAGCTGAAAGATTTACCCAGTATGCTAAGGGTTAACTTGAACCACTTTCTGGGCAAATTCAGCAGACAACATACTGAAACAGTTTTCTTATTTTTTTACAGAAAACAGAATTTGACATTTCACGCAAATTGCCTTCATTAGAGACAATTTGTGTGAAATGTCAAACCCTTTTTCTTTTGAAAAAACAATCCTTATATTTCCCAGAAAACAGGATTTGTCATTTCATGCAAACCAGAAAATAAGACTTGACTTTTCATGCAAATTGCCTCCATTGGAGACAATATGCATGAAATGTCAAACCTGCTTGCTATGAAAAATTGTCTTCTCTTCAGCTTACTTGAGCTATGCTCAGGTCGAGCTATAATGATGGACCTTTTGTCCTTGTCTGACCGTCTGTCTATGCGCCCATTTACATTTTCAAACAACTTCTCCTCTGAAGTCACTGAGCCAATTTTGCTTTATTTTCATATGAAGCCTCCTTAGCTCAGGAGAACAAAAGATTGCGAAAAAGGTGGCGGTCCATTGAACAAGATGGCCGCCATGTTCATATATTGTAAAACCTTCAAAAATCTTCTTCTCCAGAACCAAAGTGCCTTGGGGTTGAATATTTGCTCAGATCTTCGGGGACGGGAAGTCTACTAAAGTTGCTAAAATGATGGTCATACATTGACATTTGACCTTTTTACGATGAGGTCAAGTTTGCTTCCCTATGCATTCATATTGGCCCCACATTTGTATGGGAAAAATGTTGAGAATTTCAAACAACGTCTCCTCTGAAGCCAATGCTGCTCTAATGTCATGTGGAGCCTCCTTGGGATAGGAGAACAAATGATTGCTAAAGATGGTCACCGTCCATTGACCAAGATGGCTGCCATGCCCATATATGGTAAAAAACTTCAAAACTCTTCTTCTCCAGAACCAAATAAGCCCTGGGGCCTAATCTTTGCACAAATCATCGTTGACAGGAGGTCTACCAAAATTGCTAAAATGATGGGCCCACGTTGATGTTTAACCTTTTTATGGCAAGGTTGCATTTGCTTCCCCCAAGCATTTGTATGGGACCTATAATATTATATCGGAAGAAATGTTGAGAATTCATAATTTGCGCTTCACCTCTAAAGACTATGATCCAGTTGAATTGAAACTTGATGAGGAGCATCGGAGCGCCTAGTAGGCACATTATAGCTAAAACTGGGCCGATCAAAAATCCAAAATGGTCACCAGGGCCGCCATCTTGAAATCCATTTTCGACAACTGTTCCCAAAGCTTTGGTCGAAATGAGCTGAAATTTGCTCTGTAGCAACAGGACGACTTCTGGATCAAAATTAGCTAAATCATGTTAATATAAAATCCAAGATGGCCGCCACGGCCACCATCTTGAAAATCTTTTTTTTTTTTTTTTCTTTTGCTGTTTTTTTTTTTTTTTTTTTTTTTTTTTGACAGCTCGCAAACCACAAGGCGAATTAGGTTGAAACTTACGATATAGCAACAGGTTGACGAGTAGGTAAAATAGCTAAACTTATGCCGATTGGAAATCCAAAATGGCAGCCATAACTGCCATTTTGAAAACCAATTTTTGACAGTTGGGCTATTTGAAAATAGCTAAAATTGTGCTGATCAGAAAATCTATTTTTGACCATTCCTTGCAAACCACTCTGCCAATTAAGACGAAACTTATGATAGAGCAACAGGCCAACCAGTAGATGTAAAAGTAACTAAAACTGTATGGAATGGAAATCCAAAATGGCTACCACAGCCACCATATTGAAGAGCGAATTTTGACGTCTGCTTCTGAACCGTTTGGTGATTTGAGTTGAAACTTACATTGTAGCAACAGCATGACTTGTAGATCAAAAGCAAATAAAACTTTGCTGATCAGAAATCTAAGATGGCTGCCACAGCTGTCATCTTGAAAACCAGTTTTTGACATCCTCCAGAACCATTGGGAGATTTGAGTTGAAAATTTCACTGTAGCAACAAGATGACCTCTAGACCGAAAATAGCTAAGATTGTGCTGATCCGAAATCCAAGAAGGCCATCACAGCCGCCATATTGTTTTTTAAATGTCTTCTCTGAAACTGCTTGAGCAATTTTCACCAGATTTCACATAGGGCTTTCTGTCAAAACGGTATTGACAATTTGTTTGAATGGTTCCGTGCCATTGAACAAGATGACCACCATGCCCAAATATGCTAAAAAGACTTAAAAATCTTCTTCTCGAGAACCAAGAAGCTTTGAAGCTGCATCTTGGTAAATAGCATCAGGAACTCAAGGTCTACAAGGTTTGTTCAAATAACTCAAGGTCTACTAAGTTTTTCAAATAAAGTTCGCAGGTTGACCTTTGACCTTTTTACAGCAAGGACAAATTTGTGCCCCATACATTTATATGGGGAAAATGTTGAAAAATCATTTTCTCAATGAATAATGAAGACTAATTGCTGAAACTTACAATGTATGATTAAAGTAATAAAACTGTAGCTACTGTCAACATTTTGAAGGGGTGGGGAACGGGGGCCCTTTGTCCTTGGTCTATATACATGTACAAAATTGTAAAATCTTTTAATGTCTTCTTCTTTGAAACAGTTTTCACTAGATTTCACATGGTTCACATAGGGCCTTCTTTCTGTCGAAAGGATATTGACAATTTGTTCAAATGAGTCTGCACCATTCAACAAGATGTCTGCCATGCCCATATATGGTAAAACACTTAAAAATATTTTTTTCTTCTGAACTCAGAAAGCTCTGAGGCTGAATCTCGGTATACAGCATCAGGGACTCAAAGGCTACTTAGTTTGTTGAAATGATGATACTAGGATGACCGTTGACCTTTTTTTTGGTAAGGTCAAATTTGTGTCCTAGTTGCTGTGGCAAATACTGGAAGAAGTTGCATGGCATTTGCAGATATGCAATTGTTGTTTTTATCAGGTGAGCGAATTGTGGCACATGGGCATTTTGTTTCCAGAAAACAGGATTTGACATTTCATGAAAATCCACTAGAGACAATTTGAAATGTCAAACCTGTTTATTGGGAAGAACAAGAAATGATTCAGTATGTTGTCTGCTGAAAATTTTACCCTGAGTGAAGTACCAGCACAAGCAATAAGGATTAATCCTTGCCAAGTTTGAACAAGCATAATTTACTGCTTTTTGATATGTCTAAAACAACTGGCTTGATGAATGGCAGTGGTGTGCAGTATATCTAGGTCTACATTTTTGCCCAGGCCTGTCATGTCTGAATATTTAGTTTCAATATGGTAATTTAACTTTTACCATACACTGAACAAATTCAGCAGACTACAAACTGATGATACTTTTTTTTATTTTTTCCCAGAAAACAGGATTTGACATTTCATGCAAATTGTCTCCATTTGAGACAATATGCATGACATGTCAAAACCTGCAGTCTGGGAAAAATATGAAAATTTATTACAATATGACGTCTGCTGATAAAATTTTACCTGGAGTGCTAAGAGTTAAGCAACCTCTCATTAAAAGTTCTCTTTTACTCTTTCACTACTACATACAGGGAAAATGGCTCTGCAAACAATGTAGATCCTGATGTGAGCTTCATTGCAAGCAGTCTCATCAGGATCTGCATAGTTTGCCTTTCAGGTTTCAAATTTTGTCAAATTTTCTTGTCTAACAACCCTTTTGACATAACATTTGAATGGCTTTCACCTGTGTCTGACCATTATGTTATTGGAAGTCAAACCAGCTGTCAGGAGTCTGCAGTCAGAAAGTTTATGACTATAATAAATTAGCTCTACTGCTGAGATGTAGCGGTAAACCTCATAATCAAAGAACAGCCAGTTGGAGCAAAATTCCTGGGCTAAACTGTAAACCTGATATGATATATGTTTCTTTTTTTTTTCTATGAAAAATCTACCAAATGTATCCAGTCTTCTTAACTACAACATTCTTGAATAACCATTTAAGTACCAAAGGCTCAACATCTAGCATGAATGGCAGAGTCCACTAGATATGAATGAGTTAATCTAGATAATTATTTAAAAAAAATCAGCATTACCTGAATATAATCAAATGAACAAAATTCATGCAGTTCTATGTCCATCCCTCTAAATCTAAGATACGTCCTGTAGTTGGGAGTAGCTGGTATGATCCAGTAGCATCTAAGGCGAGGACTGTATTGTCCATTACCGTCTGTACCTGGCGGATGGAACGACCCTGATCTCTCAGGAAGGATTGCTCCACAACCAAAGTTGAATTCTGTGATTATTATGAGGTAAAGTTATATGTAATGTAGAAAAAGACATTAAGACAAAGTAGTAGCACGGAAGTATTACGACTGGAGTTTATTTAAACCACATCATACTGTTGTTTATTACAAATAGTAAATAAGTTATCCAGACAATTCCACATTCACGGAATATAGACCATCAAAGAGTTTTATTACCAGGGCCCAGTTGTTCAAAGCTTACGACATCGATAGTTAACGATTCGTTAAAATTTACATCGAGTGATACGCAAATATTCTGAAATTTTTTGCTGAAAAAATGTGAGTAGCTTTTGCAGTGCAAAAGCTACTCACATTTTTTAGCAAAAAATATCAGAATATTATAAATTGAATCCGCTAAAACAGTTAACGAAATGACCCTTAACGAGCTCATTAAGCTAACGACGCTTTGAACAACTGGGCCCAGGTCTTTCATATATTGTATCAATTATTTTTATCTATATGAGCTGTGACACATCATTTCCTAGAATACTGCATGTGTGCCGCATCATTATTATGCACGCTTTGCCTACCTTAAATAAGCCAGCGCACTACAAAACCAACAGTAAGACCTGTGCGACTAGCGGAGACTGAGATCAACCTGCGCATCCGCGCAGTCTGATCAGAGTCTTCGCTGATCGCATGTGCCTTCTACAGCCTCATCCTATCCAAAGAAGGATAAACCCTTGTCATACTGGGTGAATGTACTGGCTAATCTAAGTCATTGCTGATCACATAGGTCTTGTTGTAGATTTTGTCATGCACTAGCTCAAATCTCCATGTTTCTTACTTTATTTGGTGCTTTGGGAGGACTATGTGCCGTGACTGTGGCCTTTCTGTGGGGTATCTCCTTATTTATAGTTTTAGCGCTGATCCAAGGCGGTCCTTCTGTTGCAGCTTTTCTGTGTTTGTTTATCGGTGGCTTTATATGTAGCGTTTGTTTTGTCATTATTTATTCCTCATTGCTTTCCGTTTAGGGGCCTCGAAAGGACTGTGTATCGTAATTATGATATTTTTTGATATCTGTATTTTGATATTTTGATGCTAGTAGAATTTTACAGGATTGAGCAATTGTAAGCTCTTCAACGGTTTTACTGTGAACGTTCCAGGGTACGAGTACTACATCAGTTGCAGTTCCTCTTCGGTTTGTTTTATCTGGTTTGTTTTTTTAGAATCCGAATTGGCCGAAACTAGCTAATCTGGCCTAGAAAACTTAACACTCGAGCTGTTTTAGATATTATAAGTATTCATTGCTCAAGAAAATTATTCGTTCGAAAGAAGTTTTGAGATGCTATGTTGTTATGTGTCCATTTAACCTTATTTGGTGCCTTAAGAAGGCTGTGTTCCTTAACTGTGTATATCCTGGGTACTTTCATATTTATTTTATTTGTAGATATCAATGTAATGTACAGCCCCGAGATCATAAACTTTTTTTCATGGTCAACTGAGCTGAGCATGAAATTTGTCCTGCTAATAAATCTTAAATTTCTAACAGTTGCACATTCTTTCTTTCTAAACATAACTCAGCATGAAAATATCTTTGCTGATAAATACGAAAATGCCAACTAATATTAGAATTTTCATATTTATTAGCAGAGAAAATTTCATGCTCAACTGAGTTGAACATGAAAAAAACAATATAATCACGGGTCCAGATTTGTTCTGGTACTTTCCTTTCTTTTAAGGTACTTTTTTGTTCAGCGTGACTCCTATAGTTTTTCTCCTGACCATTTCAAGGCGGTTTCTCTGTTGAAATGTTTATTTTTTTTTCTTTTTCTAGTGCGTCATTGGTTTCATATGTGGCATAACGAGGGTTGAGCGCAAGACTAGCGTAACTCAGATGGTTGTTTTTCCCCAAACCTAATCTCCTCACCATGAAGGCATTATGAAGATTACAACATTTCTTTCTGTAAACAATGAAAATTTAGGTGCCATTGCTCGTATGAGCAATGGCACCTAAATTTGCATTGTTTACAAAGGGGTCCAAGTTGCCCCTAAACAAGGGTTTCAAAAATATGTTTGAGTTACAATAGTCTTGCGCTCAACCCTCGATATGTTTTGTCATTATTTCTTCCTCATCTCTCATTCTTTTGGTGCCTCGGTAAGGGCAGGCTTCGTGATTGTTGCATTTCCATGGCATCGCATATTTTTTATCATAATGATCTTTTGGTAGGTCATACCTAACAAATACGTTGCATTAAAGCCTCTACCAACTATCATATGGTCTGAAATGAAAACTACTGTTAATCGACTCGTTGTAGAGGTAAGAGTTATTCTTGGTGAGTAGGTCCCACAGTAGGTTCCCAAGAGGGAGTTGTCTTCGAGTGAGCCATCATACACCTGAAATGAAAACAAAATATAAATTTATCAATAATATGCAGATACATGATTTCCTTTAATAAGTGAAAAATGATAAAGGCTCCAGATAAACTGAAACATAAGAAAATAGCTTTAACTTATATGCTAGAAGCGAAGACATACCCAGATTAGCCTGTTCATTCCAGCAATCTGATAATACCTCTAGCTGTCCTAAGAAATATATGAACAGTATAAAATATATCAATGAATCATTATAAAACATATATTCAAATATATTGAAAATTTTACGAACGAAAAAAAAAGGGGAAAATTTCAGATAAAAAATTCTGATATTTTTTTCATATTTCTGCTCAAAACATAGATTGTGGTTACTCGTTAGAACCGCCATGGCAAGGCGGTTCTAACGAGTACTCAAAATCTATGTTTCTTAGCAAAAAAAAAAGAAAACGAAAAATAATATTTACCCCTGTAAACCCCATTTTTCGCTATATTTTAGGGGGTCAAAATTATATAGGCGTGTTCTTGTGATGATAGTATGGGCTCTTATGAGACTTCATGGATGTGCAGCTGCTATGTATTCGTTATAATCATTACGAAAACACGCCTATTCGAATATATTCAAAATTTCACAGCCAAAATCTGCAAATTTTCAGATAAGCATTCTGATATTTTTCATATTTCTGCACAAAACATAGATTGTGGGCACACGTTAGAACTACCTCACCGAGGCAGTTCTAACGTATACCCACAATCTATGTTTTTGAGCAGAAATAAGAAAAATAATGTATACCCCTGTAAACCCCAGTTTTACTATATAAAAGTGGGGTTTAAGGGGGTCAAAAGTATATAGGTATGTTTTCTTGATGAAATAAAAGGCGCATAGTGATAAGCATCAAAATAAATAAAGGATAATACATAGTGTTGCGGCCGTAAAATGTCTCTTCGTACTGCACCAGAGTGTAGTTAATATTTTCTGGTCTTTTGTGACCAGTTAGCCTATTTTGGGATTTTGAAGAGATATATGAGGGTCACTGATGTGACCTAAATAGTCGAAACTGTCCAGTTCGGACCAGAAAACAACACGTCAGTTGTTTTAAGTTTAGTGTGGGTTCTTAGCCCTCAATGGTCAATCCGTTTAGAATCTATTATGTCTTTACTATAGCTGGGGTTAGTGCTGCATGTCGGCCGTAAAACGTTTCTCTGTACTTCAATATAATGTAGTTTATATTCTCTGGTCCGTCGTGGTCATCGAGTCTAATTCAGTATTCTGATGATTTAAATGAGGGCCACTGATGCGATCTAAATGGACGAAATTAGCTTAGTTTTGGCCTTGGAAAAAAACTTGTGTTTGTGAGTGTGTTCACTGCTCTCAAGAGTCATTCGTTTTAGAATCTATATTATCTGTACATTATGAAACAAAACATCACGAAAACATGCCTATATAATTATTACCCCCGTTAACCCGACTTTTAAATAGTAAAGCTAGGGTATTATTTTTCTTATTTCTGCTCAAAAACATAGATTATTGGTACTCGTTAGAATTGCCTTGTCGAGGCGGTTCTAACGAGTACACACAATATATGTTTTGAGCAAAAATACGAAAAATATCAGAATTTTGTATCTGAAAATTTTCATTTTTGGAGGTAAAATTTTCAGTATATTTGAATAAGCATGTTTGCGTAATGAATACTTACCTGCAGAGAATCAAAAATACAGTAAATATCTTCCTGTATGTCCAAATCAAGTATATTAACTTTAACACCTAGATAATATTCTCCAACAATCAACCAAGTGCACTTGGTATTATAGTCATAAAATCCATCCAGGTCGCAATCTACTGGGCTGATTCTTCCACTCATCCAGGTGACTTCTTGATCACACGTGCCATGGCATTCTTTAAGAGAATTAGAAAAAAAGTTTGCATTGGGACAAACGTACATATTGAACCTCTATTAAAGGGACTGTATACACTTGGTACATTTTCGGCCGTTTTCAAGGGATACTGTGACTTCTGTTTGCTTTTAGCTCATTAATCCCCTTCTGAGGAAAGCGTCTCCTCTAAAAGAAAAAAAAAGGTTTGCTCCCAAGAGGAGTAAAATCTGTCCACTTAGAGTAGACAGCTTTTCAGAAGGAAGAATAGATTTTTGACCGATTTGCCTCCCATGTAAATGTATCCTCTATGTCCCTTAAGTGTGTGAACTTGATCAAGCCTTAGTCGAACTTCAATGCCGCAAGCATCTTTCTGAGCATGGAATTGTGTTCTAGACATGAGTATTTCGCCACTGAGGGTTAGTCATGGTTCTGTGCCAGGAGCCAAATGATGATAATTTGAAGATGCCTTTTCGATCTTCTATAAAATAACGGTATGTTGTGTGTACTCATTAGAATGACTCGATGAGGTGATTCTAATATATACACACATTTTCATTAAAAATTTACACAATAACCCTATAATATGCTAAAATATATTGGGAGAATTCTGTAGGGATTCAAAAACATATGAAAATAACCAGGAAATTTTACAGTCATGAAGTACAGTCTTCCCTTGACACCATCAGAAGGAAAGATAAGAAAAAAAATAAAAAGAAAAAGAAATAATAAAAAATAAAAAAAAATAATAAAAACATAAATAAATAAGCGAGTTCAGTGCTATTTATTTATTGTTGACTGCAATGTATGCATCACGAAAACATACCTATATAATTTTGACCCCCTTAAACCCCACTTTTATATAGTAAAACTGGGGGTTTCAGGGGTATACATTATTTTTCTTAATTTTGCTCAAAAACAGAGATTGTGGTACTCGTTAGAACTGCCTCGGCGAGGCGGTTCTAAGGAGTACCCACAGTCTGTGTTTTGAGCAGATATATTAAAAATGTCAGAATTTTTATCTGAAAATTTTCAGTTTTTGGTGGTGAAATTTCCAATATATTTGAAAAGGCATGTTTTCGTAATGGACCAGCAGTTTAGCATAACAAACATTTTGCGGATTCATAATCCGATTTTCTTTTGGATATCTATAATTCGATTTATTATGGTAACATGTTCAGCCTCATTTATGGATATCCAGAAACGAATTACGGATATATAAACTGACTTATCTCTCCAAGTATATGCTTTTGTAACATGATTACTCCATTACTGAAATTCCAAATCACAGCGTGAAAAAATAAAAATAATAAATAATAAAAAAAAAATAATAAAAAATAATAAAAAAAATAAATAAATAAACGAGTTTAGTGCCATTTATATATTGTTGACCGCAATGCATGCAAATTATATTTTTGGGCATCCAATATCCAACATGATTTTATGGATATCTAATATTCATTCTGCTATTTAAATTTAAACTTTGTATATCGATAAATCGATTTTTGGAAATGAAAATCACTTGTATTTTAAGAATATCCGTAATTCGACTATTGGGCATCCAAATATTGGTATTTGGCAATCCAGACATGGAGATTAAATCGACGCCCATATATATGAAAAAAACAATATAAAACATCCAAAAAATACTGACAGAATGAGAGCAGCAGACTCGGACTTGTTGAGACGGTTAATGTTCAGTAATGGTTAGGTGGCACTGCATACGATTAGGCGATGCGTCTGCTTTACGTCAAGAATAACATGTTTTCGGTATAAGTGAAATATGGTCAATCGTCCCAAAGGATCGCAAAAGTAACACTGTAGATAGACCTACCATCATCAATTGCAGTATATGTTATATTAAATCCTCGGCCGTTGACATTGGTATCAGCGAAGAAATATACATACACTACGTTGTCCGGAGACATGATCACAAATTTCTTCTCAATTCCACATAATGACGTAGACAGTATCTAAAAAGAGAGCTCGAAACGTCCAACAGGCAATGAATTATCAAACCACCTAATATTCTACTTAAACATTGGGCCGATATCGGTCAGACAGGATTCCAATATAGATTTAAGTAGAATGCTAGTTGGGACAGAAGTTAATGTTTTAAGTCACCTGTGTGTGTATGTGTCTATATAAAGAACTATTATGACTTTTGAAAATCCAGAAGTGTCCCTACGGTAGAAATCAGTTTTTGCTTGGTGTTTTCATAAGAAGATGAGCCGGGGCACAACATTTCCTATAAAAGTATATGTGCGCTTAGGAAAGACTCAGATTTGCGCAGGCTAATCAGAATTTCCACTGTCCGCCTTAAGATGTTTTGGAGTCTTGGCTACCCCACAGGCTGATCTGAGTTTTTGCTGGATGCATATGCAATCTTTTAGGAAGTGTTGTCATACGGCTCATTATTTTAGATAAATAATATTTTGTTTGGTGTAATATTATTAATTTATTTATTTATTTGAGACTTTTGGGGAAGGTGTACCATTCTAATACAACCTATAATGATATCTTGTGCCATGCAAACTAATTTGAAACGATTCAATACTTGGTCTATACTTGATGTTTAATAACAGGGCCCAGTTGTTCAAAAAAAACATCGTTAGCTAAACGAGCTCGTTAGGGGTCTGATTTACAGGTATTTTTGCTGAAACAAAAGCTCACATTTTTCAGCAAAAATATTAGCGTATATGACATATTTAATGATCAAACTTTAAAGATGCGTTAAGTAATGACATCCTTTGTTTTAAACAACTGGGCCCTGAGTGTTCCTACAGGCACTCAAGAGACAGAGAGAGAGAGAGAGAGAGAGAGAGAGAGAGAGAGAGAGAGAGAGAGAGGGGCTGGAAAAATTACTTCAAGATAGTCGTAGTCGCATTCAACAAAGCCCACGTCAATGTCAAGTTGGATGATCATATCCTCTGGAACAATAATGGACCAGGAACAGTTGACATTATCATCATATAAACCATCACCATTACTGTCAGGGGAACTAATCCATCCTTGTGTTGAATTTAGGATACCGCCACAATTATTTCGAACTGCGAAAAATATAAAACAAGGGTACAAAAATTGGTGTTTTTTTTTCTGTTATTGCATCGTGTGTATATTCTACTAGTTTGAATATAATTCAGAATTCTGTATATCTATTATAATATGATCGAAATTATTTACGGTATACAAATATTGACTATGGGGGTATAGGATGTGACATGATATCAACCAGAGAATATCAGTTTTGACCGAGGCGATAGCAGAGTCAATATTTGTACTCGATGGTGGATATCTATCAAATACCTAAATAGTAAACATTTTTTATTATATAGTTGGACTTTTCTGTTGATAATTGTGGCCATAACAATCAACACTAGAACCCATTCAAACAAGAAGCGCGCGGAGACGTCGGCGTCACTACTTGCGACGTCATTAAAACTTGTTATAGATTGGCTTGCACGCAAATGGTGTCACTTTTCTCGTGCAAGCTAGTTAATATCACAAAATACTGAGTGGGCTGGAAGCACGTCCGAGCCAATGAAAGGTCGTTTATCTATAGATCATATAATAAAACCACTTATTTTAGAATTTAGCTTATTTACCTTTATAACGATGCACATGTTATACTAAACCACTCGCCAGCAGTTCACAATTTTGTATAATAGGGTTATTGCACTGGTATAGGTGAATATTTCTCGAATTGTGATATCGAAGCGAACTTGCGAGCTTCAATAGAATAGACAAGGGAGGGACAATATTCACCAATATCAGTGCAATAACCCTTATTAAATACCTATAAATGTTGTTCTCTCGGTTTGCTTTTTATTTTGTATTTTTGTTTCATTTTGACGCTATCAAATTGCGCTGTTTATTAAAGCAATAAATAAACGACCTTTCATTGGCTCGGACATGCATCCAGCCCAGTCAATATTTTGTGATATTGACTAGAATGCACGAGAAAGTGACATCATTTGCGTGCAAGCCAGTAGGTATTAAGCTTTGACGATGCAGATAGCAGTGACACCGACGTCTAAATGTATTAATGGGGTCTGGTGTTGACTGTTATTGCCACAGTTATAAAGAGAAAAGATATATGATTAAAACAATCATTGACTATTGAGGTATAGTAGTTATCAGAAAAGACGGCTATGACGTCATCGCAGATCATACAGGTAAATTTCACGAGTGCAGAGAAGACGGACAGACATAGAAAATGTAAAGGAATACGGATACAAATACGAATAATATTGAAAAAGCATATTTTCTTCACAGCAAGAAACATACAATGACTAAAGTTTGAATGGTTAGAAGGATGCAATATTCTATAGAAATAAAAGAATTTATATGTATTTTAAAAGAAGTCGTAGTAGTTTGCATTGCAAGTGTCATTTTTTTAATTAACACAACCTTTTTATTAAACAGTATCCTTTATTCAAATTGAAAGATTTGTAATATAAAATACCTTGAAATAGTTTTGTTTTTCGCGCGCGTACATTTTCAGTGCGGTAGTTTTAGTTCCAAAGAGAGAAAAAGTAAAATAACTGCTGAGATTAATAAGGATAATCGTACGATTCAAAGTGGTTTTTTTCAACTAATACATATATTTTATGTAATTAACTTCTATATAAATAAAAAGGAAGGCAATGATCAGAAATCGATACAATTACCAAACACCTTTGTTCCAAATAAATGTAAAAAAAAAAAAAAAAAAAAGGATGGCCTTTGGAAACAAACAAAATCACAAAAATCGGAGACTCGACTTGATTTTGTGGTTTTCGAGGCTGAAAAGACACCAAAAAGAAAAAGAAGTACGCACTTAAAGTAATGGCACAACAATCAAAACCCTATAAGCAGGAAGCCAAAGGACAGTTTTTTTCCCAAAAAAGTATGGCAAAACGGCTATCCAAAATACAATTGTTACCAAGACACACATGCAAAGATACACAATGACAGACATAGTAAAGCACAGCAGACACACCGCCTTGAAACGGTCAGTAAAATATTACTGGGGAAACTAAATCGATTTTACGTGGCGACAACCCTCGCCCATAGTTCTGCCGTGTTATACACAAGAAATCTGTTCAGTCTGCGTGAAGGGTTCCTAACTCATCAGTGCAATATCTCCGAGAACATAAAAATCAAACGAATACAGAGATGAAACAACGATGAGGATTCGACAGCCAGAAACAACTGAAATTATGAAGTAAAAGAAAACCAACAGTAGGACTCCGGTAGGACCGACCAGAGCCAGAGCGTCCAACCGACTTATTTAAAAGTCTTTAGGCCGGAGCCGTCATAGAGCCTGAGTCTGTCAGCGTGCAACAAAAGAGGGAAGCAAAATTATAAACCGTGATTGAGTTAACTACCATGCGTACAGTAAGTCGTATTACATTTATATTGTACCCAATTTTTATATATCGAAGTATGATTTTACGACACTGAGTGCTAAAATCATTGCAAGCATATATTTTTTTATAAATTAAAATACTTATTCACCATAAAATTCAGGTTCGACACGCCTTGTTGCAGAAGCGATCTAAGTTCAACATTACATTTTGAAACTAAATCGAAATGACGTTGATAAAATTTAGAAAAAAGCTTTGCCGATTTTATGATACAGATACCCCTGATTTAGAAGATTAGAAGTTTACAATTTATTTCGAGTGTTGAAGTCAGAAACATGACTAGACACTCTGGTGAACCGAATAAGTTGCGGGATATAAACACCGTAGGATGCTCGACGAGGAACATCTCCATCCACGTAAGGGAAATTTACAATCTCAAATCAAAATTATCGCGCTTATCATAAATTTTTAATGAAATAAGCCCATCTAAAATAGACAAATGCAAATCAAAAAATGGGGCTTCAGTTTCAGACGAATTTGCTTTATTTAAATGAAGCTCGAAAAAATAATGTCGAAGTACTTATTATCAATACTTAATACCCATCGGAATGCCAACAGTTTGCCTAATAGCGAAGTACCAAATCTTGTTTAAATATTGCCAAGTAGAAAAGTCAGAGCTTCACACAATTTCTAACATGACCATAAAGTATAGTTTCTATGCTTTTCGAAAGTGAAAAAAAAAAATCTTCCTTATATATACAAGATAGAGTGAAAAAATCTTCCATATTAAATGTCCATTCAATTAAATCATTACGTTTTTTTTTTTTATTTTATTTTCTTTCTTTCTTTTTTAATATTATTTTTTAGAACAAGATTATGAGGTAGTGTAGTGTAAAGCGTGGAAAAATAATACGTAGACATACTTGATGCACGAAAACTTCTGGATTTTACAAAACTTCATTCGAATTTTTAATAGACCAAAACAGATTCTTACCTGATCTGTCATAGACCTTGTCGCACTATTTATATAATATATAAACCTACATAATAATTATTTTAAAATGCATTTCACCCAAGCTGTAAAGAAAGAAAATTATACAGAACATCCCACTTGAAAAATTTAAGCAAATCCCTGGATGAATATTCTCACCGTCTAAAATGGTACAAAATCCTTTTCGGATAAACTAGTGTATAAGTTTAAAACTATGAAAACATATAAATAAATAACAAAAAAATAATTGTTTTGTAAGTCTTTGAAACATTACATGTAATGAAGGAAAGAATTGTAAGTAAAAATAAAGAACTGAAGCCTTTGACATATTCGATGTAGTGTTTTATGCGTCCTCCGTTGACTTGTACACGTGAGAGTTATTCGTTTTTAGAGCGATCACGTCACGCCATCTTTTCCAATATATAATAGTCTCAACTGAGAAATATCGGCATCATTGCTCTCGCATTTCTAATCATTTAACATTTATAACTATATGATATATATATATATGTCACCGGGTATAGGTATATAACGCACTTTTATTGCCTTGCGGTACAAACCGGCTTTTATAGCGACATGGTAGAGTGTAGGACTTTGCGTCCGGCGAACCGGGTTCGATCCCCGGCCCGAGAAAAATGTTATTTCCATTTTTCACCTATTACATTTGGCGCCCACCGTATATAACCCACATGTGTGCAAAAAAAACCCAAAACTTGAGTCTTATTTCACGTGATTCTCGGACTCCTAGAAATTCAGGGACGAATTTCAAGTTGAAGGGGGAGAATGTCACCGGGTATAGGTCTATAACACACTTGTACTGCCTTGCGGTACAAGCAAGCTTTTATAGCGACGTAGTAGAGTGTGGGACTTTGAGTCCGGCGAACCGGGTTCGATCCCCGGTCGCGGCATAAGAATTTTTTCACCTGTTGCATATACTTGCGTGCTTCATTGCGTGCTTCATTTCTGATCCTTCTTTTAGTTGTTTACAATATCATTATAAAAACACGCCTATTCGAATAAATAAAAAAATCACCTCCAAAATCTGAAAATTTTCAGCTACAAAAACTCTGATGTTTTCATATTTCTGCTCAAACATAGATTGTTAATACTCGTTAGACGGTTCTAACGAGTTTTCACTATTTATGTTTTTGAACAGAAATAAAAAAAAAAAATGTATACCCCTATAAACCCAAGTTTTGCAATATAAAGTGGTGTTTAATGGGATCAAACTTATGTAGGCATGTTTTCGTGATGATGTGATGCAATGAAAGTTCTGAATTGATACGTTTAAACCAATAGTTAGATTAAATGTGGTTAGCATACTATCAGATACGCTGTATGTGGCTACAAATCCAACATCGTTCGCATAGGCATCCGAGTGGAAATAAACATCAATGCTTATAGATGACACCAATTTGTTCGTTGGAGGAGCAGTACAGAATTTTCCAAGCAATACACCATCTACATACACCTAAATCAAACCCAAATTTATAAGTTAAACACGCACAAAAAAGGATGAAAAAAGACTGATTTCCAATCTATATACTCTTACGCAGAAACAAACATAAGAAGTTTATTCCATGTGCAGTATATTGCTTAAACATTAGGTGTGTATGAAATTGGCTTTGTCTTCGTTTGCTCATTCTTTGTCCCTCATCTCTCCTTGTTTTGGTGCTTTGGGAAGGCTGCACTTCGTGATTATAGCATTTCCTTGGTATTGTCACTTATATTTTCGATACATATGATAAGGCATCAAATAAAACGTGTCGCAGAACATACACAAAGAGATTCACAGGAATATCACTGTCATGGAAAAATAAAAAAATCATTAACTGTCAGTCTAGCTACAGGGAAAAATAAGAAAACTATTTCTAAATGTCATCTGCTGAAATTTTTACATTGTGTCTAAGGTATTAAAGACACTCGAAATTATTAAGATTACTTAAATGAATACTAATAATAGCATTAGTACCAATAGGCCTAATGTCCCTCAAAAGTGGATTTGGCGAACAATGTTGATTTAGACCAGACACCACAGAACCCGGCGTGTGATAGAGCTCTGCAACTGAGAGGAAAAACAATTTTGTAAAAAGAAAAACTCTTGAAAAAATGAACACGTTTTCGAGGTGGGAGAAGTCCATAAGGCACTTCCCATCCCCACGTAGTAGTTTTTATACTGGAAGTTCCAAGGCTATTATTATTTGTTCGCGAGTCGGAGATTTCTTATATGGGAGAAATTCACAAGGCACACAAACCTTCCTATCCCCACATATTAGTTTTTATACTGGCAACTCCAAGGTTATTATTTGTTCGCGGGTCGATAATTTCTTACGTGGGAGAAATCCATCAGGCACACAAACCTTCCTTACCCCAAATAGTAGTTTGTATACTAACGGTTCCAAGGTGTTTCTTCTTTGTTCGATGGTCAATGTTTTCTTAAGTGGGATAAATCCATAAGGTACACATGCCTACCCAACCCACATAGTAGTTTTTATACTGACTATTCCAAGGTTATTCTAGTTTGTTCGCGGGTCGTTGATTTCTTACGTGGGAGAAATCCATAAGACACACAAGCCTTCCTATCCCCACATAGTAGTTTTTATACTGACAGTTCCAAAGTGATTTTTCTTTGTTCGCGAGTCGATAATTTCTTACGTGGGAAAAATCCATAAAGCACACGAACCTTTCCAACCCAACCTAGTAGTTTTTATACTGGCAGGTCTAAGACTATTCTTATTTGTTCTCGCGTCGACGATTTCTTACGTGGGATTAATCCACAAGGCACACTATCCTTCCCAACCGCAGACATTAGTTTTTATATTCAATTTGGCTGTTTGTTCCAAGGCTATTCTTATTTGTTCGCGGGTCGGTGATTTCTTACGAGGCACTTGTTTCACCACCGTTTGTTCCTTAATTTTTCTTCTCTAAGTGCCTCGGGAAGGCTGTGCTTCGTGATTGTAGCATTTTAGAGGCATCTTTACATATAATGGTTTAATATTAAAGTGAAGATTGAGACGGACGGGCGCCTACTTAATGCGTTATCTTGAAGGTCTTCTACCTACCTCAAGATAATCAAATGTACAATCTACTGAATCCTCAAGCTGTACTGATAATATATTTAATAGAATCAACTGATTTGGCCTAGAAAGAATAGTCCAGTAGCAGTCCAACCTATTGTCATATAGTCCATCATTATTCCTATCAACAGCTCGTATTTCTCCGCTCGATGCATTAAGAATGGCCCCGCATATAACTGAAATGAATGTCTAGAAGATTGCTTTTGAAAACAAAGAACACACAAAAGAACGAAGATCAGAGAATTGGTTTTATTAAGTATCTTTATATAGAGCAATGTAGTTTGCTAGGCTGTATACACCCCTAGCACAAACTTAAGCGGTATTTGATTTTTAAAATAAGCAGAATGGGCTTAATGTTCCCAAATGAAATAAAGTATAATCTGCCCTATGGAGAAAGACTGGAAATAACTCGGGGTGTAGCTATTCATGCTAGATTGTATGTGCACCTAGCGATCAGGCCATTACGAAAACACAACTATTCAAATATACAGAAAATTTTTCAACCAAAATAAAGGAAAATTTTCAGATAAAAAATTCTAGTACTTCCATATTCCTCCTCAAAACATGGATTGTGGGTACTCGTTATAACTGCCTTGGCGAGGTGGTTCTATACAAGTACCCACATTCTATGTTTTAGCAAACTAAGAAAAATAAAGTTTAGCCCTGTAAAACCCAGTTTTACTATATAAAAGTGGGGTTTATGTGGGTCAAAATTATATAGGCGTGTTTTCGTGATGGTCACCAGAACGCATTCTAAGCAGAACCTCTGTCGTCCGTCTAAAGAAATCTGGGATGTTTGATTACCAATAAAGCGCAAAGCAATTATTCTGATCAACCTATGTATTTGCTCAGGCTGGTTCAAGTCATTGCTTGGCGGACATGCGATCTTGTAGACAATGCTGTCCCCCGGCTGAAATAGTCAGAAGTCTCTATATAAAAAGAGGCACAACATTTTCAGTTAAAGTATATAAATACGAATCGAAATAAGTTTTGAATTCTTTTTGAAATAGGTGTCTACTCTAAAGTCAAATTCTTTCTTTTCTGAGTGGATCCTTTTTTAAAAGATATTTGATGTGCAGGAAGGCACACTTGTGTAAAAGTTAAAGTAAACTATTTCATGTGCATCCTGGCCCCGAGGTTATAAAACGTTTTTCATGCCCAGTTCAGCTGAGCATGAACTTTGTCCTGCTAATACATCTAAAATTACTAAAAATTTTAAATTCTTTCTTGCTAAACATAGCTGAGCATGAAAGTTTCTCTGGCAATAAATATGAAAATGCCAACTACTTTTGGCATTTTTATATTTATTAGCAGATAAAATTTTATGCCTATCTGAGATGAGCATGAAAAAAAAGTCTATGTCCTCGTGGCAACTTCCACGGATTTCTACTGACGAGAGATTTAATGTTAATACCCATTCTATTGATATTATTGCTAAGTTTGCAGTAAGTATTAAAGAAACAAAGACAGACTTTCTACATTATATTGGTTACCGTAACTTCATAAACGACCTTATAAAGCACGTTTCATTGCTAATTCTCGTTCATGTACGACTACTGTTTTGTCCAAACTGCTAACTTCATGCCTTACTGCTGTTTAAAATCATTGGATTGGATACTATGATACTGTTTACGAAAGGGACGGAATTAACTATTTCTGGTCAATTAAAAATTCCGATGAAGTTCTCAATAAATTTAAATCTAAGAACTTTTAGGCTTCTAAATTGTCTACATATAATTTTTCCTACACTGTATACTACGTTACCTCATCATCGTATAAAAGATAAACTTATTGATTTAATTAACCGAACGTTTATTCGGGAGAACACCCAATATTTGGCTTGCAACGAAGAAAGTGCTTTTTTTCACTTCTGATGAATACAAAAATCACAATTTGTGGTGGTATCAAAAAGTCTGTGATGCCCTTGTTTATCTTTTGGATAATATTTTTTATTAGATTTGGAACTAAACTTTATAGGCGAACTATTGGTATTGCGAACTAATTGTGCTCCTCTTGTTGCAGATTTGTTTCTTTTTTGTTATGAGAGAGATTTAATGAAGTCTCTCTCACGTGAAAATCAGGCGGATATTATTGAGGCTTTCAATTCAACTTCAAGATACCTGGATGATTTATTAAATATTGATAATATTTACTTTGACCAAATGGTGGACCGCATATACCCTACAGAACTCCAATTAAATAGAGCAAATTCTTCCGATATCTAGGCACCTTTTTTGGATTTGAATCTATATATATCTTAAGGTACAGTTTCCACCAAAATTTATGATAAACGGGACGATTTTGATTTTGATATAGCCAATTTTCCTTTTCTGGATGGCGATGTCCCCAGGCGTACCTCATATAGGGTATACATATCTCAACTTATTAGATTCGCCAGAGCTTCTTCAAATCTTAGTGACTTTAACTGCCGTAATAAAGCCCTTACTACCAAACTTCTTAGGCAGGGCTATCGTTATTTTAAACTTCGTAAGGCCTTTTCGAAATTTTATCGCAGTCACAGAGCCTTGGTAGTAAAATATAGCGTCAGTCTGAAAACACTTCTGCAACAAGGTATATCGGAACCAGAATTTTACGGTGACTTGGTGTACAGATTTAGAAACATTGTAGAAAAATCTAACTTTTTGGAGCAATTCAGAAAGCTTATTAACCGTTATAAAAGAATTGGTTATAGCCTGGATATAATCGGCAGGCTGCATGCCTAGTTGTCAACCCAATCATTGTTGATGGCTACGAGTATGCTTCACTCTTTAATTGCACGACGGCAGTTCGGGCCTCAGACACAATGACAGTTTCTTCGTAAAACTAACCAGTGGGTTGGAGCTTTACGATATGTCTTTGGCTTGTCCCGCCGTTGTTCAACTATTGGTTTTCATTTACTCTTGCATACAGTAGAATTAACCATGACTACTCGTCTTTGTTTATTATAGTGATTAATTTGATTTTTCATGTTTTCGCTTTGATGCATTGACTGAGTTGGGAGCCTTTATGCGAACCGAATTTTTATGTATTTCTGTATTAAGAATAGCTTCGGGACCCAGGGTGAAGTTAGCTAGCTGTGCTTTACCATACCCCCTCACCCCCCGCCCCCCCACCCCACGGTAGTTTACTCTACTGACCGTTCCAAGGCGGCGGTCCCGGTGTTGGTCTTACTATTTGTTGCTTTGTGGTTTATTTTACGAGGCGATTTGTTTTATGTCTTACCTTGTGTTATTTTGTTCTTGTGTTTTTCAGTCCTTTTAGCATTGCGATTACCTCGCTTGGGGAAGAGAGAGCTAATCTTAGTGCTTTTCGTACGTATGTTCGATTTGTGCTTGTTTGATTTTGTTGGTTTCTTCTTACTCTTGGTGTCTTGGAAGGGCTTTGGTTTGTGATTGTGGCACTCCCTGGACTTTTCTCTTATCTCTTTTTTTCCCTTAAATATTCAGTCAGATACATATTTAGAAACAAGGCACAGTTGATTGCCATGCAACTAACAATGTTACACGTATAATTAAGAAAAAATGGAATTGTTCAATTTGTAGTAGGTTGGACTAGAAAAACTTGGTATATATTTCGCCATTTTACAAGGGAGGCAACTTTTGTGACTTCCTGTTTGCTTTCTTGCACTTGAACTGAAATGTATTTTGGAAGGCAGTCTCTTTTCAATAGAAAATGCTCCTCTCATCTACAAGTCTTTGAAAGAAAAATAACAGACTAGTCAATCATTTATAATATGCCAAATGCATGGCCCTTTGCTGCCTGAAAATGAACGAGCCGAAACGTCAGAACAAGTACCTTGATTAATGTGCGCTTATCGAAGATTTAGATCAGCCGGCGCATTCTCACTGATCAAAATCAACACTTAGCACAATTTGAATAGTCAAGCATGCATAGTATTTCTTTATGCGGACAACGAAGCCTTTTATGACTGCGAGAAAAATGCTTGTCTGAACATGAATTTTATGGCGACTGTCTCGATAAATTCACAAAGATTCTTGACAAAACTGACTTTTCGGAACAATTTAAAAAGCGTGCCACTCGCTACAGAAAGATAGGTTACCACATGGATCGCCATTAGACCGTTTGCTTTGTTTCATCATAGCAAATTATATATGTTTCTCAATGATAATTCACAGGTAATGTAGAGGACCTCTGTGCGGACAAAAACATGTATTTGTAATTTGGATCTGAAATAGAATTAAGAGTGAGACTTCGCGTGAGTAAAAATAATTTAAGCCCCGGCCCCCTCGCGTAGTTTTCCTACAGACCGTTCTTAGGTTGTTCCCCTTTGTCTTCTTTGTCTGTGCACCGGTTTGTGCACCGGTTGTTTCATATTTGGTGTTTGTTTTGTCATTATTTGTTTTTCATCTTTCCATCTTTTGCTTCCTCGGGAAGGCTGTGCTTCGTGATTGTGGCATTTACTTGTAATCTACATTTATACTTTTGTTGGGCGCACATGTCAGAAGCTAGAACATTTTACTTTGCGGCTAAAGTACATTAACCCATAAAGCGCCAATCACAACAATTGTCGTCTGCTGGTTAAAAGACATTGTTGCAAACAGTGCGGACCCAGATCAGACTGCTCCTTTAAGTCTGATCTGGGTCCACACTGTTTGCCTGCTTGCAAAAATAGGTTTGTAAAGTTTGCAAGAATATTCAGCAGACGACATAAACAGACGACATTTTCAGATGCAGGGTTTCTTGGCGTTTTAAGGGTTAAAATGTACTTATTTCCAGGTTGCGACAGAACATCTTACAATCCTCGTGCCAAAATGTTGCATTGAATCCTGCTCCCGCCACATCTTCATCAGAGAAGAATCTCACGTACAACTTATTAGATACACTCCTAATTACTGGAGGTGGAATACGGCCGCAATATCGACCAGAAACGCCATGTAGCATAAGTTCGAATACCTACAATAGATAATAAAATGCCATATGAAGCTGTGATCCCGATTTGTGTAATATGTTCTTTGTTTCCAAGGGCAACTACAGTAAAGAAGGTAAGAGAAAAGTCCAGGGAGTGCCACATTCACAAGCCGCAGCCCATCCCAGACACAAAGCGGAAGAGGAAACAGACAAAACCAAACAAGCACAAATCAAACGAAAAGCACTAAGATTAGCTTTCTCTCTCCCACAAGTGAGGTAATCCTAATGATAAAAGAACTGAAAAATACAAGAAGAAAATAACACAAAGCAACAAAGAGTAAGACTAACACCCGCAGCCTTAGAACGGTCAATAGAACAAATCGCCAGGTGCGGGGAGGTGGAGGAAGTGCGGTTAAAGCGCTTTTTCCGGCCAGCTATCTTCACCCTCTGTCCGGATGCTACTCTTAATACAAAAATACATAAAAAAAAAACTCGGTTCGCATAAAGGCTCCCAACTGAGTCAATGCTAAAAGCGAAAACATAAAAATCAAATTAACCATTATGATAAACAAAGACGAGTACTTATGGCAATTCTGCTGTGTGCCAAAGTAAACTAAAACCAATAGATGAACCACGGCGGGCCAAGCCAAAGACATACCGTCAAGCTCCAACCCACTGGTTAAGGTTTTACGAAGAGGCCATCATTTAGTCTGAGGCTCAATTAAAGAGTGAAACATAGCCATCAACAATGATTGGGTTGATAACTAGGCATGTAGTCTGCCGCGTATATCCAGGCTATAAAACCTCAATGGCTCGAACATCTTTGGGGCAATGGAAATTTATTCGAGACATGGGTAGCTCGAGCCACTGAGGGTTATTCATAATGCCAGGTCAGGAAGCAAATGTTAATAATTAAGTGAAGCCTTTTTGATCCGTTATATAATAATGGTATGTTGAGCGCACTTACTACAATCGCATCGATGAGGGGATTCAAATGAGAACATGTGTCATACAATTTCATGATGAAATAAGAAACTTTTCCTCAAATATTTGTTCATTTGAGCTATCGGAAGAGTTTTGTTGGGACTCAAAATCCAGTTTGAATGATCCAAGGTAAACAAGCCATAAGTGTTCGAGTCATTGAGAATTTACTATATTATAGAAATTTTATTTGTCTTCACTAAAGTTGGTGTTTAGTGCCATGTGACCGCCGTTAAGAGTCTCCCCGTACTTCATCATAGTGCAGATTTTGTTTTTGTTTTATATGGTATCATCGAACCCAAACTATTGACCCTTCGACGTCACTCGGAAAGACGTTTTTGCTTGGCGTTTAATTTTAAATGAAGCGACTTTATTCTGATTTACCATATCTTATCAGAAACCATTAGTCTTTTCTATTTCTGTGTTTTGTTTTAAATTATGTACCCTTTTAACTAAATTTACAGCCAAAAAATGAGTCTGACCTATGCAACTTCTATAGTAAATTTATTGTTTGGAATTTGTGTTAAAGAGAAAATGTTTTACTTTTCTTTGCTGAATTTGACATATTTATGTTTCACAACAGTACTATGAAACTTTCAGAAAAAAATGAACAAGCGGAACTTGTTGAAAATTTGCCTCTAAGTTACCTACCCCACAGACTTCTGCATAATTTTCATTCATACCTACTATGGGACAAAGTAAAACTGTTTGGGTTTTAATAAAACCAATGACTATAATAAAACTTTTTTGTGCAGAAGTAGATAGGAAAAATAGTTTTGCATGAAACCATTACAAAAGTTTGCAAATTTTCTTCTGTGTAAAATGCCAAGCTAAAAACGACTTTTTTGAAAGCTGTCGTAAGAACTGTAGTAGCTTTGAAAATCTAATTCCGCTTAAGCCGGTTCAAGGGTACGTATGCTGCCATACAAACTACAATGCTGTCCTATGAAAAGTTTATATCAAACCGAGACTCCGATATTTCTTTATTTTATGTGTTATTTGATTCAGAGAGAAACTCTACTAGATTTTTATCACGAAAACATACCTATTTAAATTTTGTACAAATTGTATAACAGTTACTGGGGTTTACGGGTGTATACATTATTTTTCTTATTTCTGCTCAAAAACATAGATTGTGGGTACTCGTTTAAACCGCCTCGGCGAGGCGGCTCTAACGAGTATCACAATCTATGTTTTTAGCAGAAATATGAAAAAACATCAGTATTATTATCTGAAAACCCAGTTTTTGTTGGTGAAAATTTCCATATATTTAAATAGGCGTTTTTTTTCGTAATAAATTATACTGAAAATATGATGTTCTTTGACGTTCGCATGCTCGTTCTGTTATGACAAATGTATTTCACAAACATGAAATATCAGATACTGTAGTTTGCCTGGGCTTAGTTTGCCAAGCCTAAGGCCATAGTAGTCATACCAAATTTCAAACCCTGCCAGATCATTCACGAGAATTCGAATAAAAGTGCAAAGTATCGCCTGCAACTACGCTAAAAAAAGACCCGTGGAAAAAAAAAGAAAAGAAAGAAAAAAAAAGAAATATATATATATATATATATATATATATATATATATATATATATATATATATATATATATGTATGTATGTATGTACATGTATATGTATTACAGCCCCTGTGAACTGAGAAATAGCAATTTTTAAGCTCGTGTCCACAACTCCTCCAACATCTTTAATTGGATTCTTCTGAAATTTCGCACGTTTTTTATCATTATATGAAGAGTTGCATGTCGTCTTGAATTGTTGAGCCTGTTTAATTCAAAGTCACTGATGAGGCTTTATAAGCCGAAACTGTGCATCATGGCCCATACTTCAACTTCTTATAGATTTATCCATTGCTCTGTAAAAAACATCTGTTTTAAATTTTATTTGCTCAGATATTGGGTAAAATTTGGCACTCAGCCTTTATTTATCCAAATATCTCCATTATATGTCTTCAGGAATATTTCTTTTTTTTCTGATCATAATCAGTTCAAAAGCATGTATTTCACTTTCATGTTATAACTAATAAAACCAAGGACAAAACTAACATTTCGTTTTTTATCGATACCTATCCAGTGACAGTTCAACATTAATGTCATTCCTTTGCCTTAAGCTCACCAGAGCAGAAGGCTCCGAAAAAGCTTATAGGATAGTTTTCCGTTTTTGTCGCCGCCATAGTCTGTAATCGTCAATACTTTCAGACAACATCTCTGACACCACAAGGCATACTGGGCCAAAATTTCATCTGTAGCATCATTGGGCTGAGGGATTGAAAGTTTGTATATTTTATGAAAATCGACACTTTAGTTTGCTTGCTATGCCAGTTACAGTTTCCATATACTTATAATGGAAAAAAGTATTCACTACAGCAATTACAAATACTTAGATAATACGTATATTGTAATATCCCTTGAGATCTTTTATCAGCGATAGGGCTTTATTTTTACTGATTACGATGGAAAATAGAAAGAATTCCTTTAAATTATCTACTCACAAACCATATCCACTATGAGGCTTAGACTTTCTGTTAAAATATTCATCATATCAGCCTTTACAGATTTTTTGTTTATTTGAAATCTGGTGAGCTTTGAAGCCCCTGAGCCTTCTGATGCCCAGGCCACCAGCACCTACAGCAATTTAATTTTAACCCTTAAAACGTCAAGAAAACCTGCATCTGAAAATGTCGTCTGTTCGTATTCTTGCAAACTTCATAAACCTATTTTATGCATACAGTCAAACAGTGTGGACCCAGATAAGACTGCGCCTAAAAGAGCAGTCTGATCTGGGTACACACTGTTTGCAAAAATGACTTTTGAAATGACAAGCAGATGACAAAGCAGACGACAATTGTTGTGATTGGCAGTTTAAGGGTTAAATGGAATGATACACCATCACTGTCACTGTCAAGTTTTCCTCTTCTTAAAAGGAGTCAACTCTTGGTAGCAAATTCTTTGCTTTTTAGAGTTGACCTTTTCAGAAGTGGCTTGGCGCACGGAGAAACAAACAGAAATAGGAAGCTACAGAAGCTGTCTCACCTGCATTAAATGGCATAAATTTTACTAGATGATGCGTAACGTGGTAAAAAGGCCCTTACATTACGAAAACACGCCTATTCAAATATACTGAAAAATTTACCACCAAAAAATGAAAATTTTCAGATAAAAAACTCTGATATTCTTTATATTTCTGCTCAAAACTTAGATTGTGGGTACTCGTTAGAACCGCTTCGTCGAGGCGGTTCTAACGAGTACCCATAATCTATGTTTTGAGCAGAAATAAGAAAAATAATGTATACCCTTGTAAACCCCTTTTTTACTATATAAAAGTGGGGTTTAAGGGGGTCAAAATTATATAGGCGTGTTTTCGTGATGTGCCATATGCGAACAGCTGAGTTTCAGATGAACGTTCGCATCCGTGCAGTCTAATCTGAGCATTTCTCTATTCGTCGATATACACTACAGTATATATTGATTCTGTCAGCGACAACCAAGGCCCTGAGCAGCCTGCGCATAGTTAGCAGACTGCGCCTATGCGCAGGCTGATCTGCGCCTCCGTTGTCCGCAAAATGCATAAGAGCACTTTTCATACGTTGCGTATCAGATATATCCAGTGCGTGATCCTAATGGCCCCGATTTTAAAGATGGGACAAATTGACTATACCCCATTTCTTTTTATGTGGCAATGTAAACACCGAAATCCCTTATCAGACAGCTTATCCCGGTTTCTCATTCTAAATATGGTTTCAAAATGATAAAGCATAATCGGTCCAATGGCTCAAACATCTTTGGGATCTCGAAACTTGTTCTAGACATGGTAAGGTCGAGTCACTGACGGTTAATGATAGGGCGGTCAGGAGAAAAAATGGGGATCATTTAGGGCTCTTTTTCCGATCTTCTGTAAGATAAGAGCCGGCCTCGGTGGTTCAGCCGGATGCGCGTCCGACTGGTGATTAAGAGTGCGCGGGATCGTACCCGCCGGATCCGGCTACACTCTTTCGTGGGGAATATTCATTAAATAATTTCTACGGTCGTTTTCCCCATTCCGTTCATTCAAGAAGGACATTTGTCAGTTTCTGGCAAAAGAATGTGCACAAGTACTGGTCTACCGCTTGGAGGACTAAACCTACCTAGTAAAAGCTTTGTTAGGTAATCTGATAGGCGGCTCGAAGTGACCTTAATAGTGTTGACTGGGCCGTTTAATCCAACTCAAATAAAATAATTGTACATTGAGTGTACTCATTATACTAGCAATTACATGATACAATGATTTTCCCTTAATATTCCTAAATATGTAATTTCCTGAGCCAACGAAAGAAATTTAGACGGACCCAAAATCGAGTTCAAATTAGCTTCGGTAAACAAGCCATAGGTGTTTGAGTCAATAAAGTTTATTGTATCTACATTACTTCAAGAAAGTCGTAGTTGCAGATGGCATCGTCTTGTATGTCTATATCCTGAATATGTAGTTTTACAATCTGAGCCTCATCTGCTTCTATTGTCCACAAACAGTCAAGATTACCATCATACAACCCATCATTGTCACTGTCCATCGATGTAAACATAGCAGTCGCACCAGCAATGTAGGTATCAGAACCACATACTTCGATTAATTCTGAAATGGGATTAAAATTAACATACAGATAAGATACTCATCAACGTGAAGCAAATACTAATAAAATATCCATTAACAGCGGGAAATAAAATATCAATAATATATTTATCATCTCTTAGAAAAAAATACTAGTCAGATATCCACCAAACCCAAGAAATAAAATACAGTTGACTCTCGTTATCTCGACCACGCTTATCTCAAATAACCGCTTATCTCGAAGTGAAATTCTGGTCCCCGTTTTGACATGGAAATCTAATAACAGGTAACGAAATATTGTGGAAAAGAGGAGAAATTGCTCCTAAGGAGCAATTTCTCCTCTTTTCCACAATATTTTTAATATGTCTCTAACTTCAGGAGTCAAATTACATATTCATTTGTTAAATGAGATTGTTCGATTTATTGTTTTCCTCACTTCTGCAAATCTGATATGTCGAGATACGGATATCTCGAAGTATTTCAGAGAGTCCCTTGGAATTCGAGATAATGAGAGTCGACGGTATCAATAATATATTCATCAGCTCAGCACTAAGAAAAACTACAAATAAAATATCAATCAACACCCAGAAAAATACCAGTAAGGTATCCATCAACACCAAGAAATAAATCAATAATGATTCTATAAACACCCAGAAGAAATACTTGTAAGATATCTATTAACATTAAGAAATAAGATCTTAAGGCCAAAGATCGCTAACCTGGAACAACTTGCCCAAACACCAGCTTGGATTCTCCATCAGAGTGATTTTATCTATTTTTCTTCAGCAAGCATTCTGGATATTTCTAATCAAATTGCGAGTCTTCGGGTTCAGAAGAGATCAAAATAGGTTTTAAAATGGCGGTTATGGCAGCTATCGTGGCTTTCCGATTTGATAATTTAACTTTTTTAACTATAAGTCACCATGATACTTCCTATCAAGTTTTCATTCATTTCTAATTTCGGTTCAGAGGAAGGCGTTCTCAATAATGTTCAAAATGGCGGCCGTGGCAGCCATCCTAGATTTCTGATCGAAATGATTTCAGCGTGTTTTTGTTATCTACAAGTCACTTTGATATTTCTAAGTTTTGAGTCAACTGGCCTTTCCGTTCAGAAAATGTTCAAACTAGATTATCAAGATAGCAGCCGTGGCGGCCATATTAGAATCCGATCGGAATGATTTTGGCTGTCTTTTTATCGACAAGTTCCACTGATATTGCCTATTATGTTTTGAGTAAATTGACTATTCTGATCAGAAGAAGTTCAAACTAGATCGTTAAGATAACAGCCGTGGCGGCCATCTTTTATTTCCAACTAGAAGAATTTTAACCTGCAAGTTGCTTTGATAATTCATACCACGTTTCGAGTCATTTGGCCTTTCAGAACAGCAGAAGAAGTTTCAAAGAGATTTTCAAGAGGGCGGCAATGGCGGCCATTTTAGATTTCTAATCTGAACTATGTTTTTGCTAGTTTTAATCTACAACCCACCTCCGTACTTCCGATGAAGTTTCGAGTCCACTGGCATTTCGGTTAGGGCGAAGAATTACAAATGATATTTTCAGATGGCGTTCGTTATGGATTTTCGATTAGAACGATTTTAGCTCGTTTTGATCTACAGGTCACCTCGATACTTCCTATTATACTAGAAAAGGACCCGGCGCAAGCGCGGGTATGACATTAAATTTTAAACTATCGGACAGATTTCAACCTGAAGAGAGAAAGTTCCAAGATTATTTTATTATTATTATATTATTGTCTTAACGTCGCTTTAAACAATCTTTCAGTCATATAGCGACGATGTCTGGATGTGACAGGGATCTAAATGCTCACTTTAAGAGTGCTGCCTCACTGACATATCACACATGTACCTCAGACACATGACGTGACATTCCACCCAGTCACATTATTCTGACACCGGACCGACCAGTTCCGCTTTCTCAATGCTGAGAGCAAACGAAAGAGCAGCTAATACCATTCTGAAAGTCTTTCGTATTACTCGGCCGGGATCGAACCCACAACCTTCCGGGCTCAAGTCGGACGCTCTAGTAGCTGAGCCACTGCGCCAGTAGGTTCGAAGGTAATCGGCCTGCTAATTTGAACGGATTTATCATAATTGAGCCAGCGCATGACATAACCAACAAAATGACTGGGCTGCCAAGGAAGAATCAGATCAACATGGATTTCCGCCCAGTCTGATCAGTCTTTGCTCGGCACTCAATGTGTTGCTAAGGAGCTAAGGTTTCTACCTGTAGACACTGAAAACTGATCCGACTGGGCAGATGCCCAGGCTGATCTGAGTCTGCGCTGGGTGCACTTGACATTTTGTTGATTTGTTGGCGGCTCATATATGCAGTGTTGCCGCTAGGACCAATGTGATGGGGGCATTTGTTGCCCCATAACCATTGTTAAAGGGCCATCATCTATTTTAAGGAGTTCTAATTTCTAAAATATTAGCAACGCGACTTAATGCTGAGGGTCATCAAGGCCCCTTGTCCCATTCATGCTTTTAGGTGGAGAAATAACCCTATGTCCCCTTCTAGAAACAACAATTTATCTGGGCAAGGCGGATATCCTGATGACATGATTGGACCATTTTAACAAATGTTTGTTCGCCAAATGCCTCAGGCTTTATATAAAATGGAATTTGGGTTGACATCACGAAAACATGCCTATATAATATTGACCCCTTTGAACCCTGCTTTTATATAGTAAAACTGAGGTTTACAGGGGTATACATTATGTTTCTTACTTCTGCTCAAAAACATAGATTGTGGTACTCGTTAGAACCGCCTCGTTGAGGCGGTTCTAATGAGTACCACAATCTATGTTTTGAGCAGAAATATGGAAAATATCAGACTTTTTTTATCTGAAAATTTTCATATTTTGGTGGTAAATTTTCAGTATATTTGAATAGGCATGTTTTCGTAATGACCCAGCGGTTTCTGAGATGTTCGAAGACTGTGGATGATGGAGCCTGCCTTTACTGTAAGTTTACCTATAGGTTATAGACTTTATAATACAAATCGAAAGGGATTGGTTCGCGAGTGACAAAATTCAACCCTGTTTAATATATTGACGAATTTTTTTCTAAATATAAGCCAACAAGGCACATTGTCAAAAACAACAAAAATAAGTTTGAAAAACCAATTGTAATGGTTAATACAATACATGTTGTATTGTAAAGTTGTTTGTCTTTTTTAGATTTTATGGCAGCAATCTGAGAACAATGTAATTAAAAGCACATCCACTTGATAGTTTTATAGTTGTTAAATAATGAAACACAAATCTACGAACAAAATTAACATGACACAGAAATTTATGACGAATCAGTGTTGAAACCCCGCTGGTAATCTGTACCGTTATCTAGGTTAATTTTACAATCTATTTAAAAAGATTTTTAGTCGATTGGCCTTTCGGTTCAGAAGAAGTTCCAAATAGATTTTTAAAATGGCAGCCCTGGCGGCCCTCTTGGATTTCCGATCAAAATGTTTTTACCTAGTTTTGATCCACAAGTTATCCGATACGTCCTAACAAGTGTTGAGTCGTCAGCTGGTCATTCGGTTCGGGAGGAGAAGTTCAAATGTATGTTTAAGACGACACCAGTGGCGGCCATCTTGGCATCACGGAAACATACCTATATAATTTTGACCCCCTTAAACCCCACTCTTATATAGTAAAGCTAGTGGGGGGGGGGTACAGGGAAATACATTGTTTTTTTTCTTATTTGTGCTCTAAAACATAGTGTGTAGGTACTCGTATGAACCGCCTCGGCAAGGTGATTCTAACGAATACACCACAATCTATATTTTTAGCACAAATATGAAAAAAACAATATCAGATTTTTTATCTGAAAACTTTCAGTTTCGGTGGTGATATTTTCAATATATTTGAATAGACGTGTTTTCGTAATGGGGCCTTTTTTGGTTCATCTAGTGGGTTGTTTCATCTCTGACTGCTAGTGCCACAGGTGCTTTACAACGAGCTATCATCTTTGTTTCATCACAATGGTTTAATTTAATTATCCAGATTTTGTTGTGTGTTGTTTCACTGATTAGGTTCTGGGGCCATTATGCGAGCCTGACACATTACGAAAACATGCCTATTCAAATATACTGAAAAATTTTCCACCAAAAACAAAAAATTTCAGATAGAAAAAAAAAATCTGATATTTTTCTTAAATATGCCCAAAGCATTGATTGTGGGTACGTACTCGCTAGAGTCGCCTCGACGAGGCGGTTCTAACAAGTAGCCTTAAATGTTTTAGCACAAAAGAAAACTAATGTATCCCAAATAAATCCCAGTTTTACCAAATAAGAGTGGGTTTAAGAGGTTAAACAATATAGGCGTGTTTTGTGATGAATTCCAATCAAAACGGGTTTAGCTGTTTTAGATCTGCAAGTCTCTCTGATACGTCCTACCAAGTTTTGAGTGAAGTGGCCTTTCCGATTAGGACAAGAAAAGTAAAATAGATTTTGAAGATGGCGGCAAAGGCGGCCATCTTTGATTTCTAGTAGGAACGGCTTTAGCTATTTTGATCTGCAAGTTGTTCTGATATTTCTTACCTAGCAGTCAGTCAACTGGCTGTTAAAGTAGATTTTCAAGATTGCGGCTATGGCGGCCATCATGGATTTTGGATCGGAACGATTTTAGCTATTTGAAATCTACAAGTCGCCTTGATACTTCCTACCACGTTTCGAGTCAACTGGCCTTTCGGTCCAGGAGAAGAAATCAAAAAAACTTTTTTTTTCTTCAAGATGGCAGTTTGGCAACCATCTTGGATTTTAGCTCGAAACAAGTTTAGTTAGTTTTGATCTACTAGTAGCCCAATGCCCCAAACCAAGTTTCAAGTTAATCTGTTTGACAGGGTTTGACACCAAGTTTCAAGTCAATCTGTTTGACAAGTTGAAAAGCTAAAGGAAGGACAGATGGAGGACGGTCAGAGGGGCGACGGACATAAGGCGACGGCATTAGTTTGACCTGGTAAGCTAATAATAATATATTCACAAACAAAATACTAATAAGAACATTCATCAAAACCAAGAAATCAAAAACTAGTAAGATATCCTTCAAAATCAAATTCTTATTAAAAAGAGGTACAAATAATACTTTTAAATGGTCCCTACCAAGCTAAAAGTGCCTTCGAACATATATACCTGTTTCATGTAGCGAAGGCCTAAATCTGACTTTGCATCAATACAATCTGAGTCCATATACAGAGTGATGGTATATTGCCAAATGTATGAAAATCAAGATTAATACTGTGCGGAAAATCATTTTCACTCTTCTATCTTACGCAAAATATCCATTGAAGTTGAAAAATTCCATGACAGTTGTCAGCCTTTTATGTGGCAGTTTGAAGTTATACTGAGTATGCTTAATTAAAATTGACAGAAATTAAAAGTTTTCATCCTGATTCCTGAGAATATTAAAATTCTAAATTTCTTATCCAACAGCCGACCAGTATATCGAATTTTTTGTCAAACTGACTCAAATAAATGTCATGAACACGTTGCGGAAACTTTACAGGAGTTTTGCAAATGATGATGTAAAAGTGAAAATGCTGGGCCTTAAGCATTAAATGAATATAAAATAAGTATCTTCAAATTGATTGACTAACATATTTTTACTTGCATTCTAATAATGTAAAACTTTTACGGCTTCTAATCGCCTTTGAGTAGTATACGTGGCCCCAAGGTTATAAACATTTTTTCATGCTCAACTCTGCTGAGCATGAAAATTTATCTGCTAATAAATATGAAAATTCCAGCTAAAATTGGCACTTTCATATTTATTAGCAGGGAAATGTTCATGCTCAGGTATGTTAAGCAAAATAAAAAATGATTTTTTAGTAATTAGAGATTTATCAGCAAAAAAATTCATAACCTTGGGGCTTGCATTCATCGCAGTTATGTGATTATTTGAGTTTTACTGTGCTGTTTCACTGATAAGGTAAGAAACCTAAACACATATTATATAATTACGTAGTTGAGTAAAAGCTCTGCCCCCTTCGTTTTTCTGCTGACCATTCCAGTGTGTGTGTGTGTGCGTGTGTGTGTGTGTGTATGTGTGTGTGTGTTAACGGCAATTCGTCTTTGTCGGTTATTGTACTTCATACTCGTAGCGGTGTTGTTATGTCGTCATTATTTGTTCCTCATTTTCTCTCCTTTCGGTGCTCCAGAAAATTTTATTTTCAAAATGGTGACTTTTTCCTTAGATGGACAAAAACCAATAAAAACCAGACATTCCGGAGACCCAACTGAACTCTTCTAAATGATGTTTGTATCAGCATTAGCAAAGTCCACCTTTACTGAAATATTTTAAATTTGAAACTAAAATGTGATTTTGACTCCCCGACTCTCAGTACTTCACAATAGTGTAGTTTATATTTTATTGTCCTTTGATATCATTGAACCCATTCCGTGAATGTTCATTATTGTAATTAGTGTCGATAGTCATTTCTTTAAAAATCTATTTATCTTCAATTCATCTTGTGATAGTAGCGATTGGACGCCGTAAAACGTCTCAGTTTTTTTAACTTTATATGAAGGTCATTAAATCCGTTTCGAGTTTTTATTAACTTTATATGAGAGTCATTGATGCGTTTAATTGACCAAAGTAGCTAGTCTGGCATAAAAACACATACAAAAAAAAAAAAAAAAAAAAAAAAAACATTTCAGCTGTTCTAAGTTTTTGGGTGTATTCAAGCTTTTATGGGCCATTCCTTTTGCAATTTACTTATCTTCAATACAGCTGGTGTAAGTGCCGTGTGTTGGGCGGAAAATGTCTCCCCGTACAACGCTTAAGTGTGGTTTATATTTTCTGGCCATTTGGGATCATAAAACTTATTCTTCCTGTTTTGTTTTTAATCTATATCAGGAATTGCTGCTGAGACCTTACTGGCAGAAACCAGCGAGTCAAGCCCGGAAAACTTGATGCTGTCGCTTTTTTGTGTGTTCATTCATCTCAAAGGTCCTTGTTTTCTTTTTGCATTTTTTATTGTCTACATAAGAAAAGAGCCCTTATGACATACGAACAGCAAAGGTACATGCAAGTCCGCGAATCAGCGCTCTCTCGCCAGAACCTATGCTGTTTGCCCTCGTAAGCGGTTGGCCAAGAACTAGTCATATTGCTTTGCTAATGGGCTCGATATGTGCATTGAAAAATTGATTCGACGGAAAAGCCCAAAGAGACTTTTTCTCGCGACGCGCGTCACATACATATGTGATTGATAGACTAGGTCATGGTTTCTGTTATATCAAGCTCCGTATAATCCCTCTGAAAAAGGGATCAACCCGCGGTTTTCCGAACTATACGCTAGAATTTGTTTTTCTTATCATTATACATATATATAAAAGACAGATTAGAATATGGAAGTTATGCAGTAACTTGTATGTATTATATCAGTAACCCAATTTGCTTTCCTCTATAACTGCACAACAGGATCTTTGACCTGATAAACTATGACTTCAAATATCAATATCCTATTTCAGAGGTTGGTACATGGCCAGTGAGTTTTAGCTTGCCCACCATGGTCCGTGTTTCCTTTCATTTTCCCTAAATCAGACGCAAATTATGCTTTCTGTATTACATTGCACGGACGTTAGCCGAACCTCAGACTCAACGGACGGCTTTGTTTCCTTTTTACCGTAATCTTCATCGTATGTTGCATTAAATCCAGCGCCATCTATGCTTTCATCGGAGTAAAAACAAAGAAATAGCCGCCCAGCAGACTTTATGGTTTTAGGTGTGCTATTTCCACAGTAAACTGCAATGCGTGTTGTTAAGTTGAACAGCTGGAAGTAAAAGCAATAAAGCCTTATAAAGAAAACTATACACAGAGGTAGGAATAAATAGGGCAGCGTCAATAAGGCCTGATTTTGGACAAGCTGATTCTCTTTTTTTAAGACTTTTAACTAACCTTTACCTATTTGCTTTTTTTGTATGCAAACTATTTAGTGGAATGGAGCAATCATTCGAAAGATATATTCAAATTACGTAGGTGGGATAATTTCCTCCCCCGCTCCCTCCCTCACCCCTCCCCAACAACGTAACCGGTGATAAACAAATGCATATACAGCTTTACAGCTATCATATAATTCTTAAACCTTATATGACTTTGAATACAAATATCAGGCTTCTTAAAATTATGTTATAACTTCTGCTGTAAGAAGCGCTATAAAGGAGTTTGAGAACGATAATCTTGGCAGCAAAATTTCTTGAATTTTCAAAGGGCTGACTTTACGAAAAAACACAACATGCCTTTATTATAAGCTGTACATCTTAAATATTGCTGGTCATATATATATATATATATATATATATATATATATATATATATATATATATATATATATATATATATATATATATATGTGTGTGTGTGTGTGTGTGTGTGTGTGTGTGTGTGTGTGTGTGTGTGTGTGAATAGAATGCATTTATTTTCTTACAAGCCCTTATACATGTTTTCTGCCTGACTTATTAATTAAATCTTTGAGTCAACATATACGTTGATGTTATTCATGACGTCACAGTAATGTTGATATTTGTCATGTTAATTGCAAGAATTTACAACTCTCAGTTATATTAATGGTTTTTAACTGCTATGTTATCTTCACATGTTTTCTTCTATTATTCTTCGCATGAAATGGAAGTAGTTTTAACCTTAACTTGCTTCAAGGTCACAGGTTAAAAGATTGTTTAAGTTAGTGCATTGAACATTGAGCACTGATCTGAAAAATATAAACATCATATCTGATATATATATATATATATATATATATATATATATATATATATATATATATATATATATATATATATATATATATATATATATATATATATATATATGTGTGTGTTCCGACACATTTAATCCACGATTAAATTTTACTGTTCTATGCTAACAACGGAGCCATTGGTTTTGACTCCAATCTTAAATGTCATAAACACATTTCCAGTTTTCTTCGTATCTAAATTTCATGACTTCCCTTAGAGGAAAGAATGCATCACCCCTCCTACAGACATTTAGACACTCCAGTATTTGTGAAACCATTTTTATACCTTAGTCATCATCTACCCTATCAAAAACTTCCGCCTTGAACATCTGTACTTTTAATTGTATGAGGTACTTAATACCATGGAGTACATTACGAAAACATGCCTATTCAAATATACTGAAAATCTTACCATCAAAATATAAAAATTTTCAGATAAAAAAGTCGGATATTTTTCATATTTCTGCTCAAAACATAGAATGTGGGTGCTCGGTCGAGGCGGTTCTAACGAGTACCCACATTCTATGTTTTGAGCAGAAATAAGAAAAATAATGTATAGCCCTGTAAACCCCAGTTTTACTATATAAAAGTGGGGTTTAAGGGGGTCAAAATAATATAGGCATGTTTTCGTGATGATTTCTTCGTGACTGATAGTAGAATAAAATGAGAGCAATGGACTATGCAAAATGTCAAACAGAAAAGCCATTTCAAAGTTACTTTTTCTAGATTCCCTGGAGCTTTATCATGTATACAAACATACCATCGCCTAACACGGCACCTTGTCAAACACAAAAACTTACATCAATGCATGCCTTGTTATAAATCCAGTCACTGGGAATGATTATGCTTTGCTCTAATTGCACGACGGCTGTTCGGGCCTCAGACTCAGTGACGGCCTCTTCGTGAAGCTTTAACAAGTGTTGGGTATTGATGACATGTCTTTGGCTTGACCTGCCATGATTCAGCTATTGATTTTCATTTACTCTAGCTGAAGTGGGTGTAGAATTATCAAAGAGTGCTCATCTTTGTTTATGAATGACTTTTATGTTTTCGTTGAGTTGCATCAACTAAGCTGGAAATCATTATACAAACCGATTTTTTATGTATTTCTGTATTGAGTAGCATCGGGACCCGTGGTGAAGTGAGTCGTCAGTAAAGAAAAGTGCTTTAAATCTCTCGGTAGTTTATAGTAATAACCTTTCTACGGCGGTGTTCCGGTGTTGCTCTGACTCTGTGTACCTTGTAATTTATTCTACATGGCAATTTATATTAAGGCTTGCCTTGTGTTGCATCCTTGTGTGTGTGTGTGTGTGTGTGTGTGTGTGTGTGTGTGTGTGTGTGTGTGTGTGTGTGTGTGTTTCATTTTTTTTTTTTTTTTTTTTTTTTGTCCTTTTAGCATTACGATCACCTCGCTTGGGGTAGAGAGAGAGCTTGTCTGTTGTGTGCTTTTGTGCATTAGTTTGTTTTGCGCCTGTTACTTTGTGTTTCTTTCCTATTGGTGTCAGGGATTAGCTGCGACTCGTGATTGTGGCACTCCTTGTACTTTTTCTTTTACCTTTTCGTTATTTTGTTTGTAAATTGTTATATAACAGGGTGTTCAATTGTTTTAAACAACATGTTTACTATGTTTCCATAAATAGCTTTATTTGCTATGTTTCCAAAAATAACTTTCTAGAACAACATGTTTACAATAACATGATGTTTACATCCTTGATTCTGGACTGAGTTATTTTTGGCATGTCATGGAAGATTTAGAAGTTTCTTGATTGGAACTGGAAAGTAAGAGATGCTTGTAGTAAATTCTTTTTCTAGAACCTTCTTTGATATTATATAAGGAGAACAGATTGTCATCTGGGCATCTTTGTATACTTTCACTGGAAATTATTCTATACTGGATTACTTTACTATTTTATTCATTCTGGACTTAAATTCTGAATTCAGGAACATTAAATTGTGGGATCAGAAACTGATATTCAAAGGATTTGTTTTTATAAATTCTCATGGATTATTTGAGGGACTTTGTGACATAAACTTGAAAGGTACTGTCTACTTACATTCTTTTGTTTTGAATCTTGTCTTATTTTTTTTTGTTGAATAAATATTGTTAATAATTTAAAACTTGTTGCTGGTTTCACTTTCATTTCTTTCTCGTTACGCCTGGCTCGTAACAAAATATAGACTTTTTTTTTTATTTATTTATTTATTTATTTATTTTTTTTTTTATTTTTTTTTTTTTTTTATTTTTTTTTTTTTTTTTTTTTGTAGGGACGCTCAAACTCTATTCATAAAAAATTTAAGGTACATGCAATAAATCTTATCGCGCCTTAAGAATATCATACCAGATTCGTGTTGATATAGTGAATGTTGTACTGGCTATCAGATGACAGATTTTCTTTTGCGTATACCCTGGCCTGATTAAGGTAGGAAATGGCCAATGCCAACATTCTCAGTTCATCTAACGGCCCAAGGAATTCGTCAAGGGTGTCTGTTTTATCATGCTAAAGATTACAGCGCTTATTTCCGAGCCTCTCAGAATGTTTTCTTTAAAGGGCAAATATAAAGGTTTTAATTCTACTAAATATTTAAGGGCACTTCAGTAAGGAGGTGACTGCTGAAAACCGCATCAAATTATCTTAAACGGTTTCTGAAATATTGCGATTTGAAATTTGATATTTAACATCCAAGAGGATTGAATTCAGGCTGCCTCATTAATATTCATGAGCCTTTTTATGACATCATAAGGGAACAGTAAAATTTTAAACTTTTTTAAATTGCCAATATTGTTTGCTCTTTAATCTGCATCGATTCAGTTTTCATATTGTTTAATTTATTCAGCTCCTTTAAACTATTATACGTAGGAAATTAGCTCTTATTTTCCGTTTAAAGTGTTACATTTCAAATTTAAAAATTTCATTTAAATAATTTAAAATCCAGTTACAATGCTTAATAATTAGCCAAAATTGACTTTTTTGGTATTCATTTATATGATATACACCCAAAATTCACTATTATTAAAAAAAAACTTACGAAAAATTTAATATTAGTCAAGTTTTAAACATTTTAAAATTTAGCTTTAAATTTAAATAACAGATTAAATTTTGAGTTAAATTCTCTATTCATGGGCTTATTTGTGGACAGAGACCAATTTTAATAATGGATAAGGAGAAAAACTGTGTAGCATATAAGGAAATGCAGAATATTCCTACTTAAAATTTCAATTTAAAATTTAAGTTCCACTATGACATCACAGAATATTGCATTGTGGGCCTTAATCAATACACAATCCAAGGGAGGTTACTCTAACAGGAAAAAAGGTAGGTATCGTAAATTAATCACCATAACTTTTGATTGGATTGGAATTTTTTGATGGAGTTTTCAACAAAATAATTCTCTTAAAGCATTCTATCAACACCCTGAAAACCAGGAATAACTTAAATTTCTTTATATTTGCCCTTTAACTCTGTTATGTGTTTTTGAAACCACCATTTACACTGCAACTGTAATGTTCTTATTGGTGTGATAACGGATGGTCTGAAAGAATTGCAAATTGCACATACTTTTGTAATTTAGTTCCCCATAAATCGAATCAGGTTGATTGGCATTATATTGCTGAATGATTTCCATGGTTTTATTTGTCCTTACGCCTATTCAATAACCCACGTTGTTACCTACCTCGGTTGATTTGCTTCTTAGGCTATATGTTTTTTTATGACTTTTAGAGGAAACAGTGCATTTTAGCTTGTTAACATTTATTGCTAAGAAAGTCTCTAAAGTCAAACTTTTATTCTCTGAATCCATTGTTAATGTAACCACTTTAACATCAACTCCAACCCATTCAGTTACTTGATATCTTCTCTGTATTTGTTACAAACAGTGTCTCTATGATTTTACCATATTTTGTTTGTTGTTGTTGTTTTTCTTCATCAGACAAGAAAGGCTCTTGTTCTGAAGGTATATATACTTGTTCAGCAACTAGAAGCTTTGCTTTTACCAGAGACTTTTTTAACAACAAAATTTGAACGCAGCTACATTCACCAAATAAAGTCTATAAGTTCTGGTGTTCGACAAGGTGCCATATTAAGCGGTAGTGTTTTTGTATACATTAGAAAGCTCCGGTGAATCTAGTAAAAATAACTTTGAAATGGCTTCCGCGTTTCATATTTTGCACTGGCCATTGTTTTTATCTGATTCTGCTATTAATCAAGGAGAAATACTGCATAGTATTACGTATCGTTTGCAGTTCAAAAGTCTAGATGTTTATATGATGAAAAGGCGGAAGTTAATGATTGGGTGGATGATGACTAAAGTACAAAATCTGTTTTCAAAAATACTGGAGATTCTAAAGGAGTGCAAGAGGGGTGATGAATTATTTTCTCTGAATGAAGTCAAGAAATTTAGATACGACCAAAACTGCAAGCATGCTTATGACAGTAAAAGACTGAGGTCAAAACGAATGAGTCCGTTGTTAGCAAAGAAAAGTGAAATTAAAATATATTAAATGTGTCGGAACATATGTATATTAAATATGATGCTTACACTTTTCATATCAGTGCTGAGTGTTCAATGCGATAACTTAAATAATCTTTTAACTTGTGACTTTGAAGCAAGTTAAGGTTTAAACTACTTCCAATTCATAGGAAGAATAATAGAACAAAGCATTTGGAAATATTATACATCAATTTAATCCATCTTTGTCACTGAGAGTTGTAAAGTCTTGAAATTATTAACATGACAAACATCAACATTACGTGACGTCATGAATGACACCAACGTATATGTTGACATAAAGATTAAAGTAATAAAAAAACGTCAAAAAGATTGTCTTTGGGAACCTAGAACACACTACAGATTAGAAAATGGGAGTCTCGATTTTATTGAGACTCTTCATAAGCAGAAATAAAGTTTGAAACACTGCTCACATCTTCTAGTGTATACATGAGCAGCTCCATTTTCAAATGTACCATAATGGGCCCAATGATACTAAAGGAAATGAAATATACTCTGCACTATGGTAAAGTACAGGGAGACGTTCTACCGCCGCCACACGGCACTAATACCAGCTGCAGTGTAGTAAAATAAACGTCAAAAAGATTGCCGTTGGAAACAAATAACACACTACAGATTAGAAAGTGGGAGTCTCGGTTTTATTGAGACTCTTCATAAGCAGTAATGAAGTTTGCAACACTGCTTACGCCCTCTATTGTATACATAAGCAGACCGCCATTTTCAAATGTACCATAATTAACCCAATGATCCCAAAGGAAATGAAATATAATCTGCACTATGGTAAAGTACAGGGAGACGTTCTACCGCCGCCACACGGCACTAATACCAGCTGCAGTGTAGTAAAATAAACGTCAAAAAGATTGCCGTTGGAAACAAATAACACACTACAGATTAGAAAGTGGGAGTCTCGGTTTTATTGAGACTCTTCATAAGCAGTAATGAAGTTTGCAACACTGCTTACGCCCTCTAACGTATACATGAGCAGAACTCCAATAAGTCAGGCAGAGAACATGTAAACGGTTTGTAAAAGACTTCCAGACAGAAAATAAAATTTACCGCATATAACATATATTGATAAATATAAGATTAATAACATGTTTTGTTTTGAAATGAGCAATTACCAAAAAATTATGGGAAGTAAATCATGCTATAGGGGAGGGATATAGTAAAGCATTGATATTAATAACCAGCAACATCAAAGATAAAAAAAACTTGTGGTTTTTCGTAAAATCGGCCTTAGAAAATTCAAGAAAACTCACTGCCAAGATTATGAGTTCTCTAACTCATCAATAATGCTTCTAACAGCAGAAATAATAACAGGCATTTAAGTAGGCACTTACATGTATTCAAAGACATATAAGGTTTTAGAATTATGTAAAAGCTATAAAGCTGTATATGCATTTGTTTACCACCAGTTGGGTTAGTTGGGGAGGGCGGAGTTACCTCACCCACTTAATTTGAGTATATCTTCTAAACGATTGCTCCTTTCCACTAAATTATTAGCGTACATATAACCAATACACAAGGGGCCATTTTAAAGTACTGAAAGAAATCGGCTTGAGTCCAAAATCAGGCCTTATTGACACTGTCCATTACGAAAACACTCCTATTCAAATAAATAGAAAACTTTCCAACCAAAAAAGGAAAATTTTCAGGTAAAAAAAATTGTATATTTTTCATATTTCTGCTCAAAACATAGATTGTGGGTACTCGTTAGAACCGCCTCATCGAGGCGGTTCTAACGAGTACCCACAATCTATGTTTTTGAGCAGAAATAAGAAAAATAATGTCTACCCCTGTAAACCCCAGTTTTACTATATAAAAGTGGGGTTTAAGGGGGTCAAAATTATATAGGCATTTTTTTCGTGATGGATTGTTGTCGCCTGACTATCAATGTCTGCTCATAGTGCTCCTGTTTGTGGTATTCTTGTGTTCTGGCTGCAGATCACCATTGAGCCCTTTGTCACGTTTCATCACAGTGGTTTTAATTACATGTGTTTCACTGTGATGGTTCACAGATAAGGTATAGAACCCCTATGCCGACCAAACATATACAGTAAAATCTCAATGGCTTGAACTGCTTTGGGCACATGGAAATTTACACACAGGTAGTTCAAGCCACTGATGATTAATCTATACACCAAGTCAGAAAGCAAATGATGATAATTTAGGGAAGTCTTTTTCTCTTCTATAGAATAACGGTATGTTGAGTGTAGAATTAGAATTGTCTCATTTAGGCGATTCTAATGAGTACACACACAATACATTTTCGTGATAAAGTAAGAAAATTTCCTTAAATATCTCCAAATATTCGGTTTCTTTAGTTATCGGGGGAATTTCGTAGGGACCCGATAATGGGTTCGAATTATCCACGGTTAAGAGCTATCCATATTCTGGGTGTGGTCGTCGCAGGACCTTTTCAGTATATACGCGACGGGGAAAGAGCTGAGGATAAACCTTAGTCCCGTGAAGAGACGGCTTTTCTAAAGCCGTTTCTGCGCAAAGAACGCTGCGAAAAATGTGTTCATGAATAGATCAGTGTTACACTGCACAGTCGTAAAGCAGCTGCCATTATTGGCAGATTCTCTACCAATTATTTTTTTAGATGTGCAGTCCTGAAATTGTTTAGATTTAATTTAGCGTTTACCACGGAGTAACGTCAAACAGTCATGGACTGCAGAGCTGGTACCAGCCCCTAGACCACCTTAAAGAGACCCACCAAACAGTTCTATCCTTCCTTCTATCCCGGAATGGTGGGAGATGTAGCTCTGTCAGCATCTGGGTAACCCAACCAGGGTCCCTTAAAGAGTCATCACTAGAGATAAATCTGGCAGCCTGTCATTGAACTTTTTTCTAATTGGTCGATATCTTTCTGAAGGTGGGGATGCCAAAATTGCAGAATTGTATTAAAGTGTCGAAGAATCAGGTAGAAGTAGGCTGTCATTCTGCAGTTTTGCGGGTATTTTTATTCTTTTGGTATGCAACTAGAATTAGCCTCTTTTTTTTTGGAGTGTTCGCAACACTGCTTATGCCGTCTAGCGTATACATGAACAGAACCCCATTTTCAAAGATACCACAATGGGCCCAGTGATCTCCAAAGAAATGAAATATAATGAAGCTGTATCAAATTTAAGGGTGAGGTTTTGCGTGAGTAAAACGGGTTTAAACCGCCGCCCCTCCCCCACTAGTTGTCCTATTAACCATTCCACTATTTGAAGGCAGTGTGCTTCTGTTGTTTTAATTGTGGTGGCGATTGTATTACCGTTTATTTGTTCCTCATCTCTTCTTCGTTTGGTGCCTCCGGAGAGCTGTGATTGTGACATTTCCTTGGTAGCTTCAATTATAATTTTTCATAGTCACCTTATGTATTTTAGTTGTAATCCATTTTTCTATACTATTTTATATCAGTTGTATACAGTAAAATCTCAATGGCTCGAATAACTCTGGGACCATAGAAATTTATTCGAGACATGGGTAGTTCGAGCAACTGAGGGTTAATCATAGTGCCAGGTCAGAAAGCAAACGGTGATAATCTTTGGAAAAGCTTTTTGATCTTCTATACAACAATGTTAAGTTGTGTGTAATCATTAGAATCGCCTCGATGAGTGCACACAACATACAATTTCAGGTAAAATGTCCTTCAATATTTGTTTTCTTGAGCTATCGGAAGAATTTCGTAGGGACAAAAAATAATTTTCAATCAATCAATGTAAGCGAGCCATCGCAGTTTGAGTCATTGAGGTTTTACTGTATTAATATATACTCTTTCGGGGGAGGCAACTCTTTAAAAAGGGACTTGGGTTCAGGAAGCCAAACAAAAAGTCACAAATGGTGTGTCCATTGTAACAAAATATTCTGCATGTAGGAATAGATTCTAAAAGGAATGACCCTTTAAAGCAATGAGCACACTCCTCAAAACTGCAGAAAGCTAAAGTGTCAAATTACCTATGTTTGCAACAAGTATCACGCACATATTACATCATAGAAAATTGATCTGTGCCGTGTATTAAAGGCAACAGAATGTTTTATCAACTGTGTTTCCTAAGCTCCTCCCACTTATACTGCCCAATATCTCATTAAATATCAAACACGACCGTTTTTTTTTTTGTACTTCAGGGGTCATTTTCACTATCTCAAGTATCTTGATAAAGGTCTGAAATGACCGAAACGCGTCGACCTAAATCATAAAAAGTCAAAGGTACTGTTGTTGGTTGTTAGTTCTGTTGCTTCCTTCCTTCACTGATTTATATACAATGTAGGTAAATCTGCTGGACGTGGTTGGTAAGTCTGCTTCTTTCTTTTCTCAGGAAAACAAAGTTTCATGACTTTAAGGCGACACTAGCAAATTAGGCCCTCAAAACTTTAGCTATTTTCACTTTTACAAGAAAAAAGCGACTTAAACCCCGGATAGTTATTTACAACTGACCGTCAAAGGCAGTGGTTCCGGTATTGGTTATTCATTTTATGGCCTTATAGCCGCTCGCTGCGGGACTTTTGTTCTTTGTCTTCTGTAGTGTTTAGTGAATCCTGTATAGCACTGTGGTCACGTTCTTGCGGAGGAGGAATTGCTTTTCTTTGGGCTGTGGTCTGTGTACTGTCGGACATATTTTGTTTGCTCTTCCTCTTGGTGTCATTAGTAGGCTATGATCTGTGACCATGCTTTGACTTTTTTTTTACCATTACGAAAACACGTCTTTTAAAATATATAGAAATTTTCAACACCAAACACTGAAAATTTTTAGATAAAAAACTGATATTTCTTTTTTCTGCTCAAAAAATACTTTGGAGTACTCATTATAACCGCCTTGGCGAGGCGGTTCTAATGAGTACCCACGATCTATGTTTTTAGCAAAAAAAAAATGAGAAAATAATGTATACCTCTGTAAACCCAAGTTTTACTATATAAAAGTTGGGTTTCAGGGGGGTCAAAAAATATTGGCATAGTTTCGGAATGCTACTTATGTGTGTGCTTATTGTTCTCAAGAGTCAACCATTTTAGAATCCATTGGTCTGGACTACAGCGGCAGTCAGTGCCATACGGCGGCCGTACTTTATTAAACTGTAAAGTATAGTTTCTGGTAACTGTGTGCAATGGAACCCCTCCGGCAGTTTTAGAAATTATTTGGGGGCCACTAATAAAACCTAATTTGCCGAATACAGTTTTAACTTTAGCTATGTTCAATTTTGTGGTGTGTTCATGGGGCTTAAAGGTCATAACAATATGAATTCACATTTTCTTATTTGTTATATGTCCTGTTTTGTTTTCAAAAGTTGCTTTAAATAGTATTATTAAACCGATTTATTTATCGCACTGTTTTTTCCATAGCCGACTGGCCCACATTTGGGCCGTATACTGGAAAATATTTGCTCTATAATGTGCAAACAGCAACGGTTTAGGCGAGCCTTGCATCGGCGCAGTCTCGCCGGAGCCCATGTTGTTCAAGTATGTAAGTTGTGGTCCAACGGAAATTTCAACCAAAGAACTAGAAATGTGTGGCCTTGCCAATAGACCAAGTATGCGCACTTAAGGATTGAGTCGCCAAATGTTCGAAAGACCCTTTCCTGCTTTCATTTATGGGTACGAACACTTACTTGAAGACTGTCAAACTCGCAGTTTTCTCCATATTGTATATCTATATCTATGATAGCAAGAGAAAGCTCTTTATTTTCACTGGCTTGTAAAATCCAGAGGACATCTTGCATATTATCGTACCTCCCATCACCGTTCGTATCTAGAGGGCTGAGAATTTCTATGATGTTAACAGCATCTACGTATAATGTATGTATATCAAAACCTTGTGCAACTGAAATATAACACAATTATTTACTCCTTTCATCCCTGAAGACCAAAAACATATACTTATAAAAACAGTGTGGATCCAGAAGAGATGGCTCATAATCAAGATGTACACTTGATACCACTCTTTTTTTTTTTTTAAGATTAAAACCCCTATTTGCGTCAATGGACATGTCGAAAGTCAAGGATGGACAAACCACTTCAGAAACTTAGGAATAAAAATTTAATCGTAGTATTTATGATGCAAAATTGTATACTGTCCAGCGGATACATGACGTTTATACTTGACGTCGTCTAAACTTTGATGCGATATTATTTCAGCATTGTATGTCTGCTTGATGGCTTTGTTTTTTGACCATCATCATTTCAATATGTATTTCAGTATAGTAGTATAGTTTTTTCGTCGTAACGACATACTGTTAAGCTTTTTGGATTAGTTTTCAAACGTATCGTATTCTGAAATAAAATTCATATTTGTATGCACGGTACAAACTGTAAAATTGGATGATGCTGGCACAGTCATATTTCCAGCGGCCACGGAACGCGACAATGTTGCATCAACGTCGATAAACGAGGCACCCACAACATATGTTTCCATGGAGAACTAAGAAAAATAGTATGTGACTGTCCACTTCTATCTGGAGCTACGATGTACAGTCGAATTAGGGTTTTTTGTGGTCCGCTTACAAAATCAGAAAATAGAGATTAATAACAACGTGTGATAACCCTTTATCCCTGAGTGTCTGAAGTGGACGCTTCCATTTTCGTTACGAGCCGTTTCATCTGCACATACACTTTTTCACAGGTACTAGGTATGGTCTGTTGGGCTAAAGTGATTGTAGGTCATTGCTTTATGTATTTACCACAGGTATGCATTTTTGCGAGGTTCGGCCCATATAAACATGTGTCTCTCCTTACAACCTACGTCATAACGGTTATCAATACACGTATTACAGTCCGTTACTAATTTTACGTTATCTTGCTGAACTAACTAGGCTTAAACTAACAAGTTGCTTTCCTACCGGTCGTTCAAAAGCGGTCTCTCTGTTGCAATTCCTCTTAGTTTGTGCGCGGCGTTTGTTTTGTAATTCTCTGTTCATCATCTGTCCTTCTTTTGGACCCTCTTGAGGGTTGGGCTTCGTTCTTTCGAAAACACTGGATTCTTATATGTGACGAATATTTAGACACTTCGAACATGCATGTTGATATTCTGTAACACTAACATATTTACGCATAAGTGCTGAAAGTATCTACAATAAATAAAAGATGTATGGAGTTCCCGAACTAATGTTACAGTCGCAGTTATGTGCATATCACCACGTTAATGACGTAATATGTATGGCATTTGAGCAAGAGTATTAGAAAACCTACAAGACCTTTGTGACCAGCAAAGACTCGGGTCAGCCTTATATTCCCACAGTATGACAAGGGTTCTTGTTTATCCTTCTTTGGATAGCCTGCAGGCTGTAGAAGGCACATGCGAAGACTCATCACACTGCGCGGATGTGCAGATTGATCTAAGTCGTCGCTGGTCGCACATCTTATTGTAGGATTTGTCGTGCGAGCCCTCATTTTACTATGAGTGTACATAATCAAAATATTTACCTTGAGAATAGGTAACCAAAAACCCTGTATCCCAGCTAATACCAGATATTAAGTATTCTATGTGCATGGTATTTGAAACCGTCTGCGTATTCTTTGTCCGGGCACCACAAAAAGTTGCAAGCTCTCTTCCTATCGATACAGACCCGTCATATATCTTTGAAAAATAGGCAAATGAACATATACAATATTGATATAAAGATTTTTTCTGAAATAGAAAGAGTTTAAAAAACATTCATTTTGACGCGAATTTGAATTTTCAAAAATCGGACAATAAATTCGAAAGATATCGGGATTTTAAGATTTGAAATTGCCTACAGGGGCGCTGCCATTTGAGATATTTAATAGAAATTTATAATTGTAATTACATATGCAAATCCCAAATAAATACATGTAAACTAAGTTTTTTTTCATTGTTTACGTGATGAAACTAATGTTGAACAGTCCATCGAAAATAACATTGGGCCAGTCCATGACCTTTAATAAAGTCTTCTGGAGCAATGACAACTCTTAAGATTGTCATCGCCCATGGCGTACTTATATGTAGCATTACCTCTATGCATAGCTGTTTTACTATTGATTTTGCCTGAAAATAGCACTGTTTTCTGCCAGAAAGATGATGTTATTAATTAGTAGTAGTATGCTACAAACTAAAACTATTATTAGACCAGCAGTGTTACAGCCATACTGGACTATCTTAGTCCTCCGACACTTGAAAACCATTGGAAACTTGCACGCTTCGTAATGCCGTACAAAATTCAAACAGGAAGTATCCAAATCTCTTTCTCAAACCTACAGTGTGAAACAGATTCTCCATTCTATTTTTAAGGATAAATTACCACATGTACATCTTCTTTCCTAGAACTGCTAGGTTGTGAAAATAACTATAGCTCGTTATTATTAGCAGTCAAGACCTGAAAATATTCATGGCTGAAGTAGCTACATACTGACAAGCAGTCATCATCTCCATCTCCATCTACATTTACTAATATCCTCATCATTTGTATAACCATCCCTCATTATTCCTCATCATTTTAATTGTGTCAGGTTGCCAGTGGACAGCATAAAACATCCTATAAATATCTTAAATTCTAACTGTAAATAACATAACTTTGCAAACTTCCCTTTTTGGGGTAATTGTTTACAATCGAGCAATTTTATACTTACACCAAAATTTCCTATAGGTTGTTTCCCGCATGTTTATTGCGGGTTGCCCTGGCGCACCGCGTATATATGAGTTATGCTGATCACACATTAAATGTGGAACTTATCTCGAATCCAGCATAAGCGGAAGTAACTCCCAAGACTTGTGACCGAGTAGTCCTGCATCTTATAATGTTTAGAATAGGATATAATGATTAATTATCCACTTATCACCTCTCTCCTGTAAACAATTAGCGAGATATTTCTCCTCCATACCGATTACCCCCTCAAATGAACTTATGATTCAGCAAGGACGAGAATTCATCAAGACATTTAACGAGCAGCTTATAAAGGATTGATGCGTCCAGTCCTGGAGTAGGGCAGTTAGGTTCGGGACCCTAGGGTGTAGTAAGGAAGACGTGGAAAACGTGCAAAAGCGTGCATTCTCGTTTGTAACAGGATATTAAAACTATTAGTAAAGAAGTAGCTTATTTTGCCCTGAAATGAAATTTTGCATCCGCAAGTATGAGAATTCATAACATCTTTCATTGAAAGATTTAAAAAAAAAAAAAAAAACATAATAATAACACAACAAAAAAGGCGATTAATACTTAGAAAATATCATTTAAATGAGACATTAAGACGAGTTCTAATTATTTTGCATATAATTCGTTCTGACAAAACGGCGAAACAAAAACACCTTTTTTGTGGGTTCACTATAATCGCTGGAAAGCTGCAAAACACGCTGCAAGATTTGTAACAGGAAATTAAAATCATTGTTTAAAGGTTTCATATTCCTCAAAAAGAGACATTTTATTATCCAAGAAAGATTTAATAAATATTATATGGTATTAATATAATCCGAAATGAGGAACCTGACAGCTTGTAAAATTTCAGTTAGTCTCGTTCTTGAAATCGAACATTAATTCAGAGATACGATGAAAAATCATTTCATTTTTATTCAGTTCAAAAACGAGAAACCAACTGAAATTTTACAGGCTGTCAGGTGCCATATTTTATGATCGTATTAATACTATATATCAATTTACTGAACCTTTCTTGGATAAAAATGTCTAGGCAGCGTATTTTGCTCTCAAATAAAATTATGCATCAACAAGTACAAGAATTCATAACATTTCTTTATTAAAAGATTAAAAGGAATGATAAAAACTAAACCAGAAAAAAGGCGATTGATACCTAAAAATACCTTAGCGACCATCTTGGATTTCCAATCAAAACGATTTTAGCTTTTTTCTGATCAACCAGTCACAACAATACTACCTATCAAGTTTCGAATCAGTTTGGCTCACGGTTCAGGAGTAGAATTTCATAAAAAATAGATTTTTCCAATATAACCACACCACGGCGGCTTTTTTGAATCTCCGAGCGTAACAATTTTTAGCGATTTTTTATCTACAAGTCATCCGATAGTTCGTATCAAGGTTCCAGTCAGTTGGCGTTACTATTCAAGAGCAGAAGGTAAAAACAGATAGTCAAGATGGCGGCCATGGGAGTTGTGTTTGATTTCCGATCGAAAAAAAAATAGTTTGTTTTGCTCTACAAGTCATCTCGATACTTTCAACGAAGTTTGGAGTCAATTTGTCTTTTGGTTAAAGGAAGCATTTTGGAAATATCTTTTTCAAGATGGCAGCCGTGGTGGCCCTATTGGATTTCCGATCAGAACGATTTTAACTGCAGTTAATTTTCAAAAAAAGGTAAGAGAAAAGTCCAGGGAGTGCACAACAACCACAAACCGCAGCTGCTCCCAGACCCCAAGAGGAAGAGGAAACCGACAAATCCAAACAAGCACAAATCGAACAAACGTACGAAAAGGACTAAGATTAGCTCTCTCTTCCCCAAGCGAGGTAACCGCAATACTAAAAGGACTGAAAAACACAAGAACAAAATGACACACGGAAAGACATACAACAAATCGCCTCGTAGAATAAACCACAAAGCAACAAAGAGTAAGACTAACACTGGGACCACCGCCTTAGAACGGTCAGTAGAGTAAACTACCGGGGGGTTTAAAGCACTTTTACAGCTAGCCAACTTCACCCTGGGTCCCGATGCCACTCTTAATCACAACAAGTAAAACAAAAAGCAAAATGGGCAACTGTTGAAGGTGACCAAAATGCTAGCATCACAATTAGTAAAACGAAGCACAGTGGGAAGCTGTTGAAGACGGTGACCACAATGCTAGCATCACAACACATACAGAAAAAAAGTAAGAGCTACAAAGAGTAAGAACAACACCAGCACCACCGCCTTAGAACGGTCAGTAGAAAAGTCACCCCGATATATGCTATTAAGTTTCGAGTCAGTTGGCCTTTCTTTAAAGAGAAGTATTTTGAAAAACATTGTCAAGATAGCGGCCGTGGCGGCCATCTTGCATTTTTAATCAGAAGGATTCTATCTACTTTTAATATACAAGAAGCCCGGATACTTTCACCAAGTTTCAAGTCAGTTGGCCTTTCGGCTCAGGAAAAGAAGCTCAAAATAGAATTTCAACGGCGACCAGCTTGGATTTTGTGATCGAAAGGATTTCGCTTATATTTGAATTTAAAGTCGTTCTGATACTCCCTATCGAATTTCTAGTCAATCGGTATTTCCATTCAGGAGAAGTTAAAAAAGTAAGTAGGCGTCCGCGGATAGTAAGCATTACTCGGTAAGCAAGCTTCGCCCACCATGTCCAGAGACCTGAACGAAGGAAATATCGGTAGAAGCGTATGTCCGGGATTTGGAAGTCTACTTATGGCGCATCACTGCCAAAAACATCAGAAACAATTCTAGAAACTGCCTGATTGTAGGGATTGACCAGATCATGATGTCTCGCATAGAACTTCTTAAGTGTTGCTACCAGTATGGTTTTTTGATACCCTGGCTCAACAACTTTGTAGTGAGCACTTTTCTACGCTCCATGAAGTCCTGATAATTTGAAAAGGCTCTGGCATAACGGATTAACTGTGAAACGTAAACGCCGTATGCTGGTGCAGAAGGGATATTACTGCCCAGGAATGGAAAATTATCAATGGGAAAATTGAAGTCATCCCGTTCGTCGTAAAGCCTAATAGCAAGCTTTCCATTGTCAATGTAGAGATAACTATCCAAGTATGAGGAGGAGGCTGCAGTGTCCGTTGTTTCCTTTGTTTCAAGTTCACGTGGATAGATGAATTCCAAATACTCTGCAAATTTGTGTTTTTCAGAGACACTACGTCATCCATATATCTGTAAGTGAAATTGAATTGTTGTGCGAGGTGTTTCTTGCCTGCTTGGAGGAGACTTTGTACAAACTCAGCCTCATACGAGTATAAAAACAAGCTGGCAAGTAACGGTGCACAGTTAGTACCAATCGGTATGCCGATTGTTTGCTGGAATATCCGTCCGCCGAACTCCACAAAAATATTGTCGATTAAATATTCCAGCATCTTTATGATATCTGCATCTCAGAATTTTTGTGGCGCATCAGAGTGATCCCGAACGAAGTATGTGTCTTTGTAGCCTATGACAACATACTGAAATCGACGGTTACCATTCTTGTGGAAGAAACAGTGGTTGATAATTTCCTTTAATTTAGATTTCAATTTATCATGAGGAATAGTAGTGTAAAGAGTAGAGAAATCGAAAGAGTTTATACTTTTGACGGAATGAAGAGATTGTGTCTTTAGATTTTCTAAAAGCTCTTTGGAGTTTTTCAGGATCGACATCTGATTAACACCACTTCTGGCATATGCAGTGTCAAAATACTTCTGAAGGCCTTCTTTAACTGAGGTAAGGATTCGTGTTAAAATCTCAGAAAGAGGCTTAGTTGAGCACTTAGCTGAACCCGCAATATATCTCTTCTTGTACTCGTGAAGTTTAGGAATCCAGTGCAGTTTGGGAAGGTCAATATCTTCCTTTGGGAAGGAAATTTCGAATGTCAGCATCGTCAAATGGTGGTTTTGTAGAATTTTTGTCCTCGGACATAGCAGTAAGATTATAAGTAGGCTTTCCGGTCATGGTACTCATACCAAGCTGTTCCATTCGCAGTTTATATAGTGTGTTTTGCAAACAAACACAATGTTGTTAGATGCCTTATCTGCTGGAACAACGACAAACTTCTCATGGATTTCAGCTAACTCAGCAGCAATATCTGGATCATCAAACACCGATTCATGTCGGCGAGACATAGTTCTGCTGAGTACTGAGACACGTCTGTTTACCAAGGACATTACCGACTTAACCCATTCAGACAGGGTGTCAACCTCCACGTCCTTTTTCTTAGCCCAGCGTCGTGAATACTCCTCAACAGAATCCAAAATTAATGTGGAATTCTGTTTCCAAGTAAAAGATCTGGGTTCCCTGTATTTAGGGCCTTTGGAAAGAATGTCCCTGAGTTTGCTAATCGTGACTATATTGATGTCTTCTGTTATGATGTGACCGGCTGGATTATAGCAGAACTCCGATGCTTTACAGGAATACGCTGAGGGGTTACGAGTAATGTTCTCAGTATTTAGCCCTGGTAGCACGTTTTGAAATTGAAAATTTAGGTGCAATGGGAGACGAATAACTGTAGGAGATGACAAAAACATATATCTTCCAAAATGTTTTACAGGCTTACCTAAAAGAGTAAAGGAACCAATTTCTACGTATATTCAAATGAAGATAAAATGATTTGATCCTGCTGAACAACGAGGATGCTTCGCAGCGTATTTTGAGAATTTAGCTATGCAAAATAATAGAAATTGTGGCAGTGTGATTTTTATACCGTGCAATATACGTTGTGAAGAGGCAGAAAATTACTTTTTTTCACAAGCTGAAGACTGTTTGCAATTTAAAAATTAGGATGTGGAAAAGGCAACAGATAAAATGCATTGTGGAAAGCTACAAACGAGTATGGCCATGCCGCGGAACATTTTTAAGACAGCTAAGCCGATTCAAACTCTATTTATTACAAACGTTTTAATCAAATTTTAAATCAAAAGGATATTCCAAATAGTTTTAAAATTAGAATTATTACGCCCGTGTTCAAAAAAAAAGAAAAAAAAAAAAAGAAAAAAAAAACGGGAACAGATAAATTGATGGAAAATTACTGGAGGATAACCGTATCTGGCACATTTAGTAAACTATTTAAATATACGCTTCTGAGTAATCTGAACTTTAAGCAGTCTAGTCAACAGTTTGAATTCACGACTGGCCTATCATCAGTTATGGCAGGCCTCCTAGCTAGTGAGGCGAAAGATAAATCACAACACTTTGGGTATGGATGGCCTTCATCTAGCAACTCTGGACTGTCAAAAAGCGTTTGAGGTAGTTCATCATATTATTTTGTTGAATAAGCCTTTTGGAAATTCATAAAGATAGCTTGTGAATAAAAATTTATATCAAGGGCATTCTTTAGAAGTGAAATGGGTCGGTGATGGCATTGAGAATTTTACTGTGAAACAGGGTGTCCGAAAAGGGGATTCACTCTTTACAAAACCTTTATAGATGAATTTCCGAATGTACTTGAAAACGTTTCCGTTTTGGAATTGGAACTGTAGTCATAGGTTGTCCAGCATGTTGTGATGACACTGCCTCCCTGACCAAGCTTAAAGAAGAGTTGCAGTTAATATTCAATGAAGGAAAAGGATACTCTGGAAAGCATAGATAAGAGATTCATCCCATCAAAACCAACACTTTTGACATAATTAATGATATTAAAGACCAGTAATATGGCTAGGAGTATCGGCGAAAATACCGCCATGATTTCCGATAGCGCTGTAGACCTAGGCATTACTCGTGCTGGGAGAAAGAAAGTTACTATCAATGTAAAGGAAATAGTTTCGGTTGCTAGAAGAATTTGCTATTCATTAATGAACACTGGCCTTCATGGTGTCAGTGTTTCACATCAGATTTATAAAGTCTGTGTTAATCCACGGCTCCTTTAAGGAGCTGAAATCATACCTTGTGCAAAAACACAGATAGATAAGATACACATATATCATATATAAAATCTTAGAAACCTAAAATCATTATCTCAACGAACTGCAATTTCAGCAGGTTATTTGCTCTTAGGAGCCCTTCCAATAGAAACGAAGTAACAAAAAAGGAAATTGAGTTTAGTTTACAGTGAAGTTAAGAGTAAAAACCAGTTTCTTTAGCATCTTGTAAAAAGACAACTAGTCTGCAGCTTCAATAGCCTTCAAAGTTTTTTTTTATTTATTTATTTTTTTTTTTTTCTAATTTGCACGTCGAGTTTAGCTTAAATAAGAAGTTTGTTATGAGAAAGATTTCATGAAGTCTCTCTCATGAAAAAATCAGGCTAACATTATTGAGGCTTTCAATTCAATTTCAAGATACCTTGATGATTTATTAAATATTGACAATATTTACTTTGACCAAATGGTGGACCGCATATACCCTACAGAACTAGAATTAAATAGAGCAAATTATTCCGATACTGAGGCACGTTTTTTTGATTTGAATCTATGTATATCTAATGGTACAGTTTCCACCAAAATTTATAATAAACGGGACGATTTTGATTTTATTATAGTCAATTTCCCTTTTCTGGGTGGCGATGTCCCCCGGCGTACCTCATATGGAGTATACATATCTCAACTTATTAGATTCGCCCGGGCTTCTTCAAATCCTAGTGACGTTAACTGCCATAATAAACCCTTACTGCCAAACTTCTTAGGCAGGGCTATCGTTATTTTAAACTTCGTAAGGCGTTTTCGAAATTTTATTGCAGACACAGTGCCTTGGTAGAAAAATATAGCGTCAGTCTGAAAACTTTTCTGCAACAAGATATATCGGAACTAGAATTTTACGGTGACTTAGTGTACAGATTTAGAAAATTTGTAGGAAAATCTAACTTTCCGGAGCAATTCAGAAAACTTATTAACCGTTATAAAAGAATTGGCTATAGCTTGGATATTATGCGGCAGACTGCATACCTAGTTGTCAAACAAATCATTGTTGATGGCTATGCTTTTTAATTGCACGACGCCGGTTCGGGCCTCAGACTCAATGATGGCCTCTTCGTAAAACTTTAATCAGTGGGTTGGGGCTTGACGATATGTCTTTGGCTTGGCCCGCCGTGTTTCAACTATTGGTTTTCATTACTCTGGCATACAGTAGAATTAGCCATGATATTTAAGTGATTAATTTGATTTTTGTGTTTTCGCTTTGAAGCATAAACTGAGTTTGGAGCCTTCATGCGAACCGAATTTTTATGTATTTCTGTATTAAGAGTAGCATCGGGACCCAGGGTAAAGTTGGCTAGCTGTAAAAGTGCTTTAAACCCCTCGGTGGTTTACTCTACTGACCGTTCTAAGGCGGTGGTCCCGGTGTTGGTCTTACTCTTTGGTGCATTGTGGGTTATTCTACGAGGCGATTTGTTTTATGTCTTACCTTGTGTTATTCTGTTCGTGTGTTTTTCAGTCCTTTTAGCATTGCGATTACCTCGCTTGGGGAAGAGAGGGCTTATCTTAGTGCTTTTCGTACGTTTGTTCGATTTGTGCTTGTTTGGTTTTGCTGGTTTTCTCTTTCTCTTGGTGTTTGGGAAGGGCTCCGGTTTGTGATTGTGGCACTCCCTGGACTTTTCTCTTATCTTTTCTCCCAAATTGTAATGTTTAATACCAGTAAGTTGCAATGGAAACGCATGTTTTATAAGGATATCATTTCTTTTTTATATTATTTGGATTAATGTACTTGTTAAGATGTTAGATAAAAAAAAAGAAAACATTAAAACTCTCGGAACCAAACAGTCTAACGTCTGGAACAATACATCTTGTAAAGGAGAGATATAGAAACTTCTGGTCAGGTGAAAAGGAGTATTGTGAAAGCTCGGATGCTTATGGGTACATACATGCTGCAGTCTAATATACATTCTTTCAGTAAAAAGGCAGTCAATTCGACTGTTTTCATTGTCAACTAGAAGAAGAGAACTTCTTCACATGGTGTATCGCTTTTTAGCCTTCTACATATACAGTCCGGCTCACAAGGGTCTGAGAGTGTGCAATATTTTCACAATGACCTTTCCAGAGCTATCTTGGTATCAATCATTACTAGCATAAGCCAGATTCCCATAATGGCCCCTTTATCAGTTTATGTTTCAGAACTCCTTCCAGTCTTGCAGTAAAATATACAAACTTTCATTCAGATTGAGAAGTGCTGTTTATACTTGCTTTGTCCTGAATTTACAGAGTACATTATTCATTTCATTTTCAACTCTCATACATGTAGTTCTTCTTATTTGCTTGTTGATGCTTTTAAGTTGAAAAAAAAAAAAAATAAGTAAAAAAAAAAAATAAATAAATAAAAAAATAAAAAAATAAAAAACAAACTTTTATTTAACTTTTTGTTATTGTAATATGTTTCACTGTGACTAGTACTGTTCTGAAAGCACAGGATAGCAGTCTAAAATAATGATGCAAGACACACAGAAGCAATATTGTAAGTTATTTTCTTATTGTTTTATTACTTTATTTCAGCAGACAGAAATGCAACACTTATCATGATATGAAAGATTCGCTAACACTCAGTGACACTCACAGCAGGGTTCGAAATTAACAGTAGCAAGTAGCAAATTTGCTACCTGAAAATTCAGTTTGCTACCTGGTCAAACTGTTGGTAGCAAAAAGGTGCTACCTGGTATAGTGCCCCGAACACTATCAACTTTGTGTTGTGAATGTCTTCAGTGCAAATTAGACTTGACATTTCATATGAATCATCTGCCAAGCAGACAATTCACATGTAATGTCAAGCCTCATTTTTGCTGAAATAAGAAAAAAATACGTTGAAAATATGTTTGCTAAATATGCTTAGTGCTTGAAGGTTTAACCCTTAAACTGCCAATCACAACAATTGTCGTCTGCTTTGTCATCTGCTTGTGATTTTAAAAGTTATTTCTGCAAACAGTGTGGACCCAGATCAGACTGCTCCTTCCTTTAGGAGCAGTCTGATCTTGGTCCACACTGTTTGCCTGTACGCAAATATAGGTTAGAAAAGTGTGCAAGTATATTCAGCAGACGACATAAACAGACAACATTTTAAGATGCAGGTTTTCTTGGCATTTTAAGGGTTAATTAACCCATGGCACGGGAGCATTGTTACACCTTTTGCTACCACGTAGATGCATTTTGCTACCTACTTTCAGACCAGGTAGCAACTACTTGCTACTTGCGAAAAAAGTTAATTTCTAAACCGTAACATCATAACTTTACCCGCTTTCCTGCAAGTGATGTTGGCAAAAAGTTCGTGGGTCCTGATCATAAATGGTAGAACGTAGTGTATGATCAAAGTTTGTATGCACTGTTTGCATTGTAATATATAGTCATTTCTGATAAAAAAAAAAAAAAAAAAAAAAAAAAAAAAGAATAAACCTCTTAATATTAAATTTGAAAACTTACATCTTGTTAAAGTTATAAGGGGGCGGGTGTTATTAGGTGTAAATGGGTTAATTACTCAATATCACAAGGTGAAATGTAATCAATGTTCAGCAAAGTTTTCTCCAATAATTATTACACATAGAAAATAGATCATGATAATCAGAATCTCCAACAAGTGGCCTTTAGATATGAAAGTTACAAAACTTTTCAAAAATTCATAATAAAATAGCCACATGTATAAGATCCTCTGCACCCCCGCCCCCCTGCCCCCTCCCCCGCGCGCTTACACATATGTCTAACGATACAATTTCTCCATTCCAACTAGATCAATCAAAGCGCCAAAGGCACTGAAATGACAGATTCTGTCAGATATTCATAAAAAAAAATCTTAATTTCTATAAAACCTTTACAAGAAGAACGCCTAACGGCATTATGGACGGGTGTATCAGAAAGGTTAACCAAAAGGTAAATCGGCAAATTGATTCCTCTTTTGAGACAATTTGCATGAAATGTCAAATTATGTTTTACGGTAAAATATCTGCTAATTTTTGACACGCGAGCCATGAGGTAGCGCCTGTTCTATTAATAGCTAACAACAAATTGCGCAGATCAACCTTACAACCTACATGTATCTAACGCACTCAGATAATATCGAAGAAAACACATTGCAGCATGATTATGAGCACAGCCGTTTTTTCCTTTTAGTATCAAACATAAAAAAAATCTTCAGAATCTATATTAAATTTGGACAGTAATCGCTGATTAGACAGTGTTTATATTGCTGGTAACAGTAGCTTACGGTCTAGTTTCTCGCGCCACGTCTTTAGTCCAGCGCAGGCTAATTGTTATACAAGTATGTTGATATGTTAACCCTTAAATTGCATACTACGACTGTAGCAGAATACTGATGTCAATTTCATTTTTCTCTTATTTAATCAGAGAATTTTATGCGATTCATCCGCTGGCAAATAGTTCATATGAAATGCTTAGTCCGGTTTTCTCTGCAAAATAATGGAGAATTCTGAATGTCGTCTGCTTTAAAATTTGCACGGCGCTATATTGATATTACTAGCATCGGACTACATTTTGAGCGGACACATATTTCAGTGGTAGTGAAAGCCGAATGCAACTTGAAAACGCGTATGCCAGCAAGGAATGACAGATTGAATCTGTCATTAAAAAGGGCCTTAATTGGGCATGTAGTGCTATGATACTTTTGCACTGCCTTTAATGCAAGAATATATAGAGGAATTTTCTTTTTTTCATAAAATGAATTGAAAACACAATTTTCACGAGTGGCAGCAGTTTTCAAAACATGTGATGAAATATGAATGAACTGAAAACATCAGAATTTTCATGAGTGCGTAGCACAAGTTGAAATTCTTCTGTTTTCAGTACGAGATGAAATATCTTTGGTATTCGCCTACAAAAATGTATTTTTCTTTATTTCTTATGTTTTAAGTAGAAATTACGCACGACAGAATATGCTTCAAAATTATCTCACGTCCTCGGTTCGAACTAGTATGTGTGGGTATCTGGAGCATTACTTTTGAAAAGTGTTCTACATATTAAACCATTCCAAAACCATTTTATCCTAGATTTTTTTTCAATGTTTACTACAGTGAAAATATAAATCATCAATCACATGTGAATTGATACAGTATCTTTTAACTTGTGACTGATATCAGTTTTATTTGATTGATATTCAGCGTGATTTCACTTCTTCTAGGTATAAAATAAAATGATGAACTCATTACTAATGTTTGACAACGACACCATCACTATCAATAAGGACTGCTTTGTAGGCTGCATGAAAGATTTGTATTGTCCAAAGAAGTTTGACCCAGACACTTTAAGCTTTGATCAGGTCAGAGCCTTAACAATTGGCAAGAAGAGTTCAGTTTCCATTACTGGGCAGACTACAAAAGACCCAAAAAGATGGCTTCCACCAGAATCTGCTATTCGCCAGTTGGCTGACATTGTTCAGCTGCAGATCGATTATCTGCTGATTGCAGGTTTCATGAGAAAGAGCTTCCAGACTTCCTTGACAAAGGCTGTCTGGTGAAAAAAGATGGCCACATTGAATATGACCGGGCCAGATGCTCATTTTTCATCCATAGAGACTTTACCGGTGGTCTCCGAGATGGTAGAATCAAAGAAGAGAGGAAATGAGGATACTCCTCAGGCTGGTGCCAGAAGGAAACGACCCTTAACATCAACACCTGCGAAGAAATAACTAATAATAATAATAATAATCAACTTTATTTATAGAGGGTAACACATTTAGTTAACTAGTACTAATCTTCCATGTGATCCTCTTTTTTTCCTGGATAGAAACCAGTTCTAAGCAATGTGGATAAAGTTTCTTGCTCAAGGAAACCAACACTTGATGTTAGTAGAGATGGAACCCGGTACCTCTTGATCTCGCGTCCGACGCTTTACCACTGCACCACAGCGCTCCACTTACCACTGCACCCCAGCGCTCCACAAAACATTTAACTGTTAAAGACAGGCTAAAATAGAGAGAAACTAGCTCAAAGTTATCATTTGTGCCCCAACGACCCACAAGGTTAAGAAGAGAATGAAGTGAAGTAAAGTGGAGCAACTAGTATCTGGCTAGGAGAGAGAGAGAGACATTCAGAGTACATACATCAGTTTTAATGCTCAAATCTTGAAGATAATGTACATCGATACAGTAAAACAAATGATGATTTTTGTTGAGAATTTGACTTGTGATTGGGCAAAACAGAATTTGATCATTTGGATTTCCGAAATTTGGGTAAAAAACTACTTATTCAAAGTCGTATGATGATTCTAGAAATGGTCATCAACAGGCATCGTACTTAACATGTAACTAGCAATGCAGGCCAGTGCACGGATGCATTTTTGTAAGGGTGGAGATTGGTGTTTATTTAGGATCCACTTAGTTGGGCAAGTTATTTCAAAATCATGGAGTTTTTTCACCAGAACTGAGTTTACACCCCTAAAGTTAGCCTCAAAATCCATTTTTTTTTTTTTTTTGTTTTTGTTTTTTGATTATTTTTACTTTTTTTGTGGGGGAGGGAGGGGGCGAAGGGGGAAAGGGGTGGAGGCTGTTTTGTTTAAGCATTTTAGAAATTACCTAAAAGATGCACCCAATTAAAGATTGTGCACAGGCTTTTACGCTTTTACACAAGCTCATTTAAGCACAGTCAATACCCAAGGACTCTTTTGCATGGCGCCTCTCAAAAGCGAATTGAAAATAAGTTTATCATGCAAGGTATTTTCATTAATTAGTGTTCAGTATGTGCTGGTCTTTCTATAGCCTAGCTACTAGGCCAATATATAAGTATGTTTGTCATTTTTTGTTTACTTATAATTATTTTTTTCTCATTTACATTCTACTTTTTGATTCAATGTTTAGCTAGTCTATGGGTGAACTTTTCTTCTGTGGTTGTCTCTGAAATATTAGAAATCCAGACCATATTATCTGTAGACTAGCCACAGAGCTCAATAAGCCAAAAAATATATATGTATATTTCTAAGCCTTGGGCAAGGCTAGCCTTTCTATATTGAGTGTTTAATAGAATTTGAGAGGTCATGTGGTTTTGCAGGTCTTGCAGTATTACATGCAATAGTCTGTTGCAAATATTCTTGTGCATAGATTCGTATATATTAGCAATCCATACTTTAAAAAACTGCCCAGATATATACATGTCACATAAATTTCAGTAGTCTAGTTGCATTTAACACTGAAGACTACAAACCCACCAAACTGAACCTTTTATTTCTGACTTTAAAGAGTAACAAGGGGAATTGACCATTTTATGTCTAGCATCCCAAAAAGGGGCATAGGCAAACAGTGCAGGCCCAAATCATATGCAGCAAAATGTGACGTGTAATCACTGTTTGCATGAAAAAAAAAAAAAAAAAAAAAATCTGCAGTTAATGATAAAATGACATTTTCCTTATTATCTCAGAAACAAATAATGAAATTTTTGCAGAGTAAATGGCAATTGTATTTTTATCTTGTACATAACGAATTCCATTTACATTTTAGGATAAAAAAGATTTTTTTTAAAAAAGCACGCTTTGGTCAGTTTTTGCCCATTTTTTTTAATGGCAGTATATGTATTTATGTAATAGCCACAGAATGGTTATTCTTTACCTCTGCACATGGCAATTTCAATGATTATTTGCCTTATGAATAATTGCATACATAGAGGATATTTACTCTTTTGCTGTGAATACCATAAATATTGTCATCGAGTGTAATGAAAATTTGAATGTTTTCATTACACGAGATGAAAATTTTATGGTATTCACTGAAAAAGAGTAAATTTTCTTTTTATTTTATTTTTTACACGCCACTGCACGTTTCTGACATCATATCTAACGTCACCAAACAAAACATGAACGTCATGGCGTCGACGTTCAGTGCTTAACATGCGAAACGCTGGAGAGACAAAATCAAAACGTTTCGGCAAATCAAAATAATATTGATACCAAAATGTTCCTTACATTCTAACTAAGAAAATGCATACCAACACTTGATACTTTAGTTAAGAAACAAAGAAGTTAGAGGTGTTCAAAAATCTGAAGTGGAGGTAGCATCCACTTCTGAAACAGTGAAGAAAACCGAAGTCGCCCAAAGCGAGGAGTGAAAATATAAATCATATCAGTCACTATTGTGAAATGATACGAAATCATTTCACTAGTGATTGATTCACTTTTATTTTCACCAGATATACATTGATTTCACCGCCAACAACAAAATAAAAGCTTTTGTGTAAGTGTAACTGTGCAAATGTTTTAAGCAGCATATTTTTTCCACACTGCAGTGAATAGGATTAACATATGTATATACATGTAACTAAATACAGTGGAACCTCTACTAAGCAGCCACCCAGGGGAATGGTCAATTTTGGCTGCTTAATGGAGGTGGCTGCTCAGCAAAGGTACTCACTCATGGGCAGTTTTGAGACAGCTGGAGGACTGATATAGCCAAAATGGTGGGCTGTTAGTGAAATACACAATCACTAGTGAATTGATATCTTATCATTTCACTATAGTGACTGATACGATTTATATTTTCACTCCTCGCTTTGGACGACTTCGCTTTTCTTCACTGTTTCAGAAGTGGATGTTACCTCCACTTCAGATTTTTGAACAGCTCTAACTTCTTTGTTTCTGAATTAAACTATCAAGTGTTGGTATGCATTTTCTTAGTTAGAATGTAAGGAACATTTTGGTATCAAAATTATTCTGATTCGCCGAAACTGTTTTGTTTTTGTCTCTCAAGCGGTTCACATGTTAAGCACTGGGCATCGACGCCATGACGTTCTTGTTATGTTTGGTGACGTTATTTATGATGTCAGAAACGCGCATTGACGTGTAAACAATAAAATACAAAGAAAATTTACTCTTTTTTTCAGTGAACACCAAAAACATTTTCATCTCGTGTAATGAAAACATTTACATTTTCACTCGTGCTTCGCACTCGTGAAAATACTGATGTTTTCATTACACTTGATGAAAATATTTTTGGTATTCACAGCAATTTACTTATTACCTGTAACATGCCAAATTGTCCAAAATAACAATTATATATTGTTTATTCTGATCAATTTTTAGAATAAAAATCACTGTTTGCACAAGAAGTATTCAGAAGTATACCATAATAACACTAAGTATTGGGATAGATAGCCCTTTGCAAACTGTGTAGACCCAGATCAGACGCCGCAGAACCCAGCGTCAGATCGGACGCCGCAGAACGCAGTGTCTGATCAGGATCTACGCTGTTTGCCATATTTCATCATTTCTTCGAATTATGAGCGACCCACACCAAACTCTTTCCCCGATCAACTCAAAATAATTGAAATAATCCTGAAAGGGCCGTAAATTGCAAATAAATAAATTTTTATGGTGTTTTGTATTCAACCTGAAATCAGGCATTTGATCCTTTTCTCTTGCATCGGTTCAAACACTAGAAACATTTTTTTTTTTTTTTTTTTTTCATAAAAATGTTTCTGTATTTCTGTACATGTTGAATATAGCAGTTTGCCAAGTGCATAAAGACAGAACAAAAGGTAAAATATATGTGATGATATAAGAATATATGGAATAAATTCTATGAATTTCTTTACGTTTTTTTTTTTTTTTTTTTTTTTTTTTTTTTCTTTTATTCCTGTCTTCCTCACACAGTGGCAATTACAGCCTCTAGTCAACAAATGCTTCGCTGCAGATCTGATAATGATCCTTTAAGGTAGTATATGCTAACAGTTGTAGAGCAGAAAACTCATTAAAGTATTCCAAAGATATCATGAGAAAGTGAAGCTATTAATGTACAGTTATAATAACACCCCTGAATGATGAGGAGGTCAAATGATTCTGGAGCTTTCTGAACCTTGTGAGCCGGACTGTATAGAGGGTGTCAATGCTGAAACAGCTTAAAAAGATTGTTATTCAGAAACCAAACATTTTAGTGTTGGGCAGTTATTTCACATATTGGTTAAATGTTTTGAAAATACTGGTTTATCCAGATTTTATTTATCGTATAGTGCCACAGTTGTCGACTGATATTTCAACAAGAAAACTTTCTCTAGAATGTTTTTCTATAAGATACACGTGTAGAAGCTCCGATTGCATCAGAGGGAGTGATGGCTGTCCTCACCGACCCATTATACTATAGATTTTTTTTAATTTCCTAGTGAAGAAGACACAGATACGTTTTTACATTTTTGTGAGTTGTGATCCTATCTTGAGGAGTAACATACAGTCTGCAAGAAACAACGAAAAGAAGAAGCGTCAAATAGATTTTTAAGACAACGGCTATCTTGGATTTCCAATCGGCAAGGTGCGAAGGTGTCGTGTATCTTACGTCAAAAAATCAGATCGGCAAGATTTTAGCTATTTTTGATTCACAAGTTGCCTCGATACTTCCTACCAAGTATTGAGCCAGTTGACCATCCGTTCAGGAGAAGACGTACAAAATATATTATATTCACCAGGGCGACCACCTTGGATTTCAGTCGGAACAATTTTAGCTATGTATGATCTACAAGTCACCCCGATAATTCCTACGAAATGGCCCACGGGTGCAGGCGGAGTACCGAGACTCCCATTTCTTGATCTGTTATGTGTTCTTTGTTTTCCTTAGGCTATCTTTTACTACACTGCAGCTGGTATTAGTGCCGTGTGGCGGCCGTAGAACGTCTACCCGTATTTCACCATAGTGCATATTATATTTCATTTCCTTTGGGATCTAAATAAAAACGACCATTTTCAAATATAATATGTTTTTTGTTTCCAAAGGCAATCTTTTTTTATTTTGGTTTACTACAATGCAGCTGGTGATAGTGCCGTGTGGCGGCCGTAGAATGTCCACCCGTATATCACCATAGTGCATATTATATTTCATTTCCTTTGGGATCATTGAGCCAATTGTGGTATTTTTGAAAATGGAGTTCTGCTTATGTATACACCAGAGGGCATAAGCAGCGTTACAAAATTCATAACTGCTTATGAAGAGTCTCAATAAAACCGAGACTCCCATTTTCTAATCTGAAAATAGTTCTTTATTTCCTAAGGCAATCATTTTGACGTTTATTTTAAAGCAAATTTATGACGCCGCACGAGAGTCCACGGACGACGCATGACGGACGACGGACATTGACCGATCACAATAGCTCATCTTAAGCACTGTGCTCAGTTGAACTAAAGATAGAATTATCCGGAGCTTTGGCTGCGAAGTTACATTTGTCATATGTGTGTTACTACAATGGTTATTCAGACAGATAACTGTGATCAGAATACAGGAATCCGAAGGTTGGACAGAGGTTTTGTTAGATACACATGTTAGTATTTCTCATAAGATGTTTCACATATGCATAACATTCACAAAAATGTGACTGAACATACACTGGAAATGCCACAAACAAGAAGCACAGCCTCAAACCCGAAAAGAATGAGAGATGAGGTAAAAGCAATGACAAAACGAACGCCTGATATGAAACCACAGGCACACATACAAAGAAGAACTGTGCAACAGAGGAACCGCCATAGAATGGTAAAAAGGAAATCTTTTAGAGTGGAAGGGGTTTACACCAGTTATACTTGCGCGGAACTCACCCTTAATTCTGATGCCGCTCAATATTACAAATATATGATCTGTATGCACATAGCTCATCTACTTCATACGTGAAGCATCACAGTGGAACCACTTTTATGGAATAAAGCAATGCGCTGAATGGCGAATGTTCTGAAGCCAAAACACACAAAAAAGGCTACAAGAGGATTATGATGGGCCAAACCATCTGAAGCAGATTGAGGAGGGAGCCGTTATTTAGTCAGAGGACAAACCCACCGTTTACGTAGTGTGAAGTCTAATGCTCTCCATCATATATAAAGGAAACCGTGAATATTGGTGTCAACATTATTACAAAAAATTTAAGAATAGTGATTTTTTTTGCAGTTCTTCTTTTGCGGGATTTTGATGGCTTCATATTTGTTTCGTCAATGTATGCATATAATTTACATCATCTGGTTATGTTCTTAATAGTATAATTTACTTGGTACCGTCACATATATGTTTGTTTGTTACCACTTTCAATTTTATATACTTTATATATGTCTTAACAGCCGAAATATTCTTCATTAACCATATTAAATGGTGTAAATGCCATTTTTCCGTTAGTTATAGATAGGAGGAAATCAAGGTATTCCATTCTGATCTCCACAAAACGAACACCGGTATTGAGTATCCAAAATGTATGTTTTATGGAAAAATCTGAAGAAAAACATCAATGTTTTCGTCAATAAATTGTTTTCTCTAGAATTACGGCTTAGAAATGTAAATTTTACAAAGTAGTGTTAATCCATATAAAACAAAAAAGGTAAGAGAAAAGTCCAGGGAGTGCCACAATCACAAACCGCAGCCCTTCCCAGACCCCAAGAGGAAGAGGAAACCGACAAATCTAAACAAGCACAAACCGAACAAACGTACGAAAAGCTCTAAGATTAGCTCTCTCTTCCCCAAGCGAGGTAATCGCAATACTAAAAGGACTGAAAAACACAAGAACAAAATGACACACGGAAAGACACAACAAATCGCCTCGTAGAATAAACCACAAAGCAACAAAGAGTAAGACTAACACCGGGACCACCGCCTTAGAACGGTCGGTAGAGCAAACCACCGGGGGGTTTAAAGCACTTTTACAGCTAGCTAACTTCACCCTGGGTCCCGATGCTACTCTTAATACAGAAATACATAACAATTCGGTTCGCATAAAGGCTCCCAACTCAGTCAATGCATCAAAGCGAAAACACAAAAATCAAATTAATTACTATAATAAACAAAGACGAGTACTCATGGCTAATCCTACTGTATGCCAGAGTAAATGAAAACCAATAGTTGAATCACGGCGGGCCAAGCCAAAGGTATATCGTCAAGCCCCAACCCACTGGTTTAAAATTTTACGAAGAGGCCGTCATTGAGTCTGAGGCCCGAACCGCCGTAGTGCAATTAAAGAGTGAAGCATAGCTATCAACAATGATTGGGTTGACAACTAGGCATGCAGTCTGCCGCATAATATCCAGTCTAGCGTCCCAAAAAAGGGACATTGGCAAACAATGCAGATCCAGATCAGACGCTACTGAACGCGCGGCGTCTGATCAGGGTCTACACTATAAACATTCAGATGTTTCTACAAAACATGACAATAACAAAAACTAATCAGACACCCTGTATATATAGGAAATGAACCTACCCAAAGAATTAAAGTACAAGAATCCTCTCGGCAAAAAATGGTTTAACCTAATGCTTCTTCAGACAAATAATGTCGAATGATAAGACTGCATGATAACACCGTTTAATTAGAGCTTTTATTAGACATACATTTAATAAGACAGATTTTCTGAGGGGATGGGTGAAGAGTGTGTGTTTGTCCTAGAATTTCTCCAATTGACCCATATAAGCCTAGCGTCCCTTAAAAAGGACATTGGCAAACAGTGAAGACCCAGATCAGACGCCGCAGAACACGGCCGGCGTCTGATCGGGGTCTACACTGTTTGCATTAAGTTCAGAAACTCCTGTTAAACACGGTAAGAATAAAAACTAACCAGACATCCCCTATGTAGGAAAACAAAAAACCTGTCCAAAGAGTTGAGGTTAAAGAGTCCACTTGGCAAAAATGAGATAATTACATGTGTGTCAAACAAAACCTCTGGTCAGCCTGTCAAATATAACTAACCTTTAAACGACTATCTTCACACCCGGATGACCATTCTATCTGCAATGACAGTATCTTGAGTAGAACAGAATGATTCTCTTCGGCAATTATTGTCCACAAGCATGTATGTGGTCCTACCTCCTCGCCAGGTATTTGCTGAAAATAACTTATCCATCCTGTTGTGTCGTATCGAGAATTACCACATGTTGTTATTGCGCCACCTTTAAAACATTATATGCATTAATAGCACATATTAATGCTCTGTAGACTCGTAATGAGTTTAAATAAAGCAATTTAAACCGCAACGTCAAATGACGTACATTTGGACTTGTCCACACAGCAAAGTTTAAGATCAACATGCGCATCCACGCAGTGTGAGTAGAAACTTCACTGGGCACATTTTGAATAGCCAATAATGCAAAGTTTCTTAATACGTACAAAAAAGACTCAGACTCAGACTGCGCGTTTGGCACTCTTGTCAGGTACGTAACTCATGTTGCGGCTCATTAGGCTAGCTTGACGTTTCCTATAACCAGTTCTCGTAAACTGCAGCAATGCCATAGGTAAGATTTTTCTTAGCATAAAAAATATTTTTCAAAAATCAGTGAATGTCATGTTTTCTTGTGTTTTATCATTGTATGTTCAGAGCAAAAGTGTTGGAAAAAAATAAGCTGTGTTATTTCTATCACGTTTGTCCTCCAAACTCTTTATCTAAGTGGAAAGTAGGAAGGCGGCATGCACAGCTAAGTCTGCTTTGTGAGTGCATTTGCAAATGATTTTGTAAAGTTGATATGATCTCTGGCATGACAGATAATATTCAACCAGTAGTTCGCAAACGCACGGCACAGATATACCTGTGGATATCACCTTCTTACTTTCAATTTCGATATGAAGCTTGCAATCAAATCAAATGATCGGCCAGACAAATTAAAAAAAAACAAGAAGGCTAAGATGGCTCACCTGAGTTTCAGACCCATATTTCAGCTTGACCAATATAGCATCAATATGTACCTTCTGGTAACGTTTCATGAAGATTGAAGCAAAACTATTGGCCTCTAGAGGTTGAACAAGGTTATAAAACACTTGACACAGTGACCTAGAGTTTTACCTGACATAACCCATATTCAAAGTTGACCAAGATATCACCAAGGCAAACATTCTAGTAACTCATGAAGATTACAGAAAAACTGTAGCCTCCAGAGGATAAACGAAATCTTTAAAGAAATCTGACCGTTTAAACTAGTTTTCTGACACAACATGACCCATGTTCTAACTTAACTGAGATATCAAATCAAACATTCTAGTAACGTTTCAGGAAGATTGAAGCAAAACTGTAACCCTAAAAGGATGGGTATTTTTAAACAATTCTGATCTAGTTTTTGACCAAACAAATCCCATGTTCAAATATGATCATCAAGTTAAACTTTCTGATAAAGTTTCATGAAGATTTGAGCATATCTGTGACCTCTAAAGGGTAAAAATGTTTTGAAAGTAATCTAACCTAGTGACCTAGTTTTTTGTCCGACATGATTCATATACAAACTTGACCAAAATGTCATAAATATAAACATTCTTGAAACGTTTCATGAAGATTGAAGGAAAAACTGTGTCCTCCAGAGCGTGACAAAGGTTTGAAAGAAATCTGACCTAGTGACCTAGTTGTTGACCCAATATGACACATATTCAAACTTAACTAAATTATTAAAAAAACTTTCCGGTAAAGTTTCATGAAGACTGAAGCAAAACTGTGGTCTCTAGAAGGTGAACAAGGTTTAAAGAAAGACCTAGAGACCTACATGACCCATATTCAAACTTGACCGAGATATTATCAAGACAAATATGCCAGTATAAAAATATTAATATTGAAGGAGAATAAGGCCTCCAGGGTGAACAAGGTTTTAAACAAATCTGGCTTAGTGACTTACCTTCTGACCTAACATGTCCCACATTCAAACTTGACCAAGATATCATCAAAACAAACTTTCTGGAAAAGTTCCATTGAAATTAAAGCAAACCTTTGGCCTCTAGAAGATGAACAAGGTTTCAGAGAAATTCAACCGAGTGGCCTAGTTTTGAACCTACATGACATATATTCAAACTTGACTGAGATATTATCAAGTTTTTATCTGATAAAAATATCAAGATTGAAGAAAACCTAAGGCTTCTATTTGGGGACATTGGGTCCATTGTGGTATGTTTGTAAATGGAGTTCTGCTCATGTATACGCTAGAGGGCGTAAGCAGAGTCGCAAACTTTATTACTGCTTATGAAGCGTCTCCATAAAACCGAAACTCCAATTTTCTTATCTGTAGTATGTTCTTTGTTTCCAAAGGTAAGCTTTTGACGTTTATTTTACTACACTGCAGCTGGTGTTAGTGATGTGTGGCGATGGTAAACGGCTCCCTGTACTTTACCGTAGTGCAGATTATATTTCGTTTCCTTTGGGATTATTTGGCCTATTGTGGTACATTTGAAAATGGAGTTCTGCTCATGTATACGCTATAGGGCGTAAGCAGTGTTGCAAACTACATTACTGCTCATGACGAGTCTCAATAAAACATAGACACCCATTACTTATCTGTAGTGTGTTCTTTGTTTGCAAAAGCACTCGTTTCGACTTTTACTTTTTAGAGAGTTAACAAGGTTTTAAACAAATCTGGCAAAGTAACCTTCCTGTTGACCCAACATAATCAACATTTTCTTGACTAAAATATCAAGAAAACAAACTTTCTGGAAAATTTCCATGAACGTTAAAGCATAATGTTGGCCTGTAGAGGATGAACCAGGTTTTAAAGAAATTTGAACTAATGACCTGGCTTTTGACCAAACATGACCCATGTTTGATTTTGACCATGATATCACCAAGAGAAAATTCTGGTAAAAAATATAAAGATTGAAGTAAAAATGTGGCCTCTAGAAGATGAAAGTAGAAAGGAAAGCAATGATCAGGAATCGATACAATTATCCCACACATCCCATCAGAGACATCAAAGGGAAAGAAACACAAACACGAAATAACTGGACCCTAATGGAAACATCACTAGCAGAAAGCCAAAAGGACAGTTACTTTCCCACAAAGTGGCCAAATGGCTATCCAAAACAAAAAGATGTAAGCGACACACACATCCAAAGACGAACTATAACAGAAGAACCGCCTTGGAAAAGTATTTCATGGGGGGAGGGGTGGGGGGTGGGCGCGGGGGGGGCTTAAATCGATTTTACGTGGCCACAATCCTCGCCCTTACATCTGCCGCGGTTTAGACTCATAATTTGTTCAGTCCGCATAAAGGCTTCCTAACTCATCAATACTACATCTCCGAGAACACAAGAAATCAACAAATTACAGAGATGAAACAACGATGAGGACTCGACAGCACGAAACAACCGAAATGCTAGAGCAAAAGAAAACCAACAGTAAGACTCCGGTGGGTCCGACCAAAGATAGAGCATCAAGTACCAACCAACATTACCCAAAATTAAATTTCAAGTAAGCCTTTACGCTGGAACCATCATAGAATCTGAGGCCTAAACCGCCGGCGTTCAATTAAAGAGGGAAGCAAAGTTATTAACCGTGATTGGGTTAACAACCATGCATGCAGTCTGTCGTATAACATTTATGTTGTACCCAATCTTTTTATATCGAAGAATGATTTTACGAAATTGGTTACTGAAGTCATTGCAAGCATATATTTTTCTGAATTTATATACTAAGTCACCATAAAATTCGGGTTCCGATAGTCCTTGTTGCAGAAGAGATTTAAGTCCAACATTGAATTTAGAAACTAAATCGGAATGACGTCTGTAAACTTAGAAAAGGCTTTACGTAGTTTATGATACCGATAACCCTGATTAAGAAGTTTAGCAGTTAGTAATTTATTACGAGTGTTGTAGTCAGTTACATGACTAGACACTCTGGCAAATCGAATAAATTGCGAAATATAAACACAGTAGGATGCCGCACGAGGTACATCACCATCCAAGAAAGGAAAATTTACAATCTCAAAATCAAAATCATCGCGTTTATCATACTGGACAAATATGACCTAATTTTTATTCGACATAGCCCATAATGACACGTGACCAAACTATTATCAAGAAAAACATTTTCATAAAGTTTCATAAGATTGAGCAAACCTGTGGCCTTTAGAGGTTGAACAAAATATTGACGATGGGCGGTGTATGACGGACACAGGGTGCCTTGAGCACTTCGTGGTAAGGTGAGCCAAAATGAGACTTGTTAAAGCGGTTCATCAGGATCTTCGTTGAAAGTTAAAACATTACACTAAACAAAGGTGTTGAAAAATTGCTGCAGTTTATTATTTAGGCAACCGTTAGTATCTTTGAATAAATAATGACTACCGTATTCATCCTAATTATCGAAGAAAGCCCTATTAGCACATTAGTCTTCAGATTGCATCATCTACTTCCTATAAAAATATGCATTGAGGGTACTCATTTTATTTGCCTTGACAAGTCGCGGCAATTCAAATAAGTAACATAAAAACTTAAAATTTTAAAACGAAAGTCAGAAAAACGGTATCACATAAGCACCGTTAAATAATTCTCTCATGAAGTACTCTGATCTGTATTTAAAATGCGCCCTTGTCACTTATATATTTCGCTACAACTGTTTTCAGAAATTTTGAAAGAACTAGGCGCACAGTGGTACAATTACGTCGAATACGTTACATTGATAAAAAGATTGATAATTATTCTTACTTGAATGAAAATAGGTTGCATTGAATCCCTTTCCACTGACTGATCCATCGGATTGAAAATATAATTTAATGACTTGATTTCTGCCCCTCATTTCTATACGTGGTGGTTGTTTATTACCACAGAAGATTCCAATTATTTCTTCCTTGCTTGAGAAGAATTCCTGGTCAAAATATGAAACCTGAAATAGATTATTTGTTTATAAATATACACGCATGCCAAATGAATCTACAAAAGTGATCCATTACGCTTGTAGAGAGCGTATACCTAGAGATATCTGCGCATTGGTGCAAACATATAAGTATAGATGCCTAGGAAATGCTACAATCACTAAGTGCAGCTTTCCCGAAACACCAAAAGAAGGAGAAATGAGGAAGGAATAATGACAAAACAAAAGTTACATATGAAAGTACCAACGAACGACCAAAGATAAACCACAACAATGAGCCGCTTTGGGACGGTCAGTAAACAATAAGATTGTGGTCAGCCTTAAATAAGTGAAATCAGGAACTGATACAATCAAATTCATATCAAGTTCTCAAAACCAACGGGAAAGACAGACAAATACAATTAAACAGCCATAAAAAGAACGAATGGCAAGCGGTGTTGGCAACGCTTTCCCAGGAAGCTGACAACCTTGTTACCCAAGTGACCGACCATATCTTAACTACATAACTGTTAAACGAAAAACATCTGTAAGTGAAGTACTACAGAACATTTAACAAAAGTACCACAATGACAGTACCGCCTTCGAATGGTCAATATATAAAATCCTGGGGAGTCGGGGTTTGAGAGGGAGGGGGAGGGGGCTCTTAAGCTAGTTTTACGGGATCCCAACCCTCGCCTTCAGTGTCCAATGTGGTAATAACATAAAAAATATATTTTTGTTCGGTCCACGGGAATGTCCTCTAACTGTTCATGAATCACAACGGGCAACAAATATATCACAGATAAAACCTGTAATGAACAGAGATAAAGACCAAACAATGACAAAACAAACGCCACAGATGGAACCACCGACGCACAAACAAAGAAAAACTGCAACAGAGGAACAGAGGAACTTTTTGGAATAGTCGCTGGGGTCCTAAACACATTCTTATTTTGTTTTATTAATCTAAGAAAACACCAGATGATTCACATGAAATGTCAAGCCGAAATTTCTTCCTAGACATTTAAAAATCTCGTCTGCCATCATTTTGAAATGCGGTTTAATGGCACTTTGAGCAGTTGGTATAAACACTATTTTATTTGTATAAAAAAGACTAACACGAACAGAGATTAGAACCTGGAAAACAAGACAAAATATACTGAAGGGATTCAGAAGAGAGTCTAATGACTTTTGTAGATCTGAATCCCGTATTTCTATAAGAATGAAGATATCAGTATTGTGATTTGTTAGGTCAGTCTTCAAAATAATGCTTTTAGTGAAAGTGAAGAAGTCAGAAACTGTGTAAGAAGTAAGAAAATATATGAAAAGATCACAAAGAAACCGAAATACAGTATTAGATACCTAGAGGAGAGAAAAAAATAGTCATTGACAGTTAAATAGCTAATGTAAACTTCAGCTAACCGAATCTGTAATTGGAATTAAACCATGTTAATCCTTAAAGTTATGTCAGTCGTTATGCCCAATCTTTAGGTAGAAATCCACTTTCTATCAGTTTTATTGTATACATCAGGTAGGACGGGTGCTTACAGTAACTAAATGATACACGAGTATGAAACACTACACGGGTATTCAGTGTGTATGAAAAATAAATATTTTAGGAAGCTCGGTTGGCATTTAAATTAACAAACTATAACGCTAAATTCAAAGTTAGGAAGCCATTTCGACTTCATGATTACCGAATTTCACCCTCCAAGGTAGTAACATATCAGTTTGTATTTGTTACAGGCATATAAATAAAACTGTAGTTGGAAGCGTTTCGTTCTTAACGCCATTGAAGATTTGTTTGTTTCCTGAGTGTTATGGGTATGTTTCCATACAGTAGGGTTTTTGCAGTTGGGATTGCTATTTCGTAGACACACTCCATCGAGAAGTTGAAACTCGTTGACATTACACGGAGGCTACTTCAAAGTCATGACGTCAAACAAGCCTCGCTCAAGAAAGTGTAACATGGATCAGGAAATATCGAGACTGTCAACTGATCCGGCTTTTGTGCGAAACGTAACCCATTTATACCGAATGAATTCTTCTACCTAAATTTTCAGACAGGTCCATTTCTATAGCAGGGGTGTCCGGTTAGTTTGAACTATTACCATGTTTTATAGCAATCCCTGTATTCAATGCAAAGAATTTAGATCCTGATAAGGAGCCTTTTTCTGCGGTCTAATCTGTTTACAAATGTCGCTAGACAAAAATGGATTAACTGAAATTATTGCATAAAATGCAGTGTCGCACGTTATTAACAGCCGTGCATTAACCGACGAAAAGCCGTGTATTAACAAGGCAATTCACGCGCTGTTAATGCACTTTCAATATGCTTGTACCGGGGCCACAGAATTGCTGCCGTCACGAGATGTGTACTGCCCTGCCATAGAACGAGCATAGTACGTGGAAATAGCATTCGCGCGACATCGGGGAAAAGGCGAAACAAAATAGTGCTAGCAATAACGCGAAATGTAGCAAATGTTTTCAGTTTTTATGCAATAATAGCGATCGAACATGTTTTTTAATGCATTAACATTCGCCAGGTCCCTTGGGAGATGTTGAAAACCGCGGCCTTCGGCCTCGGTTTTCAACACCTCCCACGGGACCTGGCGAATGCTAATGTATGAAAAACCATGTTTGATCCCTATAGAGATGTCAATATTAGATTCAAAAACAAATGATCCTTAGGAGTTATAAACACATGCACAGCAATGTAAGCAGCGTAAGTCTGCAAAATATCTGGGCCAAACTAGCTAGTATCAGTCATTTAGGCATTATCAGTGACACTCACATCAATTTTAAAAATTCCCAGAATGGGCGTAATGATCCCAAAAGTCTAGAAATTATAAACTAAACTGTATGAATTACGAGGATACTCTTTTCAACACGGCCGCTGCTCGACACTAATTGTAGTGAAGATAGATTCTTAGATTCTAAACGATGTGATCATTGAGAGCATTAAACGCACAAAGAGAAATAGAACCCGCCTAGGTGTCCATTTTTTTTTTTTTTTTTTTTTTTTTTTTTTTTTTTTTTTTGTGCCGGACCAGCTACTGTCGGCCAATTATGCCTTATCTGCTATCGTTATATTAGTCTTCAAACTCCCCTATGTTTCAACGATCTCAAAGATATATAATAATATACAAATATTGACTATTGAGGTATTGATATGCCTGTTATCAACCAGAGAATACCAATATTGACAGAGGCGATAGCCGAGGTCAATGTCGGTATAAAATGGTGGCTATCAACGTCATACCCAATACCTCAAAAGTCAATAATTGTTTTATAATTTGCTTGTCTTTTCTCTTGATAACTTTGGCTATAACAGTCAACACATGACCACATTAATGTATAAAAAAGTGCGCGTAGACGTCGGCGTCACTACTTGTAACGTCACTTCTTGCGACGTCACTATAAATTGATATGTAATTTTAGAAACTAATATATACTGGGAGGCGCACGCAAGCGAGTGTTTATCACGATCTATGGATTGGGCTGAAGGCGGCTCTGAGACAATAAAACCAATCTATTTATAACTGATATATCAATAGTATATATATGAGCCGTCACGTCAGAAAACATACCATCGGACGTGGAGCTAGCTAATATTCAGATCGGTCTGTGCACAGTCTGATTAGAATCTTCATTGGGCACATTTCAGAAGCTATGCTTTCTCACGTTATGGCTTCTATGGTACCTGAAGAAAATCGAAGGCACATGTTTCATGTGGCTCTATATCAATTTCATCAATAATCACCAAAGTACTTCTGTCACTTTTCTGCAAGAGAATCCACGTGCATCGCAGATCGTGATCATATAAACCATTTTCGTCAACGTCAAAGGGACGAATCCAACCTGATTGGTCTTGTAATAAACTGGCGTAGTCACCTGCATCAATATAAATGTGAGGAAAAGGCAAAAAACTGCTTATGACAGATGCTTGCTTAATACATGTATAGCTTTTAAACACGTCTAGAGAATATAAATATTTTTCATGCCCAGCTCAACTGTGCATGAATTTTTCATGTTAATTAATCTCGAATTACTAACAAGTGCAATTTGTTTCTCGCTAAACATAGCTTAGCATCAAACTTTCTTTGCTAATAAATATGAAAGTGTCAATTACTGTTAGCATTTTCATATTTACTAGCATAAATTTCATGCTCAGCTGAGTTGAGCATAAAAAATATCACCTTGAGGCCTGGCTTAAGCGCCCAGAACTTCTTCTATTGACTGCTCCAAGGCAACTAATTTGTTGCAGCTTGTCTGTATTTGTGTGTCTGTGGTTTTATAGTGCCGTTTGTTCTGTTCCTATTCTCTCCTTATTTTGGTGCATCGGGATGGCTGTAATTCGTGATTCTGGCATTTACTGAGTATTTTCGCTTATATTTTCAGGAATACGAAAACATGGCCTCTTCATAGAGGCGATTGCTCAATACATGCGACTTTTAATAAACACTGTCTGGTAGCGCCGTGAAAGTGTACGTCAGAGAAGATTCCAAGATGGTGGCGAAAACTTTTGACGAAAGGTAAGCAGTTCATTTGAAATATGATATCCACTATACTCAGCGTTCTGGATGTTTGAGACGGCGCAAAAATACCTTTCCTCGGTTAAATACGTTTCCTTCGAAAAAATATTCATTTTTTCTTAAAATCGCTCCTAAATGCGGGTAAAACAACAAAAAAAAATAAAGAAGCGAGTCAAGACTTGTATTGTTATTTGTTTTCACACTTTTCAACATGATTTAAGGCCATAATCACGAAGCATAGCCTTCCAGAAGCACTGAAATAAGGGGAGATGAGGAACAAACTGTGACAAGGTACGACGGAAAAGTTGTAGTAACCTAATACAGTGAACCCTCATACAACGACAGCATTTGTTCCAAAAAGGGGTGCCATTAAAATGAATTTGCTGTCATACAGAATACTTAATAAGCAGACTCATACACAAAGATCTTGTTTTGTACTTTTTTTTCACATAGAATGTGTTATAAGATATTTGTTAGAATCGCCTCACTGGGACAATTCTAACGAATATACAAAACATACTTGTCTTCAAAGTTTTAAATACAATATCTTGCATAATTTGTGACTAATGTTTCCTCTTAAGCAAAAGTTTTGTGACTATCAAATTGTCATTTTCTCGAATTTTGTCGATGTGTGTGTGGAGTATCGGCTAAAAGAGGGTTGTCTGTATATACAAACAATAATATTTTTTTGTAAAAAGCAATTGCGATATTGATAGCCCTCGCGACTCTTGCAAATTGGATCATTTAGGGCATTTCATAACACCACTGATTAAATACTGACACATGTGAAAATAAAATGTATATTTAGAGATCCGCTATAAAAACGTTACATAGATCTAAGCATTAGTCATTCTTAAGCTGTTAATAACGATGCGACAGTTTGTCGTCAAGGCGTATACGAACTTGTCTTCTCCACGATTACAGAAAAATTTGAATTTTGGTACTCTAGATTTACACTTTTGGACACATTCTTAACGTACTCTAGTTGCGTTACGTCGAACAATTACTTATCCTCACCCCCCCCCCCCCCCTCCCCCCGCACCCCCACCCACAAAAAAAAAAAAAAAAAAAAAAAAAAAAAAAAAAAAAAAAAACGCATTCGGGAGTAAACTGAAGTATTTGTGTATGTTTATAACTTATGTGTGCCCAAGAAAACGCGTAGAATTAGGACAATAATATGTCAAAAAGAAAGGAAAATGAATCTTCCCTCGCTTTTGGAAGCAATTTCTAAAAAAAAACGGTACATTTTCCGAAGTGACCGTGTATAACCGAAAAAAGACATCTCTTTGCACAATGTAAAATATCCAGGACGCTGAATATACTGAAGTATATAGTGGATTATCAAATGACTTATTATATTGCAAATAAACGTCTTACCTTTTGTCAAAATTACTCGCCGCCATCTTGGAATCTTCTTTGACGTATACGTTCACGATGCTACCATACATCAAATAAAACTCCAAAATGTCAATATTATTTAAATCTTATCATATCCATAATAAAAACGTTAAACTATAATACCCCGCCATTATCGTGTCGCGGGCAGATAACTCTGTCAAATATTGACCAAATTTGCCCATTAGCAATTCCAAACCAGATGTCCTTCATATCAATGCACGTACCACGTTTATTTAAAATCCCTCGACATTTACTCAAGTTATCGTCCGGAAACGAAAAAATGGGCCTGTCTCGGGCAGGTAACTCCGTCAAAATTTGACTAAATTTGCCCATTAGCAATCCCAAACCAGATCTCCACAATATCAATGCACATACCAAATTTGGTGAAAATCCATTGATGTTTACTCAAGTTATCATCCGGAAACGAAAACCGGACGGACGGACGTACGACGGACGGACGGACAGACACACAGACGTCCAACGTGAAACCATAACACCCCGCCACTATATAATGGCGGGGTATAAAAACGCATACATCTAGAATAACATTAAATGTAACTCGTCAGGAAAAATAAAATGAGAAATAATATCTAAAAACTGAGAAGGTAGAAATCTCGAGAATCTTGGAACTATTTAAATTCAATTATTCAATGAGACAAATTTTATCATATGGTTGCTTGTAAAGCTTTTAATGACCCTATAAAACATTTGTAAAGAAGAGCTGAAATACTCGCATATATACAGTGTATAAAGTATATACAAAAGAGGAGTCTGTTTCTCGTATGTTTTGTAACAATAAGATCCTGGTCAGCATTTCTTACAAGATGGCATGCACGACCAGCGAATGACTTCAGGCGGACAGCGAAGACTACTAAGGCTGACTTAAATCATTGCTGGCACGCATGCAATCTTGTAGGACATAGTGAGTAAGTAAGTAAGAAAATTCTTTACTTTGGTAGAATAACCAAATGGCTGGTAGCCAATCTTCCTTGGGGCACTCTTTAGCAACAAACACACAAACAGTACAAGCATTAACAAACATGCATATGCATAATATATAAAAATACATTAAATTGAGATGTGATAAATAACTTACATATATGTATACTTACAATGATAAAAATCAATAAAATTAAATAATAATCATTAAAGTGAATTCATGACAACAAAACAGCAATAAGAGAGAGAGACAGACAGACTGACAGACAGAGAGTGACAGAGAAATGTACAATATCAGTTTTTAATTATGGCGGTGGAGGTATATATAATGTTAAATTGCAAATATAATAGGAAATATATATATATTAATGTTTAATCCAATAAGTACACCTTTTTACAAACAGACTGTGAGTGAGAGCTCTTTATATTAATAGGAATACTGTTCTAGACAATTACGCAAGAGAATGATAGACTACCCTTGAATAAGTAGCCTGTAGTAATATATAATTCTTCCTAGACACTGATCGTAAGTTCAATGCAGTATTGTCAAGGTTAACATCTCTCATTTGGAAAAGCACTTGCAAGTAAGTGGGTGCTAGATTGTTATAAATCTTATACATCATCTATGATTTATTAAGAAAAATCAATTTGATCAAAAGACAGAATATCAAGACGTTTTAAAGATTCTTGCAGCCCATTATATTCCTGTGCCAGTATTAATTTATATGCGCGTCGTTGCAATCTATTGAATTTGTTTATGTTACTATTTGATGTGTTACTCCATATTACACTACAAAACTCAAAATGAGGTTTAAGATAAGCTTTGTAGAAAACCAATCTATGTTCAAATGATAAAAATTATCTTCTTTTGCTCAACAGCCATAAATATGAAGATATTTTTATATACTTGCTGACATTGGCTATTCCAAATAAGATTTTCATCTACTGTATACCCAGAATCTTAACACAAGTTGCCATTTCAATAGCGATGTCATTATATCGTAAAGCTAAAGTTGGATTTTGTAAGCAATTCGTTTCTCTCTGCTTTTTATTAGCATAATTTTAGTCTTTTCAGCATTTAGAACCATACCATTTTGTTTGCAACATTTGTGAAGTGATTCTAGCGAAGACTGTAAGTTGTTTTCGCAAGTTGGTTAATGCCATTTTGAAAGTCATAAAAGGTTGTACCATCCGCGTCAATCAACAGTTGAGGAACTTTGAAGAAATAACTGAAGATCATTTATGAAAACTAAAAATAATAAAGGATCTAAAATAGAACCTTGTGGAACGCCACATGTCATACGTGCAGGCTCAGACAAATTATTACCCAAGGAAACTCTCTGTGTTCTCTTTGTTAAATAAGATTAAAACCATTTAAGACATGTTCCTTTGCACTTGTAGCACTCTAATTTCTTCAGAAGAATGTTATGATCTACCAGATCAAACGCTTTGCGAAATTCAACTAATACACATCCTATAATTTTTCCAACATTTACAGCTCTTAACCATGAATCGTTCATATGAATAAGTGCAGATTCTGTGGAATGCTTAGGTCTAAACCCACTTTGAGATTTGTAAAGCAAATCGAAATTATTTAAACATACCGAAAACTGACTGTCAACACATTTTCCGATAAGTTTAGACACAGTTGGGAGAACAGAGATAGGTCGGTAGTTATAAATGTCATGTTTGGCACCTGATTTAAAAAGAGGTTTAACTTTTGCTTCTTTCCAACTAAGAAATTCGCCGGATAATATGCTTTTGTTAACAATAAACGTAAGGCTTGGTGTTAAAACGTTAGCAGCTAATGTAAGATTTTTGGGCCTATATTGTCTAACCAAGTTGATTTATTTACATTCAAGTTTGTCAAACATTTCCGTACAAAAGTTTCATTAGTAAGTGAAATATTAACTTTGGTGTTTGTGGGAACCTTAGACGTGAGTGACGAATGTCCTGAGTGTTTCTATGTCCGACGGAATAACTGGTTCTATAATATTAGTTGTTATATTGACAAAATACGAGTTAAACGATTCTGTCAGTTCAGATTCTTTTTGTACCAATTTGTCATCCTTTTAAATATTAATATTAGACTCGCTGTGACTTCCCTTTCCATTTCCACCAAGTTCCCTAAAAAGTTTCCAGATTGGGTTTAGATAATCTTTCCCCTCCTCTATTTGTGTTTGATATGTCCTCTTTTTAGTTTGTACAATCAAACTGGATACTTTATTGCGTATGATTTTATAAGTTTCAATGTTTCCATTCAGTTTGTATTTATCACGTTCTTTCATACAATCTAATATTTCTGAAGTTAGCCAGTGCTTATTAACTCTATATCTTTCTACTGGGGCATGTTTATTTAGAATTTCTAAACACAAGGTGTTCCAAACCGAGACTATATTATGCAAAGTTTCAGCTCATGACATTTTGTTTTTAATATATATATATATATATATATATTAGCTGTCATGGCGATGGAGATCAGGGCCATTACATCGACACACCCATTTCAAATAGACAATTATTTGTCATAGCTCTGGCCCCTAGGATTAAGTGTTTTTTTCATGCTCAACTCAGCATGAAATTTTATCTGCTCACAGATATGAAAATACCAATAATAATTAGCATTTTCGTATTTATTAGAAATTTTCTGGCTTAGCTATATTTAGCAATAAAATAATTCGTAGTTGTTAGTAATTTAAGGTTTATAAGCAGGACAAATTTCATGCTCGGCTGAGTTCAGCATGAAAAGAGTTGCGGCAAGGGTAGGCCAATCTATAGCCAATTTTAAAACCGATTCTTTGGTTATTTCGTTGTTTATGACTGACCCTTGACTATCTATTAATTGGCATATGACTATTGTTATCGGCCACTGTGATCCTGTTTTTAGTATTCTTTTGTTCTGGCTTTAGATCGCAAGTGAGGCCCTTGTTTTGTTCATCAGTGTTTGTGACTACATGTGTTTCACTAATGAGGTAGAGTACCCCTATGAGGGCCGAACGTATAATTGTGATTGGACCTGCATCGAAATTAAGGGTGACGTTTTGCGCGAGTTAAACTGGGTTGCGTTCAGTTAAGCGAAACACTAGCTAGTGTTTTTTTATCTGCTGAACGATTATTGTAAAGAAAATAAAGTGAACTCGGGAACTGATACAATCAGATACACGATATACTAGCCCCCACACCAAAGGGAAAGACAAACAAATACAATTGGGCTGCAACAAAATGATCGGATGGCAAGCAGAGTTGGCAGCCGTTTCCAAAACCGTTACCTTCACTAAATACAGTCGACTCTCGTTATTTCGAATTCTAAGGGACTCATTGAAACACTTCGAGATATCCGTACCTCGACATATCAGACTTGAGAGAGTGAGGAAAACAATAAATTGAACAACCACATTTAACAAATGAATATGTAATTTGACTTCTGAAGTTAGAAATATATATATATATAATAATGTGGAAAAGAGGAGCAATTTCTCCTCTTTTCCACATTATTTTGTTACCTGTTGTCATAGTTTCATGTTAAAACAGGGACCAGATTTTCACTTCGAGATAAGCGGTAATTCGAAATAAGCGAGTTCGAGATAACGAGGTTCGACTGTATATCTAAAACTTACATAATTGTTAAAAGAAAAGCATTTGAAAGTAAAACTCTACTTAACAATTAAACCAACAGCTACCACAATAATAGTAACGCTTTGAAACTTATGAATTATTAGGGGGCTTAAGCTAGCTGTACGGGATCCCGACCCTCGCCCTCAGCTGCTATAATGGTATATTGTTCGATACGTGTGATGGTCTTCTAACTCTTTCGTGAATCATTACGAGCAACAAATAAATCACAGGTTAAGCTTATAATGCAGCAAAGATAATGACTCAACAGAAACACTGTGTTAAGACATTTCTAGATCTCTGGGTTGTCAAGCAACACCACTGGACAAACGATAACCATCAGCTGAACCCCGTGAGCCTAGAAAGTTTCGGCCCAGAACATTGAATGAATAATTTTAAAATCGGGGCAATCATAGAGCCTGAGCTCCGATCCACCGGTGTGCAATAAAGAGGTAAGCCAAGTGGTATACCCTGATTTGATTAACCGCTAAGCAAGCAGATTGTTTTATGAAATCAGTGTTATATCTCTTTTGTTTAAAGCATATGACAATCTTACTAAAGGCGTCTCATGTGACCTCCATTAGCGAAAAACTGTTATTCTTTACATGAGACTTGAGGTCAGATCGAATAAATTATATGACTGATTAATGATTTGATAAAGAGTAAATCAAATTATACTCAATAAAATAACTAAACCGTCACCAGTTTCAGTTTCCCTTTGAGTTGTTACAATTATTACGTGGACAATATTTCTATTTGCAAGCCCATTTCAATAAGCTAAACATGTAAGCAGCATGTTCAGCAACAAAGTGTCAATGGCATGAATATTGTCTCAGAATCTTCATTTATATTCCACAGGGAACAACATTTAACATATTTTGCCACTTTAATCTTAATTCAAAATTTAGCCAGAAGCCTTTATCAAGATAAATAAAACAAAAACATGTATTTTGAAGTAAATTACATTTTCACAGTGTCACCGCATTGAACTTGTATACAACAGTGACATGACATCGTCATTGACGTTACGCCATGACGTCATAGCGTTTTTCCTGCCAAAACGAAACTGCGACATTATAAGCCACTCCTACATAGAACCACACTCCCAGGGAAGCACGAGATGAGCCCGCACATAACAACCCGATTAGTCCATCCACTGTTTGCTGTAAGAAGCTTAGGAACTAAATGTTGCATAAACTAGCACAAACCGAAAACCTCCTTTAGACTGTGCAGTTGCTCAGACCGAAAAAAATCTTCATCTGGCATGCAAAACCATGCAGGAATAGCCGTGCTGTGTCCCATAAGTGCCGGGGCACAGCAACACCTATATCTCATGACTAAGCCCAGCAAAGGCCCCAAGAATTCTTGCTGGTGGGCTTCATGGCTTTATATTGTCAGCCTATAAGATTCTGAGAAAAACTGGAATTTCAGATTTAATACCCCAAAATGATTTTTTTTTCAGAATATCTGAAATTTTCTATTTTTAGTCAAAACAATGATTTACGTGAAACACAATATTGCAAATTTCACATTTTTAGGGGTAAAAGACACACAGATAGAAGAGGTTAACGCTTCAAGAGACTAAAATTGCCTCGGACGATTCCTCATAGATCGTGAATAATCTATAGATGGTACTTGTAGGAAATGTGAGTTTCTTGGTTTAAATTAAAGTTTTCTCTAAGATTTATTCACAGTTTGAAGTGAAGACATTACTTATTATGTTCAAATGTCAATTTTTCATTTTTGGGCAAAACGTAAACTTTTTACAAATTTTAAAATGAAAACTTTCATTTCAAAGCAATTTAGGAAACAATTAACAATATTTTCAATATATTCTGTGGTTTTGCCCATAGACTCGGTCAAAGTTTGCATATACGAAAAATTGCACTAAGTAATCCTTAAATTATATTGTTGAATATATATAAACCCAGTAAACAGTCTCATATTTTTGTTACAAACAAGCACACATAAATATCAATTGCAAATGCTACCACGTTCATTGTATCTAAAGACACCATAAGAATAGCTTGAGGATGCTCGCTACCCTTCGCCAATAACTGTCACTACTGAACGAAAGTTTTTTTTTTGTTTTGGGCGTAACCATGAACGTTTCGATTAACTGAACGCAGCCTTGATTTAAACACCCCTACCCCCTCACCCCCCCCCCCCCGCAGCCCCTCAATATTTTCTTTTGGCTGTTTCAATTGGGGTGGTGGGGGCTGCTCTGTTGTAGTTTGTCTTTGTTCGTGCATCGGAGGTTTTATATATGACAAAATGTTTTGTTGTTGCTTGTTCCTCATCTCTCATTCTTTTGGTGCCTCGGGAAGGCTGTACTTCGAAAACGTCAAAGACATTGCCTTTGGAAATAAAGAACACATTTCAGATTAAAAAATGGGAATCCCGGTTTTATTGATACTCTTCATAAGCAGTAATGAAGTCTGTAACACTGCTTACGCTCTCTAGCGTATATATGAGCAGAACTCTGTCAAATATACCACAATGGACCCTATATTAGAAAAATAAATAAATAGAAAACAAAAATATACGTAAAGATCCCCAGGAAATACAAAAGTCAAAGCATTACCGGGGCACCAAAGGAAGGAGAGTAAAGGAACAAATAATGAAACAAAAGGTACACATGAAACCCACCGAGCACAAACAAAGAAATCGCCTTGGAAAGGTCAGTAGAAACACTAGGTTGCGGGCTTAAACAGGTTTACCCACGCAAAACTTCGCCTTTATTCCCTAAAACTCAGCCCACCGTTGAGTTTGCCGAGAAAGGCAGAAATAAGCCGGGACACAGTCTTTCTTACAAGACTGCATGTGCATCAAGCGAATACTCAGCTCTGCCTGCGCATCCGTGCAAAACGATCAGTCTTCGCAGGGTTTTCTGTGGGTAGTCATGGATCCAAAGTGTCCTCAAGCGGACAGCAAAAACTCTGATCAGCCTACGCGGATTTGAGTCTTCGCTGACTGCACATACAAGCTTGAAGAAAATGCTGAAACATACCGTCTTGTATATAGTACTCTGCTTTAAAGCCCGTCCCTGTTGCGGCAGATCTAGATATTAACCTCACATATAGCTCACTGAAAGTTGATGTTACACTCTTGTTCGAATGAATACCGCATAAATGATCCCGAAGTAAACGTTTGTCAATCGCTCCGTCGTATACCTGAAGGAAATAATGAGATAGTTCTGGAAAATGAAAAAAATATATATTATAAATAAATAAATAAATACATTTTTGGACCAACTTAAAATATTACAACAAATGCAAAACTATTATACTATAGACAATATGGGTGAGACTGCATAAATTGATGGTCAACGTTTTCATTCCTTCGCTCGTCAGTTGCAAAAGCTTCAGACTGAATACCATCTGAAAAACTCATCAGATGATTTGTACCTGTTTACCCATGTCTGACTGAATCTATAAGCCTACTAGTTATTCCGATTTTACTGATTTCTTTAATTACGAGACGAAGAATCGGGTCGCAACGAGGCTGAAAAAGGTCAGTAGTATCATATAGCCGACTAGCAAAGGCTCGGGCGAACCTGTACTTAGGCGCAGTCCCTCCAGAGCCTTCGCTGTTCGCATGTATGTAGTAGGAACCTTGATAAAATTTCAGGCAAACACGCGTGCTTGTAGCCCAAATAGGGGACTGGACTGCGCATTTGCATTTGAAGAATCATAAACAGGAAAAGCACAATATCCCTATTTTTGTGTGCCGCATTAATTCTGAACATTGATTAGACAGCTTGCTCGTCAACGGCCGACATCACTGTGGTTCTTCTAGCGGTATCGTTAGCTCTGATGTTTGTTTGGTAGGTTTGTAGCCCTTGAAAACTTAATTCAGGTGTTTTCCTTCCAAAGTGGACAGAGCAATTATAGGAAGATGGCACTTATCTGGATTTAGGGCGATGGATGACTATCCCTGAAAAATTTTTAAATCCCTTACTTCCCAACGGTTTGGTTTCTGGCCGAACCAAGCCGTTACTTCTATTGCCGCTTCTTTTAATTTGTCTGTTCTTTCTTCATGTGTTGTCTTACTATAAAATTTCGACCCTCCCCCCACCACCTACGCCTCAAACCCCACTTTTATATAGTTAAAACTCGGGTTTACATGTGTATACATTATTTTATTTATTTCTGCTCAAAAACATAAATTGTGGGAACTCGTTAGAACTGCCTCGCCGCGGCGGTTCAAACGGGTACCTACAATCTATGTTTTGAACAGACATTTGAAAAATATCAGAATTTTTTATCTGAAATTTTCATTTTTTGGTGGTAAAATTTTCAGTACATTTGAATAGGCTTGTATTCGTAATGTGATGATTTCCGGAACCGTTAAATCAAATCGATAATTTTATGTAGTCAGGATCAAAGGCGCGGGGTGGATACGCAAATGTCAAACGAGGCTGCATTCAGTAGTGCAAAGTGATAGCGTACGTTTTGCTCTAGATACTTGTACCGAATGACGAACCCCAGTAGGAGCAGGGTCCAGGGCAACACGCTCGCGAGTAACTTGCAATTATGAACGTAGCCTAGGTTTAAACTCAGCAACCGTTCGATTGTTGGTCGTTCCAAGGCGTTGCCATTCCACTGTTTTGTTTGTTTACTCTTCGTTTTCATCGTTCAGTTTTGCATCGATTTGCCGTTTTGGGGTTGTCATTTGATCCAGCGTAAGACATAAACCTGTGTTATGGCAATAATTCTCGTCCATCCCTCTTTGGACAGCCTGGAGGCTGTAAAGGCATATGCGATCAGCGAACACTTTGACCACTGCGCAGGCTTCTCTGACTTTTCGCTATTCGCACAAGTGTTATTATAGGTTTACTTTTCATGCGCTGGCTCATTTCATAGAGTGCATTTGATTGGACAGATTAAGTGTTAAACATATCTTATTTTGTTTTACAAATTTGAGGCTGAGCATAACAATTCCTACACTTTTACATGTGCGGCCGGCAAAGGCTTAGATCAGACTGCGCATCCGTGCATTCTGATGAGAGTCTTTGCAGGCCACATTTGAGTAGCCGAGGATCAAAAGCGTCTTCCCGCGGACAGCATCTGCACAGGGTGAGTTTTCCCTTGGTACATATGCAACATTATAGGAAAAGCTTGACATTTCCATTACAAAAACACACCTATTCAAATATATAGAATTTTTTTTGAAAATTTTAGATAAAAGATTTTGATATTTTTCATATATCTGCTAAAACACATTGCGGGTACTAGTCTGAACCGCCTCGGCAAGGCGATTCTAACGAGTACCCGCAATCTATGTTTTTGAGCAGAAATAAGAATACTAATATATACCCCTGTAAACCTCAGTCTAACTACAAAAAAATGAGGTTTAACGGGGTTAAAACTATGTAGGCATGTTTACGTGGTGATTCAAAGTGACTTCAACGGAAATCAGGCGACTGAATGTGAAGCTTTAATTTTATATGCGCAGGAAAAAGATATCTTTTTAAAAACAACAAGTAAATTAAAGGTTAATATACCATCAAGTTATCTGCTATGTGTGTTGTCAAGCATTCATTGCCAAAAGTGTACGAATGTATATCAACGTGTTCAAATCGGAGATGTATGATATGCCTTTCATCTGCTGTAATATGCCAAGTGCAGTTAAGATTGGTGTCATAGAAACCATCTTGGTCCCGATCTATAGACATGAATGTTCCAGAGACGGCCGACAATGCCATCCCACACTGCGATTCGTATCGTGCACTGAATACCGCGCCGTTAATACTGTTATCAGAATATAATTGAATATACATTATATTTGATTTAGCGAATAAAGTCGGGGGTGGAGATGATCCACAATAAGTACCAAGATAACCATCTTCGTTCATGGTATCACTGAACACCTGCAAAAAATAAGAAGGTACTCTTGATTAACCCTTTGAAGACTGGAAACTTTTAAATGGGTAACAGGCAAACAGTGCAGACCCAGATCAGACGCTGCAAAACGCGGCGTCTGATCAATGCCTCTACTGTTTGCAAATAGTTCACCATTTTTTCTTTAGGAAAATCAATATCATATAGCCTGACATATCTAAAATTGAAAATGGAATCTTCCAATATATACTATGGGTTAAATAGGATTACGGGTATTTGATACACTAAAAGTTATTCATTCATTTAACAGGTGAGTCATCTTCTGTGTCTCTTAAGCCTTTTAATTGGACTTTCATTCTGAAAACAGAACTTGTTATCAATTTAGACTTGGGCGTAAATTTATCAAATGGGGGAGTTCCAAATCTGCTCATGCAGGGATTTTCTTCGAACTCTGCTTGTAATTGCACAAGGCCAGCAATTATAAAAATAACTATTTTACATAAAAGAATTGTGGGTTTCAGGAGAGCTCTGTGATGTACACCCGGCTTAAATACATACCTGTCTTAAAAGCTATCGGTATAAATTCAACAACTGAACATTATTTCCAATAAAGCCCATTGTAGTAGTGAAAGAACTCAGTGAGGAATATTTTACTACCATAAAAAGTTTTTGATACAGTTCTATATTAATTGTATTAAATATTAAAAATCAAAATCTGATTAATTTTTAGATGAAAACAAGAGGAATAAGACATTCATCTTCAAATTTATGTATATTTCAGTTCTTGTCAACCAATGATTTTTGCCTGAAATATGCCACATATGTCTTCTCCTGATGTGGAATTTCATGAAATTAAAAACCGGTAACATGTCTATAAAATGCATGATATGCACTTAAAGCAGTTTAGTGTAAAATTAAAAAAATTAATTGACTTCTCAAAAACGTCCCAAATATTGTGAAATCCATCGTATAAGTAACTGAAATCAGCATTATTCTAAACACTCTAATTCCTGACAAAAATAAAGTTAAATGAGACTTGATTTAAAAAAAAAGGTAGTTCGGGCATCATATAGACATAAGAACTCAGTTTATATTCAAAATTGTATTGCATCTGCATAGGTTATGCAATAAATTTCTTATCATTCCTTGAACAAGAATAATCGAAGTCATCATATTCAGGATGATCCATTATTTGTCCTGATAAGATGTGCATTGACTGATTTGGGAGCCTTTATGCAAACCGATTTTTTTATGTATTTCTGTATTAAGAGTAGCATCTGGACACAAGGTGAAGTTGGTTGGACGTAAAAGTGCTTTTAACCCTCCAGTGGTTTATTCTACTAATTGTTCTAAGGTGGTGATTCCGGTGCTAGTCCTACTCTTTGTTGCTTTGTGGTTTATACTACGAGGCGATTTGTTTTAAGTCTTGCCTTTTGTTATTTTGTTCCTGTTTTTGTTTTCAGTCCTTTTAGCATTGCGATTACCTCGCTTTGGGAAAAAGCTAATCTTAGTGCTTTTTCTGCGTTTGTTTGATTTGCCCTTGCTTGTTTTGTACGTTTCCTCTTCCTCTTGGTGTCTGGGAAGGGCTGTGGCTTGGCTTGTAATTGTAGTATTCCCTGGACTTTTCTTTTACATTTTTTTGTCTCTTACCATGATTATAAAATGGATGTTTTAAAGGAAAAAATGCATGAATCTTTCGTCTGTAAAATATGCATAAATCAAGGTGAGCAATCAACAAACAGTCTTTTTACTTCTAACTTCGTGATTTCTGGCATTTGTATAGCATAAACAGCAAAGGGTTTGATGATTTTAGTTGAATCTTTCATTTCTTGTTCATAAATTGCAGCATCAAAGTGAAGGACAGGAATACCATATTTTATTTAGCAACAAACTGAATTAGAGCTAAACAGAACCTTTTATTACGTATCTCGGGTATTTCTTTCTCAGACAACAGTAGATCCGCTGCCAAAAGCAAGAACGTTCAAGTAATCTATGCTAACTTAGATTTAATTTGTAAGATTTATATGAACTTTTGTGAAAATTATCCAGATATGTGTAGCCTTTTTTCATATTAAAATAATACGTAGACAAGAACTGGAACTCAGTTAATAAAACATCCAAATTGTCAGAAAATAATTATGCAGTTGAAATGTGGGGACAGTTTGAAACTAACTTCAAGATAAAAACTTAATGTCATACAGAAAAAAGCAAATGTGTGACATGAGCATGTTTAGCAGTAACTTGCTGTTTCTATCAGCAATTCTGACCTTCAAATTACAAGTTACTGATAGATGTGGAGTGTATTTTTCGTGTGTCTGCAAGTGGGGTGGGGTGGTACCCATGTTTTCAGGTTTGATTTAATACAAAACCGTCTATTTAAGCAAGGGATACCTATAAATGGAGATATGAACCTTAAGTACAACAGTCAAGTCCAAGGTTATAACTGTGCACAATATTAGGAGATTCAATACGTGGACAGAATCCTATGTAAATTCTCTATAGGCTGAAACTCCCCTTTCTTGGTTTCAAATATACAACAGATAATAAAAAGTGATTGGGTGGTGAGCCCTTTAGCTGAAACTTTCGGAGGGTTGGCCTCTGCCATCATTGGTTTTTTGGCAGGAAGGCTCTTGCCCCATTTGAAGCAACTCTAGGATCTGGGCCTTTATCTCAGCTATCCAGTGCCTCTCTCTCTCTCTCTCTCTCTCTCTCTCTCTCTCTCTCTCTCTCTCTCTGGAAAACCGCTCGACATAACTGAAATATTCTCAACAAGGCCGTTAAACCTCAACGTGAACAAACAACCGCGCCATTAGAAACAAGATCTTCGGCCATATTAACTAATGAAATACTCAGTTCAGCCTGCGCATCAGCCCAGTCTAATCAAGGCATTCTTTTTAAATAATCAAAGCGCACTAATAAGATTATGTGGCTTCAATGGTTGATCTTTAGGCTTTGCATGTGCCACGAACCCCCTATTTTTTCTTATAACGTAAATGAACAACAGAGGGATATAAATGCAATGTGTTCAGATATGAGCCGGGGAAGAGCATTTTACAGCCTGCGTATACATACACTCAACCCTTTTTATACCGACACTCGATACAACGACAAGACTCGTTAAAATGATAAATTGAAAGTGACAAGAGGTGACAATTAATGAGAAATAATGCAAGACCATTGCATGATAACTTCAAGCAACATATGCTTTGGATATGTGTAAGAATCGCCTCAATGAGGCGATTCTAAGAAATATCCAAAACATATGTTCTATGAGGAAATAACAATTAAACAAGAAGGTCTTTCTTAAATATCATTCTGGCCATTAAGATTCTTTTCAACAGCTTATTCATTATAATGGCAACATCTTTGGGAGCAAATGATGTCGTTGTAACGAGGGTTAACTGTAAATTCTAAGCAGAACCTATGTCGATCGTCTAAAGAAAGCTTTAATTCGCTACAAACAGAGCTCCTAGTAAGTCTATGCTAATACGCAGGTTTATTTGAGCCATTGCTTGGCGGACATGTCATCACGAAAACATACCTATATAATTTTGACCCCCTGCAACCCCACTTTTATATAGTAAAACTGGGGTTTATAGGGGTATACATTATTTTTTCTTATTTCTGCTCAAAAACATAGATTGTGGGTACTCGTTAGAACCGCCTCGTCGAGGCGGTTCTAACGAGTACCCACAATCTATGTTTTGAGCAGAAATAAGAAAAATATCAGATTTTTTTTATCTGAAAGTTTTCAGTTTTTTGAGGTGAAATTTTCTATATATTTGAATAGGCGTGTTCTCGTAATGGCTCTTGTAGCAGCAAAGGCTATGCACCGGCTCATGTACAAAATGGGCGAATAATTTCAAACTTGTGTTTACATCTTATACCTTCAGGTAATCATGCTCGCATTGTTCGCCAAACGGGATGTCCATACTCTCAATGGTGAATGTTATTGTTTCAGACATATACCCAACAATTTTCCATATACAGCTGAGTCCGTTGCCATACAGAGTGTTATCGTTCCGGTCCACTGAATCAAATTCTAGCATTTGGGCATCTCTAAATATTACTCCACAATGCTTGGAATAAGAAACCTCAAATTCGACATTGCCGATATTTCTGTCTGCTGTGAAGCGAAGAAACATGACACTTGCAGTCGAAGTTACATTAGGTGGCAGGTTAGTCCCACAGAAAGAACCTATAAGGGAGTAGTTGGCGATGTTACCATCATATACCTATAATAGACAGAAGGTGTCCTTTGGAAAAATAAGCAAACAGCAAAGATTACAGTTAGCTTGTGCATTAACGGCTCTGATAAGAATTAAGGCTTTTTCGATTACAGTACAAGAAGTAACGAGTTCATTGCCAAATATAAGTACTCTTTAAGCCAGTCGCAATCTTTATTGTTTGCATAACTCTCAGAACGACTTTACTTAAGGGCGATGTGATTAATGACTTGAAATGCAGCAGTATTTGATGACAATTCTAAATTATATTTTTTCTCCAGTTGCCTTGTAACCCATTTAATGTAGTACCCAGTTACCTAGTATGTACTTTGGTAGGCATTCAAAATTATTCCAGTATCGTCACCAAACCATTCTTCATAACACAAAATATCTTCACTGATGATAAATTACCTCGGATATAATAGTCTGATATATTTCTCAAGTTTTCCCACTTCATGCGACTTATGAATATTCAGCTGAAACCATATATACCTAACATCCCATAAAAGGGGCACTGGCAAATGGTGCAGAGCCAAGTTATGCAGCGTCTGATCAGGGTCACTGTTGCATTTAATAACAAAACAAGTTACTAATGATAAACAACCAGACACCCCTTCTGTTGAAATGGACCAGTCCAACGAGTTGGGGTGGAACAGTTTACTCATCATAAATGGACTAATTCGCAGGATTCGCTCAACGGTATAGCCATGCACAATATATCTTCTTAAACAAAATTTATCGACCCGTTCGATGACATATCCAAGTACAGTCTATTTCACTAAACAGACTCCAGCCATTGGCTTACCTCTACTAATCTTATTTCACAGGACTCGCTCGGTGGTATATCCGTGTACACATCACGAAAACATACCTATGTAATTTGACCCCCTTAAACCCCACTTTTATATAGTAAAACGGGGTTTCTAGGGGTAAACATTATTTTTGTTATTTCTGCTCAAAAACATAGATTGTGGGTACTCGTTAGAACCGCCTCGGGGTATATTCAGATAAAGTTTGTTTCCCTTAACAGAATTAAACCATGAACTTACCTCTTCTTACCTTAAGTCGCAGGACTACCTCGGGGGTATATCCGTGTACAGTTTGTTCCACTCAGAGGTATATCCAGGTAGAGTTTGTTCCTCTTAATGGAATTAAACCATGAACTTACCTCTACAGATCTTAAGCCATAGGACACGCTCAGGGTATATCCAGGAAAAGTTTGTTCCCCTTAACAGAATTAAACCATGAGCTTACCTCTACTGATCTTGTTGAATCCTCGCTAAGAGGTATATCCAGGTAGAGTTTGTTCCCCTTAACAGAATTAAACCATGTTCTTACTCTTCTAATATTAAGTCGCATGACTCACTCGGTAACATGTCTATGTTCAGTCTATTTTACCTTAACAGAAATCAACCACGAGTTTACACCTATTGATTCTAGTTTGCAGGACGAGCTCGTTACTATCTTCTCGTACAGTATATTACCTTAAACACATTTTAACTATTAGCTAAACTGTAATTGTCCTATTTCGCACGATTCTATCGGTGGCATATCCCTGTACAGTCTATATCCTTTAACAGACTTCAACCATTAGCTTACGTCGAGTGATCTTAATTCATATGACTCGCTCGTAAGTATAATCATGCATAGTTTATTCCCCTTAATAAAATTCAGTCATCGCGTACCTCTGCTGATCCTGTCGCAGGAATTGCTTGATATTATTTGAATATAAAACCTATTCCTCTTGATAGAATTCAGCCATGAGCTAGTTCGAAAGACGCGCTTACCTGTATTGATCCCAGTTCGAACGATTCGCTTTGTGTTAATGTCTACGCCCATGGACGAAGACAATCTTACTATGTGCGATTGCTCCGGAAGCATTTTAAGAAAGGTCATGGAATGACCCAAAAATATTACCATGGACTGCTCACATTGTTTTTTGTTTCGTGAAAGTTAATACTTGTATACATTTACAGCCACATTGCTCTCAACAAAATTCAGCCATAAACAACCCTCTACAGAACATAACACGCATGACGCACTCTATGTCCTAGCCGTGTAAGTTTATCTTCTTAAAGGAGTTCAATTATCGAATACCTGTACTGATCCTAATTCGCAGGACTCGCTCAGAGGTATATTCATGTACAGAAAAGTCAGTTCTACCACTTGGTTAGTGTAGTTTTCAGCCAAAATAACCCATGTACAGTTGAGTGGTACTTCACTGTTATTCTCATCACTATGTAATAACTTGTAACTCATCATTCCCGTTGTGTTTCGGAGAACCTCTCCGCAATCAAATACTACAAAACGCGGGAAGAGTATAGAAGAATATTTAGGTACACAATAAATCTGGACCAAAACGAAAAGAATACTCTCAAATAATAGATGAATAAAAATGATAAAATAATAAATAAATATAAGAACAAACTAATGCAATATCAGTCCATAACTTCGATGTTCATGTAAAGAACCATAAGTCATATTCAGGGTGATGGAAAACACACACACACATACACACACACACACACACACACACACACACATAAATAAATAAATAAATAAATAAGCTGAATATGACAATCCAGAAATCAAATACAAACAAACCGATAAGGAGTGAAATGCGAATAAAGTCATCTAACGGACACATGTAAATATTCATCATTGATATGATTTTCCGCGTCGGACGGACATTGATAATGTTCTTCACCTACTTGTCTCCTGCATTCCAGCCAAGTGGGCTGTTCGCAGTTCCATAGCCTGTTGTATGATGACAATTAGAATCGCCTTCAATATTGTTTGTTGATTTGTATGGAATAGACTGCTTCCTGAGTTACTGCTTTTTGTTTGGGATCATTTCTGCTCTAAAAAAGGACATAAGCCAGACCAGCTAAATTTACATTACTATAGATAAATACAATCTATAACGTTTGCCCAATATAACACATATAAGAGATATAAGAGCGGAACTCGACGAACTGGATGGGAAATAATTATCCTTTACAGAACAACTAGGGACACCATGTGGATATTATGTAGCATACAAACATGTGCTTGAAAATCAATATCTTACTCATGAAAACATCAGTCATGAGTCAGGCAGACAGCGCAGAAAGACAAGGATATTATCATTATAATGCGTAACATTGTTATAAGTCACGTGGGCAGCTACACCTGATCCGTTCCTTTTAGAGTAGATCCCTATTCAGGTCAGAGGCAAAAACCAATTTGACAAAGTTGCCGGTCTTTAAAGGGTATCCATTTCCCTGAATTTCTTTTACCTACCGTAAATCATGGAATAAGTTGCATTAAATCCTGCAAACGTCCAACTGTCGTCCGTTTTGAACTGCACGTACACCACATTATATGTCGAGGTCATCAATGGCGGCACCGAAGAACCACAAAACGTTCCAATAGCAGCATCAGAGTCAATAAATCCGTCGTATATCTAAATTCAATTAAAGTATTAGAATTACTGAAATGGATTTTATTCCGCACTTCTTTGGAAACAAATGCATCTGTGATCATATCACCACGCCCGTCCGACGGCTCGCTCATCCGTATATGCGTTTAAGATTAATACTATCTCCTCCAGGTCGTGTCAGTGACTTAATAATCGAAGTAAACTTTTAACTGCTAAACTTCTAAAACAAGGGTGTCGGTATCATAAATGCGTGAAACATTTTCTTTAATTTTGTAGCTATTGTTCTGAATTAAATTCCAAATAGTTGTGACTTGAAAACATTTCTGCAGTTTATCAGAACCTGTTTCTTTTGTTACTTAGTCAATTTAGTCAGAAGGATTATCGATATTAGCGAGTTCACTAAAACAGAAAAGACCGTCAACAATTCCAGTTGATATATTCAGGCGACAACATGCATACATGACTGTAAACCCATTTTGCTATATGTTTACCTCTTTAATAAAACGAGAGGAAGTTCGTCATCAGACTGATTGACATCTCATTCCTCAATCACTTTCAGAAAGTAGGCGCTTGACTTTTGCTGACTGTGGTCAAACTTGTGGTTTACTTTTGTTCTGGCTTCCGATGATAATTGAGTCCTTCACTTTGTTTCATTGCAGTTTCATGATTATTTTTGTTTACTGTAATGCTTCGCTGATGATACAGAGGCACTGCTCAGACTGAACAGTTGTTTGTAATTTGAGCTGCATCAGAATTAAGAGCAATGTTTCCATTGCTCGTTCTTTGTGTGGCTTTGTGTCTGTGGGAATTGTTCATGTTTATTGTCTTATCGTTTGTTTGGTGGATCCTATCTGGTATTATGATCACCAAATAAGGAAGATATAGCTGGCAGGGTTGCATTACTTTTATGTGTAGCATATATATCCTGTCTGTTGTGGTGTCATTGCCTGGCTATGCTCTGTAAATATGGCTCTCCTGGTCCCAGTTGTTCAAAGCATCGTTAGCTTAACGAGCTCGTTAAGGGTTATTTCGTTAACTGTTTTAGCAGATTCAATATACGATATTCTGATCTTTTTGCTGAAAAAATGTAAGTAGCTTTTGCAAGCTACTCACATTTCTTCAGCAAAAGATTTCAGCATATTTGCGTATCACTCGATGTAAACTTTAACGAATCGTTAACTAACGATGTCGTTAGCTTTGAGCAACTGGGCCCTGGATTTTTTCTATACTGTTTGTCTGCTTATCATGACAAGGTAATTCTTCTGTTGAAGTTCTTTGTTTGTATGTCAGTTATTGCAAATGAGTCGTTTGTGAACTGTCATTATATGCTCCTCATCTCTGTAATTTGGACACTATAGAAGCTGAGGAATGAGCCTGACCCCTTCTCCTTCGCAGAATTAAAACTATACGGGAATAAAACTGCATTACCCGAGGCTCCTCCAAAGAACATTTTTGCTAAATGTTTATATCACTTCATCGGCTATGGAGTGTTTGCCTTCAAATCTTTCTATAGATCTACTATAAACTTTATAAGTGAATATACCTAGGACATGCCATAATCACGGAGCACAGTCATCTAAAGGCACCAAAAGAGGTAGAGTTGACAAACAAATAATGACAAACAAAACTCTACATGCAAAACCACAGGCGCACAAACAAAGAAGAACTGCAACAGATTAATCGCCTTGGAAGGGTCAACGGTTTTCATTTAAAAGGACCGACCAGCGTACAATTATCACGCTCGGTAGGTAAAGAAATATTACTGCCAAATTGTTTCAGTGGTTTTTAAAGCCGTTTAAACAATTCTATTTTAAATTAACTAAGCTACAGAAGCAACCAAAGATAACAGCAGATGAGCATAAAAACTTAACATCCAAGCTAACAGAAAACATTACTGGAACATTTGCATTTAGTTGCCAAAAGGTACGACTGAACCTTACATTAAAACGTTATTGCAACTTTTTTTTCATTGATTTAAGACTGGTTTTAATGCGCCTTATGTAGTAAAAACGTTTATTGTATGTTTAGTCTATGTTGCATTTATATATTGTCGGTGTTACGCTAGAAAGCAGTCAGTCAGGACGGAACAAGGGTGACTTCCAGTTTGTTAAGATTCAGGTTGGGTTAAGCCTGTATCAACTACACAGAAAACTCTATTACTGTTACACACACACACACACACACACACACACACATACACACACACACACACACACACAGCTGCAACTATCGACAATAATCACAGCACGTTTGCCGAGGTGGAGAATGCCTTTTCTCTAACGAGAAATAATTAAACTACTGAAGCGTAAATTACTTCGTTTTTTTTTTTTTTTTTTTTTTTTTTTGTTAGAGCCCTGTTTAGTTCGTCGCCGCCAAAATGTGCCCACTATATTTTTAAGTACGTCCTTCTTTTATGTGAAGGAATGTATAAAATATTTAAAGAAACTTTCACTACGATGACAGCCTCTTTCTGTCTAGATTTTTAGTGTTGAGGTTTTGAGGCCAAACCAGCCCAGTTGGGTTATGTCGAGCGCGGTCTAGACAGAACATATAAGTGGACTGGTCTATCTCGTGTCGGTTCTTTACAGCTGATAGAACTTTTCAGCTCTGCTCAGGGAAGGAGAGGGCCACAAGCTATAACAAAGAAACAAACACACCCTAGCTATGCATTCTAACAATAACACGAGATAAAGCTTGCTATTATGCGACTTCATACAATGACGACGCATGCCGCCAGGTAGAATGAGTGACGTCAATAACGTCACGCTCGAGTCATCGACGTTATGATTAATATATCACTGACGTCACTGTGACTCCACCGTGACCGACTCCCAGTGTCACCGACAGTGGGCCATCTACTAACTGTCGACACCGTCACACGACATCAAAAGTCAAACGCAAGCTTCACTTCGTCTAGGCCAAAATTACAGTAGAACCTCGATAATTCAAACTCCCATAATTCAAAATTCTCAATAATTCAAAATTATTTTGAAGTCCCAACTGAAATATATGTATGCATTTTAACCCTCAATTATTCAAAGTCTCAATAATTCAAACAAAACTGTTTGGTCCCTTGGACTTTGAATTATCGAGGTTCCACTGTGTATCCATTTTTGCGTTCTCTCTCAATAATATTTTTTGTAATGCCTTAATAACAACAGTGCGACGTTTCAAGTGTTGTCACCCGAATGCTATGAAGACACTATACATTGCTGTCTACACTGGCAGCTCATAAATATATCCAGCTGAAACTATTTAAAACATAATTAAGTACGATTTAGTTACTGTCTAAGGGAGAAATCTTTTTTCAACACCTTATTATCTTTATAAAACAATTTTTCTAAGTAGATTTTACGAAATTGAAATATCAAGTTATGAAATAACTGCATGTGTATGTGCTTCTGTATGATAACATGCATGCACCCACGTCGTGTGCACACATCTGCATTCATTCATAGTTTATGTTTATGAACAGAAACTGCGCACCTTTAATTGCATGTTTACGCAAGTGTATGTATGTATGTATGTACGTATGTATGTATGTATGTATGTATGTATGTATGTATGTATGTATGTATGTACGTACGTATGTATGTATGTGCGTGCATGCGTGTGTACGCAGTTTCTTAATTTCACAATCAAATTTGCTCTCTATTTATAATGAATTACGGTAAGGGCATTTCTACATCTGTACTCTGCGCTGGTCTTATTTCCACCACAACAACGACCTACGCATACCGTAGAGACATCCTATACAGGCTACTCCACTGTCAAGTCAGTCTACTCAGCACTCCTGACAATAACACCAACCTGCGCTTACAGTGGAGATACCCTTATCAGATTACACCACTGTCATCGCAGTCTGCTCAGTGCTCCCGCCAATACCCAGGTCATGTATGCAGAATCGAATCAAGCTGCGCACATTAACTTCTGCGAATAGGTAAAAAAAACGTCAAGGAAATGCCAAAATCACAAGTCGCAGCCAATCACTGACACAAAGAGAAAGAGGAGCAAGAGGCTCATGGGCCACAATTCACTCACCTGCATATTTGCAAATACCATGCAACAGTCTTCCAATATTGCCCAGCAATTTGAACACAAACTTGACCATATAATAGAAATGTCAAAGGTCATCCTAGTCTCATCATTTTAACAAACTTGGTATACTTTGAATCACCGATGCCGTATACCAAGATTCAGATTCAAAGCTTTCTTAGTACTGGAGAGGAATATGTTTTACCATATAAAGGCATGGCAGCCTCTTATTCAATGATGCAGAACCATTTGAACAAAGTGCCACATGTGAAATCTGGTGAAAACTGGACAAGTGGTTTTAGAGAAGAAGGCGTTTAAAGATTTCATGGTTTTATACCTGTATATAGCACATGGGCAAGGATAGATAACCCCAGGGGCAAAATTTTGATCCTAACTGAAACATTCTACTACTTTAATCATACATTGTAAGTTTCAGCCATTAGTCTTAGATACAATGTATATATTGATAAGAATGATTTTTCAACTTTCCTACTCTCCCCGCCCCCCCCCCCCCCCCCCACTCCCCCTCCATATAAATCTATAGAAAAGCAAATTTGACCTTGCCGAAAAAAAGTCATTGTCACCATATGACCATCATTTGAACACCTTAGGTAAAGCTTGAGTCCTCGATGCTATATACCAAGATTCAGCCCCAAAGCTTTCTTGATTCTAGCAAAGAATATTTTCAATTAATTTACCATATAAGGGCATGGCGGCACCTTGTTCAGTTGCGCAGAACAATTTGAACAAATGGGCAATACCCTTTCAACAGAAGGCCCATGTAAAATCTAGTGAAAATTGCTCAAGCAGTTTCAGAGAAGAAGACATTTAAAAATTACACAATTTTATACATGTATATAGCCCAGTGACAAGGGCAGATAACCCTAAAGGGACAAAATTTTGATTTTACTAAAATGTTCTACTTAGTAGAACTTGAGTCCTAAATGTTATTTCCAAGAATCAGCCACAAAGCTATCATGATTCCAGAGAAGATGATTTTAAGTGTTTTTGCCATACGTGGGCATAGCAGCCATTTTGTTTGATGGTGCGGAACCATTTGAACAAATTGACAATACCCTCTTAACAGAAACCCCCCATGTAAAATCTGGTGAAAATTGCTCAAGCGGTTTAAGAGAAGAAGACATTTAAAATCACATAATTTTATAGCTGTTTATTGCCCAGGAGCAAGGGAAAAAACCCTAGGGGACAAAAATTTAAAATTATTAAAACGGTTCACTGCTTTAAGCACTCCTTGTAAGTTTCAGCCATTAGTCCTTTATACATTTTGCGATTATGACTTTTCAACATTTTCCCCATACAAATGCACGGGGACGCAAATTTGACCTTGCCGTAGAAGATTTTTAAGTGTTTTTACCATATATGGGCATGGCGGCCATTTTGATTAACGGGCCGTGACAATTTGTACTAATTTTCAATTCCCCTTTAATAGAAGGCTTCACATGAAGTTTGAAGAAAAATTAGCCCACGGGTTACAGAGAAATCGTTCAAATATGTGGACGGACGGATGACGGACGGATGGACGGACGGACGACGACGGACGGCAAGTGATCACAATAGCTCATCCTGATCCTTGCTCAGGTTAGCTTAAAAAACAACATGCGCAAAACAAACAAACGCATGAAAAGCGCACATACCAGATCCCTCTTCCCATAAAAAGATTTTTTCGTATAATGACTCCCAACTCAGTCGATGCATCATAGCGAAAACATAATAATCGAATAAAACACTATGATAAAAAAACAAAGACGCGTATTCTTGACTATTTCTACATCATTGCGAGCCAGAGTTTGTTTGTGTTGAGGTTTTACGGCCCATGAGCCAAAGTTAAAGAAACCCATTAGTTGAACCACTGCAGGCCAAGCCAAAGTAATGCCAAGCCCCGACCCACGTGTTAAAGCTTTACGAAGAGGCCGCTATTAAGTCTGAGGCCGTCGTGCAATTAAAGAGCAGAGCCTAGCCATCAACAGTGATCAACAGTGATCGGGTTGATAGCTAGGCATGCAGTCTACCGTATAATATCTAGGCTATATCCTATTCTTTTATAATGGTTAATTTACTTTCTGATTTGTTCAAAAAAGTCAGATTTCCCAACATTTTTTCTAAGTAAAAGGTTTTTTTATTTACCAGTATCTAGATACAAACCAGACATTTCGGAAGTGACACTAAAAACCAACAACTGATTAATATCAGGTGAATACAATACCACTCATCAAAAGATTCCGACTGAGGTCTATAACAACTTGTACGCTCCCATTTCCACCCCAACGCCCCGCAAAAACGAAGTTTTAGGGGTATCTTCTTTGTCCGCCCGACCGTCTGTCTTACCGTCCGCCCTTTCGTCTGAATGTCAGTTACGGTTAAGTGTATGTTTTATAAATTTAAAAAATTAAATCATATTTTGTACAAAAGGCTGAAATTCATAAGATGTTGATGTAAGAGAAAATTAAGGTTTCATGGGCCAATACGTTAAGAGCTTTTCCCCTTTGTTTCGCCTTAAAAGATGCTTCAGCATTGATATAGACAGTGCATGTGTGGTAAAATCAATTCCACTCCCAATATTTACTGGAGAAATCTGAGACTAGCGTCATGCTAGTGAGTAGGGCATATTTGATCCTGGTCAGCTATGGGAGCCTGATCGGTTCTGTAGACCCTGATCAGAATGCAGGTGCTAATATTTTTATACGTATAGAAAGATAAATGGATCAGAGCAATCGTAGCATACTCTCACATAATATATTTTGATATGACATGTGTACAACTTCAATGCTTATTATTATCATTCATATGCACTTGAATGTAAAACGCAAATTGGGCGTTTATGTTAAACTCTCATTAAGTCAGTACACTGTAATACACTTGTTCTTTTATGAGAATTTAGATCATATTAATTACATTTCAATTAAATATCTTAGAGACATTTTCAGTTTCTTTTATATAATTATATACAAGTCTTTTTTCTTGCGTGTTATAATGTGAAATAGCCCAAGCAGCAAGGAGTCATGTTTGAAGGCTATGACGGTGGTATGTAATTATTGTAACCAATGATTTCATAGGGAACGATACAGTATCTTGTAATTATTGTGGTGTAATGGCAGTTAGATTCTATTGTAGCCTTAAGTTTACTAAAGAGTTTTTACAGTGGAAGACGCGTGGGTTCTTCCTATAAGAAGGGGTTATCGTGGAGTAGATGGCATTCCTCCGATAAGGATCATCATAATTGATGTGTTAGTCAGTTATGTCCTGACTGTGTGTCTGTCTGTGTTTTAGTTTATGTACAATATTATATGTCATTAACTGCGTCCCTGTGTTTGTTTAGCTCTGATTTTGCTATTAATAATCAAGTACAACAGTTTGTGTACATACTCTGTATATGTGTTTGGAAAATTAATATGTAATATTTAATATCGAGATTTCTAGGACATGATACTTATTTCAGGTCCCGTATCCGTATCCATAGCTCTATCTGTATTAGTACCAAGACGGCGTTATGATCTGAATACTATTCCTATGGAATTTATCCAGGAGAACAAAGTGGTATTAAAGGGATCTCATGATTGGCTGCACATATGTGCAATGGTGACTCTACCACCACAGTTATGTTTTCTTTATTTATTTATTTATTTGTTTGTTTGTTGTTTATTTATTTATTTTTTTTTTACTTTACTTTTGACCTGTAACAAAAATGAACATTGGTATTGAATAAAAAATAACGACTCAAGACCAACAGGGATCCAGAAAGTCTATTTGAATAATTCGAAAGTGACTTTGCACTATTTTTTTTATTATTATTTTAAATACATAATTGTTTGTTTGTTGTTGTTTTTTTTGTTTTTTTTTTGTTGTTGTTGTTATTGTTTTTTGGGTTGTTTTTTTTTTTTTTTTTTTTTTTTTTTTTCATTTATAAAGTATAATGTTTATTTCTCTGATTGCTTGTGATTGAGCCAGCGCACGATAAAACGTATAAAAGGGCACCCGCCCAGCCTGATCTGTCTTCGATGTCCCATGCAGGAAAAAAGTTTGGGTCCTTAGCTACCAATTGAGCGCACAGCGAAGACCCTGATCAGACTGCCCCAGGCTTATCTGAGTTTTCGCTTGGCGCATATACCATTTTGTTGGTTTTGTCGTAGCTGGCTCATGATAACGTTTAGTCCATTGTCACCGGCCCAACGCTCGTCCGTCTGCGTGACACACTGTCTAATTTAAGGAAAACTGCAGCAATTACTTTCAGGTGTCTAAATTATATATGACCTGTACTAAGGACCTTGTGAAATTTAAGTGGGTGTAGTAGCTTTATGTGGACTTGCAAAGCTTTTAAGCTGATGTACAATATTATAAACAATACATACATGACTAGACACGAATTTAAGTCATGATGTAATGTCACTAAAAAGTTTTTGAAGGTTTCAGTTAGGCTACAGGAAAAGATTCGAGGTTGCAGAAAGGATGTTGGAAGGTTTTTTAGGTTTTAATGTTCTTGTATGTTCAGTGAGGTTCTATGGAAGTTTTTTTATAAGGAGGTAGTAAAGTTACAGAGAAGTTATTGAGTGTTGCAGTGAGATTTTTTAAAAAGAAACGTTGTTTAAGGTTACAGTGAGGTTCTATAAATATATAATCTATAGATTGCACTTAGGTTCTTGAAAGCCTGTGAAGGTTGCTGTAATGTTACAAGAAGGTTTTCTGAACCGTTTCACTAAAACGTTTAGAAATCGAGAGACATTTGCAAAACACCCTGGCTCCAAGACAGTTCCACAACCAAAATACAACATTCCAGCAACATTTAGGAACATTTTGGTTAGCTGGAGTGATAGATTTCTATAGCAGCCAATCAAAACGGCAAAATAATATTAAGTTAGCAGTTTCGTAGAATTCAAGGGTTATTGCTGGCAATATTGGCTCAAAACGACTGAATACATCAGGAGATATCATTTCTAGACCATCTGTTTTATCGAAAAACCAAACCATGTCATGAAAGGTGAAATGTGTTCATCTGACCTTCAGATAGTCGTATCCACACACTACATTGTCTTCTACATCTATCTCTGTAATGTTGATCATGATAACTTGGAAGATGTCCGCCACAATAAACCACCAGCAATCCACATCGTTCTCATAGAAACCGTCATTGTTAAAGTCTGGCGAAGCAAGCCAGCCAGAGGTATCAGCAAGAACACTTCCACGGGTCTTGTTATACAAAGGCACTAAAAATTGAAAATACAGTTAAACTTCAATGACTCGAACACCAATCTCTCTTTTATCGTGGCTAATTCAAACTTGTTTTGAATCACTAAATAAATCTTTTGTTAGCTGCCCCCTCCCCCCGCCCCTCCCCGCCCCCGGCCCCACCACCTCCCTTTCCTCTTCCGCTGAAAAGAACAATATACGTATATAATTATTTAGTACGATTTTATGATATTTTTATATGATAATGAAAATGTACGTTGTGTGTACTCATTAGAATCACCTCGTCGAGGCGATTCTTATCAGTACTCAACAAACTTTTTTATTCCATTTACTCGTAGCTTTCCTGACGTGGCGCTATGATTAACTCTCAGTGGCTCGAACTACCAATGTCTAGAACAAATTTCCATGGTCCCAAAGCTGTTCGAGCTATTGAAGTTTGACTGTGAAACATTTGTGAGAATACAGTCTACGGCCTAAATAACACACGTACCCCTAAAACCGCGCAGCCAAGTATTTTCGTGGTCTTTTGATTACAGTCCTTGTACTTTTATCGACTTTTGATCGACTATTTTATAAAAAAAAAAAAATATGTTGTTAGTACTTTTAATTAGGTTACTGGGCATAAATTGGCTAATGGTCGTAAAATGTAGATTGAATTATTAGAATATTTACGTGAGCATATATATTTTCATTAACTTCAAAATAAATCTTATCTTTAAAATATATTTCACCAGCATCATTTTCAATATTTCGTGGTTCATACTTTTATTTCATTATTAGTTTTATGTTTACGTTTATTATGCTGTTAAAGAGAACTTATAAAATAAAAACTGAAACTAGACATGACAGCCAGAAAACGATTGGACCAAATCATCATATTAAATGCCTTCTTGGTATGCAAATAAAAGTTCACAACCACGTGACCAAGTGACGCATTTGAATCTGATTAGGAATTAGCCGCTTATTGATATGTTCAACGGTATCAAATGAGCCGCGCTCTAAAAGGAAACGTACCATCTGAAATATGCGGCAAACAAATATTGAAATCAACCTATGCATCCGCGCGTGAATAAGAGTTGTTTTGTCCGCGTGATAAATCTTTGAATCTTTGGCTATCTAAAATATGCTCAGTCATCACGAAAACATGCCTATATAATATTGACCCCCTTAAACCCCACTTTTATATAGTAAAACTGGGGTTTATAGGGGTATACATTATTTTTCTTATTTCTGCTCAAAAACATAGATTGTGGGTACTCGTTAGAACCGCCTCAGCAAGGCGGTTCAAACGATTACCCACATTCTATGTTTTGAACAGAAATAAGAAGAATATCAGAGTTTTTTATCTGAAAATGTTCAGGTTTTTTTAGGTGAAATTTTCTATATATTTGAATAGGCATGTTTTCGTAATGGTGACAATTCTAATCAGACTACACGAATGCGCAGGCTGATTTGAATCATTACTGGTTGCTTATGTCCTAAGGTATTTTGTCTGACGGGGGTGGTCGGGTGGTGAGAAGTTGTCACGTATCTTACGTCACCGGGTGTCTAACTGATATTGGCTTACAGTTGGGTAAGTGCTATCCTGGTAGCAGGTAAAGGTGGAGGGGGAATGTTTTTATTTCTTCCGTTTCTTCACTTTCATTTCTGTTTCTCTTTCTTCCCTGTCCTTCTCTCTCATTTCTCAATCTCTCCTATCTCTTTTCTCCCTTTCTCTCGGAGAAGACACAAAATGTCCCACAAGGGTTGACGTCTTGTTAAACCCCAATACAATCAATCAAAACTTTGTCTGAGGTTGTGGCTCAAATGGTTTGTAAATGCGCAGCAAAGACCTGTCCGTTCATAATGCACGTGCACGTCGGCTGAACTGAACATTCGTTGTCCGCCTACTCCATCCATTTTACTCCAAAATTATAAGAACATTTTTGTTTCATGATTCATAATTGATAGGCAATTATCAGAAAAAAGAAACGTTGGGGATTAATACAATATTATTAAAACTGATTAAACTACTTGAATTTCACATAACAATTCGGCTCATATTTTTAATGGTTTAATTTTAATTTTATTACCTGTTTGTTTAGCTTTTATCAGTATAACAAGAATCGCCAAGTCATCTTAAGAACATTTTGGAGTAACATCAGAAAATGTACCTTCGAACATGTGCGCCCAACGAAGATTCAGATAAGCCTGCACATTCGCGAAATTTGATCAGAGTCTTTACTGGGCGGTTTTTGGATAGCCAAGGATGCAAAGTTTCTTCAACGAAGACTGTGATCAGACTGCACGATTAATTTGGTTGATTTGAGTCTTCATTGGGAACAAATTTCAGAAGGTACGTTTTCTCACGTTGCGGCTCATTTGTAAGACGCAACGGCGTATATCTAGGAAAATTGACACTCTTTAAAGGGAGGGAACTATATCAACATTTTGCTGCCTCCCTTCTGAAAAGAGGTATACTATAAAATCTGCTCCTTTTGGGAGGGGCATAATGCGCAGAGAAGTAAACAGGAAGTCACAAAAATGGTACCTCAGGTAAATAAAATGGCAAAAATGTACATATTTAACTTAAACATTTTTTTGAAGGACAAAACCTTTAGCAATGGGCATTTTAAAATGTTTCCCTACAAACAGATTTCTGCATTACTGTTTTAACAGTTTCAAATAATGTGAAAGATGATGCCCACATTTTGACAGAAATGTAATATCATCAACCTACTGCCTGTTAATATTGGCAAGAGTTAAATCAATATTTTGCGAGGCATCGCGGCAGCCGTGGTACAGGTTTGGTCTGGCGGACGTAAAATGTCACCCCGACTTCGATATAATATTTATATTCTTAATTCTTTTAGAGTATTATTGTAGCGTGTACTAGTATTATAAACTTTGAAGGATTTCGCCATGATTTCTGAAAGTCAAATCGGCCGATTGTATTGAATGCTTTATGTTGTCAACAAAGTCTTTAGATGTCCATATTTTGTTCTTAGCATTTCTCCTGGAGCTGTCTGGCTGGAATCGTTTTGAATCCACATTGACATTCTGGAATAAGTCCATTCTGGTCAGTATGTACATTCTTGTAACGTATCTCTATAGCAACTGACAGTAAAGAGACGCTTTAATGGTTATCGAATACTTGTGCATTTTTTTCTGTTTGTAGAGGTATGTTATGCATTTATGTATCCATCTTTTCATTCCTAAGGGTTTGCCCCTTTCTCCACATGCAGTGAATCAACGGTTTAATTTTTTCTGACATTGGCTGCTTCTGCTTTGAAGATAGATGCAGGTATTGCATCTGATCCAGAGACCTTGCCTGATAACAGCTAATTAACTGTTTTCATTGTTTCATTGACAGATAGGAAGTAATCAAGCTGTGTATTGCTCTCTACTTGTGGTTGATGGCATCCTCAATAATATGGATTCGGCGATCTAGCACACTGTCGAAGTGATCAGTCCATGTTTTCAAGATAGCTTTTCTGCCTGAAAGAAGTGCACTTCCATTTGCACTTAGAAATGGGGTGACTCCAAAACTACGTGTTTTTAACTATCTTCAATGCATCATAGAACCTATTCATATCCTTTCTGTCTGCAAATGACTGAATTTCATCAGCTTTGCTACAGCTAGGAAATTTTATTCTCTCAGTATGCATTCGACTGTCTGAAAGAGGTTATGACAGACTGTCCTCTTAGATACTTATCTAGTATGATCTTGAACGGCCATTTGTAAACGGTAATGTTTATCCATGACTTAAGATTTCGTCATCATTCTCATGAAACCAGTCTTTATATTCAAGAGAAATTGCACTGTATTTCGAAAGCCTATCCGGTTCTCTTCTGAAGTTTCTGATTGAGTGGCACAGGTTTTAAACGGGTGCCGATATCATTGATAAACGTTTGTTCAGTAATTCCTAAGGATCCCTACTGCGGAATATTTTTTGCAATCTCTGCAGCTTTTGTTAAGTGTTTCTTTTTCTTTCTTTCTTTTTTTTTTTTTTTTTTTTTTTTTCTTTTTCTTTTTTTTTTTTTTTTTTTAATGGTGAACGTAACACGTCGCCCGTATTTCGATCAAATGTTGATATAAATTACTACTCTTAGGCCCAGTTGTTCAAAACTAATGATGTCATTAGTTAACGTATCATTAAAACTTTAATCATTAAATATAGCATAAACACTAATATTTTTGCTGAAAACAAAATGTGCGTAGCGTTTGCATTTGCAAAAGCTACTAACATTTGTCAGCAAAAATACCTCTAAATTTAGTATTGTAGTTACTAGAACAATGAACATTTTGACCACTAATGAGCTCGTTAATCTAACAACGCTTTGAACAACTGGACCCTAGTCGTTCATAATAATACTGTTTATGTATTATACATAAAAAAGAGACTTCTACAGTAAAATGTCACTATGAAGACCACTTTTAGGACTGTCTCAAAGTAATTTTATTAGTGGGGTGGTCTTGATATTGAATATAGAGTACTTTAAATGTTCTAAAATTTCGAACACTTTATTCCATATATTTTTTACTAAAAATTAGGGGTAGTTGGGTGAGGCAACGGTGTCGTGTATCATTCGTCAACGGGACGTCAAACTGATACTGGCTTACAGTTGGGCAAGGCCTGCTGTCCTTGCAGCAGGTAAGGATAGAGGGGCAATGTTTTTATTTCTTGTTTCTTCACTGTCATTCATTTTCATTTCTCCCCTGCCCCTCTCTTTCATCTCCTCTACTATTTATACTATCTATCTTCTCCATTCCTCTAGGATACGATAAAAATGACCCACAAGGGTTGACGTGTCGTAAACCCAACACAATCAATCATTTTTACTAGATATTGCTTTTATGCAGTTGTTTCTTAAAATACTTAGTGGAATGGCAAACAGTGTAGACTCTGATAAAGGAACAGTCTGATCTGGGTCTACACTGTTAAAAACAAATTTGGCACAGACAAAAGACTTAATATATCTATACTGTACAGTCGACTCTCGTTATCTCAAATTCCAAGGGACTCTCTAAAATACTTTGAGATATCCGTACTTCGACATATCAGATTAACAGAACTGAGGAAAAAATAAATCGAACAACCACATTTAACATATGTATATGTAATTGGACTCTTGAAATTAGAGATACGATATTGAAAATATTGTGGAAATGAGGAGAAATTGCTCCTCCTCTTTTCCACAATATTTTGTTACCAGTTATTAGATTTTTATCTTTAGGCAGGGACCAGATTTTCACTTCGAGATAACGGTTATTCGAGATAAGCGAGGTCGAGATAACGAGAGTCAACTGTATTTTACATATATTTCCGCTCAAACTGCTATCAGGTATGAGGTGTGGTCCTTTTGTTTTATTACTCCTCACATCCAGACTCAATCAAACCGAATCTGCATTTTCTATTTGTGATTCGTTCTGTATTTACAGAAAGGGCTGCTACATTAGGGTATATATTTATATATGTAATGGCGAGATCAAATAGCACTTCGCCAAGCTATTAAAAACGAAAAAGATTGAACACTTTCAGCATTATGGCCATTTTAGTAAAGTTATTACGTTGTTGTCAGTTTTGTTTATTATTTCCCGTTATTATGCTAGCATTGTGGCCAAATTTAACTGCCCATTTGCTTGCTGTATTTCATTTAGATTGTGGATCATTTTGTGTCATCTACTGGAGAAAGGGAGAAAAGAGATAAACGAGTGTAGAGAGGTAGTTTGAATAAGTTCATTTCAGTACCTGCAGGCGGGTCTAAAAGCCCTGTCGGAATTTTAGACAGCGTCCTAATTAAACTTCTCTATACTATTAATATTGATTTGTCTACACTGTTTGCTCAGGCAAGTTTGTTTAAATATTTAGGGTAAATAGTAAGGTAAGACATACCATCAATAACTCTTGCATAAACTTCTACCTCACAAAGCACAAAGGCGTTTTGAGAATCAAAATCGGTTCTTATTTTTACGTATCGTCCAGCTTTCGGTGCATCACATTTAAGTTTTATAGGTTCTTCGAAAACTGAAGGTCCTGGGTAGAAATTGCATAGGAAAGGTGTTTCTTTCGTGTGTCCAACAAATACAGAGACACGTGACAGCGGATTATCTATAGCAAAATAAAACAACAAAGAGATACAAGAATATTGTTAAACGGTACTCATTATTGTGGATCAATCAACAATATTGTTCAGATTTTCAGCTAACTATTAAAAATGATTATTTCACATTATTTCATTGTAATATGTGTCAAACAAATACAGAGACACGTGGCAGCAGATCATCTACAGCAAATAAAACAACAACGACATACTAGAATATTGTGAAACGACAAATTCATTATTATGGCTCAACCAACCATATTGTTCAGATTTTCAACTAAATATCAAAAGTGATCGCCTCACATCGTTTCATTATAACATAAAATGACGCTCTATATCACTTTGAATAGCTGTTCCTGCATTGCAGGTTTTTGCTTAAAAATCCTCACAAAGGACAATAGCCATTTTTGCTTCAAGTCACGTATCATTTTGTTGCCACCCTGGAATAAGCATTTTGTATAAACATTTGTTGACGTGAAGGTAACTCTTGTTTTCATGGAATAACGTCATTCTATACCGCGTACAAAATACGTCGATTTTTAGACTTTGGACTATTCGATGAGACTTTTAAATATAGTCATACAACAAATACGACGGCACGAATACCCCTCACTTTTCATCAGTTTTGCCTTTATTCTGTGTAGGAGTGTTAACTCTAGGAGGCAATTTATATTAAGTCTTGCCTTGCGTTTTGTACTTGTCTTTTCAGTCCTTTCAGCGTTGTGATCTGCTCGCTTACAGAAGGGACAGCCTGGTCTGTATGCTTTCCGTGCGTTTGTTTGTATTGCGCGTGTTGGTTTCCTCTTCGTCTTAGTGTCAGGAATTGGCTGCGGCTTGTTATTATGGCACTCTTTTTCAAATATACCAATTCTACTTAAACTAGACTGGTATCCGTCATGTAGATTGGTATTTCTTGCAAAGTTTTGTTTTAAAGCTTAATATCTGAGCATATGAACATTGTTTTATCAAAGATACAAATGCTATTCGCAGGTGAAATGCTTCTACTTTGCGATATGAGGACGTATTGTCAGTCGTATTGTAGATATGTTTTTTTCGGAAATACTTCTAGTTAATGTCTTGATGATCATGTACGTTTATTATATCAAGTAGTTGAAGTCACTTCGGATTCCGACAGCACATGATTTCATGAAGCTATGTTTTGATTTATTGTTCTTTAAAGTCAGCGAAGAATAGCCCTAAATAGAGAACAAACAACACTTACAAGATTGGAATAGAACAGACTCGATCTCATAATGTTTGTCTAATTCTACTATCCACCAAGGAGCCATCTGAACCTGAGAGCTAAAACAGTGTGAAACTTTATCCCCACTCCACATGCTTCCATCTATTGCATACCTTGGACTTCGATTTGCGAAAACAGAACTTGAAAAGGTTTGTGCTTGTCTCAGATTAAGGAAGTACATATCTGAAAAAAGGTGTACAATGTTTGCCCTCCTGAAAAGGGGTCTGCTCAAAAAGGAAATAATATGCTCCCCTATACAAAAGGGAGCATTTTTTAAGTGTAGAGTCCTTTTCAGAGAGGGATTAATGTGCATATATCATATGTGTTTTAATTTCACACTGAGTAATATATTTTACATATCATCAGGTTATTATGGTGAGCTCGTCATTTGGGGTTCGTCACAATGCAAGAATAATCCATGACCAAACAAAAATTAACAATTGTTTCCACCATTCATGATATTCCAGAAGACCATAATACCTTGCGCGAACCTGACATCTGCTTTAGCCGAAAGTAGGGAATTGCATTTGAAATCCAATACATTGATAAAGATTCCGCAAATTAATGACATAATCAGTCATCATACCTCATAATTTGTAAAATCTAAATGTAACATGACTGAATTATAAACAAATATTATTTTTAAAAAAATCCCTTTTCTTGACAGTAACTGAACAGATGGACTGGCACATTATTGATGGGTGGGGTAGTAGGTGCTGTTTTTCCTTTGTGCGTGGAAAGGGTAATTTACTTATTTCAGGTGTAAAGCTTTCTATTGCTCTTTATCCATTTTAGAAATGAATACAACCGTCTTCAACATTGAAATAATAAATGTTATTTGAACAAGTACTTTTTCTCGTGGTGGTGGTGGTGGGGAGGGGGTGCATTCCAGCTATCAGATTCCACTTCATTTTTTTAAACAATCATCGCTAAACATCCCACAAATGTTTTAGGTCATGCTTATAAATATGTTGATAATCTAGCATAAACTCCAGACCTTCCATACGCTGCACCATTGACTGATACACTACATGATACACTGTAGTACACAATATCTGACGTTAAAATTTACTTTGTTGCTGACCGATACACATAGCTGACAGGCCGTTATATCCCAGGTTACTGACTGATACACCGGGGAACAGTGTAGCTGACAGGTCTTCGTATACTTTGTCGCTGACCGATATTCCAGATCTATACGCTCCAAGTGTATAACCCAGGTTACTGACTGATACATCGGGGTACAATGTAGGGGTACAATGTATACTTTGTCGCTGACTGATATTCGGGTGTACTCTTCAAGTGACAGGCCGCTATACCTTGGGTTGCTGACTGATATATCGGGTAACAGTGTAGCTGACACTGCTTTGTCGCTGACAGATATTCCGTTATACAATCAAGGTGACCAGCTGCTATACCCCGCGTTACTGACTGACGCAGGGGTACAGTGTAGCTGACAGGTCTTCATATACTTTGTCGCCGACTGATATTCGGATATTCGGATATGCAGTCCAAGTGTCGTGGAGGGGGAGGGGTGGGCGGACACACCCCTGATTACTGACTGATACACAGGATAACAGTGTAGCTTACAGGTCTTAGTATACTTTATCGCTGACCGATATTCCGGTAGATCTATACACTCCAAGTGTATACCCCAGATTACTGACTGATACATCGGGGTACAATGTAGCTGGCAGGTCTTCATATACTTTGTAGTGACTGATATTCGGGTGTACACTTCAAGTGACAGACCGCTTTACCCTGGTTGATATACCGGGTAACAGTGTAGCTGACACTGGTTTTCGTATACGTTGTCACTGACAGATATTCCGGAATACAATCCAGGTGACAGGCCGCTATACCTCGCGTTACTGACAGGAGTACAGTATAGCTGACAGGTCTTCATATACTTTGTCGCTGACTGATATTCCCGTATACACACCAAGCGCCGGGGGGAGGGGGTGGGTGTGGGGGGCTATACCCCGAAGTACTGACTGGTACACAGGGTAACAGAATAGTTTACAGGTCTAAGTATATTCTGTCGCTAATTCTTGTATACACTCCAAGCGATAGGCCGCTATATCCTGGGTTACAGACTTACACATTGTGGTATAGTTTATCTAATACGTCTTAGTATACCTTGTCGCTGACCGATATTCACTGGTTTACAGGCCGCTATACACTTGGTGACAGGCCACTATACACTGGGTTACTGATATACCCGGTAGCAGTGTAGCTTACAGGTCTTCATACACTTTCTTTCTGACCGATATTCTGGTATACACTCCAGGTGACAGGCCACTATACCCAAGGTTATAGACTAATATACTGGGTAACAGTGCAGCCACAGGACTCGATTTAATCAATAACAGATTATTAAAAGAACTCGCTAATCATTATCTTTCCCTCTGTGAGAACTTTTTAACTTCTCTCTTGCAAAAGGTAAATTCCCAAGAATATGGAAGCACGCCAATTTACACCAGTCTTCAAAAAGATTGATCCTTCGTATCCGTCCAATTATAGACCAATATCACTACTAAGTGCTGCCGGTAAAGTTCTTGAGAAAATTGTGTTTAAATATTTGCTTAATTTCTTTCGTGATTATCAAGTGATAACCACTTTGCAATTTAGCTTCATCCCAGGCGACTCAACCGTAAATCAGTTTGTTGATATTTATAACACTTTCTGTAAAGCTCTCGATGAAGGTAAAGAAGTCCGAGCAGTCTTTTGTGACATAAGCAAAGACTTCGATAGAGTATGGCACAAAGGACTTCTGTACAAACTTAAATCTGTAGGTGTTACTGATTCTCTTCTTCATTGGTGCTCAGATTATTTAGCCAATAGAAAACAAAGAGTAGTTATACCTGGTGCTTGTTCTGACTGGTTACCAGTTACGGCTGGTGTCCCTCAAGGTTCTATTCTAGGCCCTCTTTTATTCCTTCTATATATTAATGATATAGTAGATAACATCAAAGCAACTATTAGACTGTTTGCAGACGACACAAGCCTTTACATTATAGTAGACAATCCGCACAATACCGCTGGGCAACTAAATACCGGTTTGCAAATGATTCATCAGTGGGCTACCCAGTGGCTCGTTACATTCAACCCTAAAAACGTCTGAGTCTATTATTTTTTCAAGAAAACATAATAAACCCAATCATCCTCCCATTTTTATGAATAATCAACCTATCAATGAAGTTCACACACACAAGCACTTGGGCGTGTTTCTTTCAAGTGACTGCCAATGGCATGATCATTTAGTTTACATTAAATCAAAAGCATGGAGCCGCATTAATGTCATGCGTAAATCTAAATTTAAACTTGACAGAAAATCACTCCAAACTATGTATTTCTCTTTTAATTGCCCACTTCTTGAGTATGCCGATGTTATATGGGATAATTGCACCCAGTACGAGGTAAACGAACTTGAAAAAATACAAAATGAAGCAGCTCTAGTCGTAACAGGAGCCACTAAACTCGTATCTATCAATTCTCTTCATTTAGAAACAGGATGGGAACCCTTGGCATCTCGACGGAAAAAAAACCTAAGCTATTGGTATTCTATAACATGGTAAATAATCTTTCCCCTAACTACTTATCTTCTCTCGTACCATCTACTGTTGGAAATACCACAACCTACCACTTACGTAATGCAGCCAATCTTCATAATATCCGTGCTAATTCACAACTTTACTATAATTCCTTTCTACCCTCTGTTATCAGAGATTGGAATGAGTTGCCAGATAATATGCGCAACTCACCTAGCAAAATGGTATTTAAACGTCATCTCAACAGTAACATTACTAACCCACCCAATTTTTCTTTGCTGGTAAACGCCTGGGACAGATCCACCACGCACGATTGAGAACAAAATGTAGTTCTCTATGTGAACATCTATATTCTAAAAATATTTTAGACAACCCATTGTGTGCCTGTGGAGCCATTGAAGACACAAATCATTTCCTTTTGAAATGTGATCGTTTTATCAATCAAAGACAAGAAATGTTGGACACAGTGACTCATATTCATACACCGACCCTTAATGTTCTCCTTTACGGAAGCCAAAAATTGAATGAAATGCAGAATCAACAAATATTTACAGCAATACAGAATTTTATCTTAAAATCTAAACGTTTTGAAATTAGATAAGCAATTAAAATAAACTATAATAATTCTGTAATTATATAAAACAGCCCATGCTTTAACATAGCAAAATAAGATATTTCAAGCTAGTCGACCGAAGGTCCGTTATATAGTTATCCTGACGGCTAAATTTTGTTTTTGTCTTAGAGTTATTACGATTGTTGTATTATAGTGGGTTTTTTTATGAAAATATATCAAGACTCCATTCCCCGTGGAGCTGTAGCATCTCATATAATCACGAGCAGTCATATATTTTAGATAGTAGATTATTAGGTTATCAATGGTAAATAAAATACCTAGTTATTCAGAAATAAAGGGAATACAAATGTCCCAAGTATTCTCGTTTCTTCTGCTTATTCTGATGCATGGTTTAACATGTAAAATAGTACAATTAATTAAGCTGTAAGTTGTTCAAATCACGTATTGCCATTGTTATTGTAAGCTTTGATGATTACACATCGGGATACAGATTAATACAAGTCCTCTGACTTTCTTCTGAATCCCATTTGTATAAAGTATCAATGTTTGTACTAGTTTATATTATTATATTGAAATTATACAAATAAAATATGTTTAAACCAACGGTGTAGCTGACAGGTATTCGTATACTTTGTCGCTGACTGGTATTCAGGTATGTACTCCAGGTGACAGGCGGCTATACCCGGATATAGTGTAGATCTTATTATACTTTGTCACTGCCCGATATTCTGGTCCAGGTTAGAGGCTGCTATACCCGTTGACGATCCCGTCACATTGAGTAGAAGATAATGTATTTTTATGCTGCGCATCATGTTCTAAAATCAACCAGTCAATCAATCACTGATATGAAGTTTCCTAATACCATGTTAGATTGTGTTTTATTTTTAAATTTTCAAATGCTGTTTTTGTCACTGGCTTAATTATAGTATAATTCTCTGCTTAACGTCTATCTATAAAGGGTAAAGTTAATTGAAACTTATATCGGGGATTTAATACTTATTCTATTATCTCATAGAGTGAAAATATAGACTTTGAAAACAATTCTAAACGGCGGGTATAAATAGAGTGATGTCGGGATTTAGTCATCAGTAACAAGAATCTTGCACTTGTTTCCCCCGGAGCTCCTAGTTTTTTATTGCAAGGATAAAAGTAAGAAAATAAACCCACTGGTAGGTATTATTCTATTCCCATCTAAATTATTTGCTTAAAAGTATTATCATTGTTGATCTTAATGTAAACTCTTGAATATAATACATTTTAAGTTCAACAAAAAGCGGTCATCATAACACTATCAGTACTGTTTTTTGTTGTTGTTGTTTTTTTTTTTTTTTTTTTTATTTTCGTTTCAACCGGATGTCACGTATTGCGCGAGGCATTATGGTCTTCTGGAATAAAGCGAATGACAACTTGGACAGAATGCATTCTTCACAGTATGATATGAAAATTAGACGATAAAAATAGACATCTTACGAGCGTAAAAAGAACAAAACCAATCCGAAACAAAGTATTTTGATTTCCTTTCTACCTGTCATTATGAACACCGATTGAAGCAACTAAATTAGATATGCGATGTAGATACTTCTCAGTGTAAATAGTTTGCAATGCTCCGGATATATTTTCATGTAACGTCAGCTCACTTGATACCTGCATTTTCTATTGTTTTGACGGATACTTCCATCAAGGAAAGAATTCTAGTTTTCGTTTCGTCAGCATTCTTCCCGGTGTATATCTTTATATAGTCTCCTTGAACGGGTACCACACAATCTATCTCTATTGACTGCATCTCAGTCACTTGACCCGCATAGTGGTTGCAAAGCAAAAGCGTATCTGTTGTGTTCCCGACATACACAGTAATAGTCTCCATATGTCCTGTAAAATAAATTAGCCGCACTGTCAGAAAATATTTCTTCGGACATACGCACTCAGCAAATACTCAGACGACAGACAAGGATGCAAAGCTTTTTTCATGTGGCCAACTGATGCTCTGTTCGGACTGCGCGGATGCGAGATAGACTTGATTCTTCGTTGGGAGCACGTGTCGATGGGTCCGTTTTCTCACGTTGCAGCTCAGATAATCTTTTACTCTTAAAATGTTATGCATGTAGTTCTACTTAAGTAATATTTTTATTTCTAAGTGTAGCATATATGGATCGCAAAGGGGTCGGACAACTAGAGTAGTCTTGTACATTCAGTTGTGCTACATAGTGAGGTTCTCTGTCGTAAAAGCAATTGACCATGACAGCTGTGTATACAAACATGTATGAAGAAAGAAATTGTTTGTTGGCAATCTGGAAATAACAAGATGACAATTGCAAACTGTTATAATATAGGGATCAAACATTATTTTTTATGCATTAACATTTGTAGAGTCTCGAGGAAGGTCTAGAAACCCGAGCCAAATGGGAGAGAGTTTCAACTCCTTCCGAAGAACACTGCAAATGCTAATATACTCAGAGGCAAAAGAATGTATATACTTTCTGAATACCAGTATTGTTCTTGTTTTCAAAACAAATGCATCAAAATACGAGTCATACATTTTTACCCAAGGTACAGTTTGGTACGAGATTACTAAGTGATACGCTTTGTCAGCGACACTATACATACATGTCGATATTGTACTTTTGGCATGTATTTCGTAATGAACAACTCACTACTGCTGTTTAATTCTTGTTTTTTTTTTTTTTTTTTTTTTTTTTTTTTTTTTTTTTGTTGTTGTTTTTGTTTTGTTTTGGGGTTTTTTCCCCGACAAACGACAACTTTTGCGTTTCATTTACTTGATGACTAGGATCTAAATGACCGAGAGAGATGTTACAGACTGGTCGCAGGTAATGCACTAGAGTCACTCATGAATGGCTGTGGAAACATTACCAGGGCTGCGTTCAGTAAAGCGAAACACTAGCACTGTTTTCACAAACTAATTTGCATTTTCTGAACGATTGTAAACAACCCATAGGGAGTAGCTATTATTCTTGCAGACGAGACTTGTTGTTAGATCAAATATATTATATCAAAGATATAGAATCAAGTAAATAATATCAATGTAATAAATTCTTTTTAATTTTGTTACGAACAAGCATACACAAAAATATTCGCATAGGCCGCCATCTTGCTTGTGCCAAAAGGCATCTTGAGAATAGTTTGGAGATGTTCGCTACCGTCCGCCGAAAACTGTCGCAACTGAACGGACAGTTTGCTTTTGTTTTGCGAGTAGTCGTAAACGTCTCTGTTATATGAAGGCCTAGGGCTGCGTTCACATCACGAAAACATACCTATATAATTTTGACCCCCTTAAACCCCACTTTTATATAGTAAAACTGGGGTTTATAGGGATACACATTACTTTTTTTATTTCTGCTCAAAAACATAGATTGTAGGTACTCGTTAGAACCGCCTCGTTGAGGCGATTCTAACGACTGTGATACTCGTTAGCACCGCCTCGTCGAGGCGGTTCTCACGAGTACCCACAATCTATGATTTTGGGCAGAAATATGAAAAATATCAGAATTTTTTTTCTGAAAATTTTCATTTTTTGGTGGTAAATTTTTCAGTATATTTGAATAGGCATGTTTCGTAATGAAATGTGCAAAATACTCGCGAGTGTGTTTTACCCTTAAACACTGCTCCTGTTAGCGCTCGTCATTAAGTACAGGAATCCAGGATTAAACATTCGCTTTTCTTTGCACGTCTGATTGCAGCCCAGATAACTGAAAATGTGAGTGGCCAGCCTGTAACATAAAAATGGTGCGAAGTGTGCTTGCCACTGAGTCTTGCAATCAAGTAAATAAAATGCAGTTTGTTTAGAAAACCAAGCGAAAAATCAAATGCTGGTTGGCCTATATGATGCAAGTGCCAAAAGTGTAATGTTGACATGCATCTATATTGTAGTTAAACAAGAATTTCATTCATTAAATTTGCTGCATTACATTATTGGACATTGTGTAAAAATACATCGTTCATAATTTACGACCGGTACACTGAAAAATAAGAAAAATATTGGCATTTAAAAAGCCTAAACTGCGTTTGATCGTTATAAATACATAAAAAAATTCTCAATTTTGCAGAAGAAACGCACGATGACCGATATTCCGTGGGAAAAGGGATTTTCATCAATTTTAATCTTTTAAAATGGCGTTTCTAGGGCAGTGAAGAAATGTTATTAGTTTCGAAGTTCTCGTGTATGGATGTGATATCAGAATTAGCCGCGGGCCCCAAAGTTAATTATCTTAAGCGGCGAAACGGATGTCTAACTGCTCGTGAAAGCCATGATTAAAACCGATTTGTTCTCCATTAAAATATACACTGCGACACATGTTTCTTTTTAATGATATTGGGATCAACAACGTTTTGTTTTTATGCATTAATATTTGCGGAGTTCCTAGGAAAGTGTCCGAAGAAAATGGGTTTCAACTCCTTCCGAGACTCTGCAAATGTTATTATATGAAAACCGATGTTTGATCAGGTGTTGAGAACCCTGGGTCGCAGAGCGAAGGTTTCATCTCCTTCCGATGAACTCAGCAGTTTGAATCTTATAATTTCATAAAAAAAAACTTACTTTTGCACCAGAAACCGCACAAAAGGCGAAAAATGCAACTAATGCATCCTTTTAAAATCCGTGGGAAAGCGACGTCAGCTATTTTTTTTTTTTAAACTACTGGCTTAAATGCCCCCAGGCATTGATGTTACTTCATAAGTAATGTCAATATTTTTCCGTTCCCTTTGACATCTATGCAAGGGATGTCAGGAGAAGCCAGAGGCCCCGAATATTGTTATTTATTAGAGACCCAAGTTAGCGAATCCTTCAAAAGAGCACTGGTACCTGACCGGAAAGCATTTTTTTTTTCAGAAACAATGCTTTGACCTTTCATGCGCTATATCTCCATAGAAGATAATTTGCATAACATGAGTATTAAAAAAAGAAAATTATTTTACTGTCGTCTGCTGAAATTATTTACTTATTCATCTTATGCGTTAATCACAATGCCATGGAACAGATATAAACAAGAGGACCATGATGGTCCTATATCGCTCACCTGAGCAAACAGCTTTATATAATGTTGAAGTTTCAGCCAAGTTCACTGCTCTAAGATTTTTGTATAAATTTTATAGCCCTGCTCCCCAGCGGCCATGTTTTTTTTTCAAGCATCATGATGGCTTGAACTGAATCTTGAAAGAGGATCACCAAAGGAACAATTCTGCCAAGTTATATTGAAATCAGTCCAGTGGTTTCTGACAAAAAGATTTTTAAAATGTTTTATATAGCTATGTAGGGAAAATAAGCCCACCCCCTAACGGCCATGTTTTTTGACGAATCATGACTGCTTGAACAAACTTGGTAGAGGGTCACCATAGAAACATTCCTGCCAAGTTATATTGAAATCGGTTCAGTGGTTTCTGACAAGAAGATTTTTACTGTTTTCTATTTAGATATACAGGGAAAATAAGCCCCGCCACTAGCAGCCATGTTTTTTGACGAATCACGATTGCTTGAACAATCTTGGTAGAGGGTCACCAAAGCAACATTCCTGCCAAGTAATATTGAAATCAGTCAGATGGTTTCTAACAAGAAGAATTTTAAAGTTTTCTATACAGATATATACGAAAAATAAGCCCCCCCCCCACCCCCCCCCCCCCACCCCCGCCATGGCGGCCATGTTTTTTACCTATCATGAGGGCGTGAACAATCTTGGTAGAAGGTCACCAAAAGCAACATTCCTGCTAAGTTACATTGAACTCGATCCAACAGTTTCTTACGAGAAGATTTTTAAAGTTTTCTATACAGATATATAGGAAAAATATGCCCCGTCCCCTAGCGGCCATGTTTTTTGACGAATCATGACGGCTTGAACAATCTTGGTAGAGGGTCGCCAAAAAAACATTCCTGCCAAGTGATATTGAAATTGGTCCATTGGTTTCTGACAAGAAGATTTTTAAACTTTTCTATATAGATATATAGGGAAAATTGGCCCCGCCCCCTGGCGGCCAGGTTTTTTGACGAATCATGATAACTTGAACAATCTTTGTAGAAGGTCAACAAGCAAACATTTCTGCCAAGTTATAATGAAATCAGTCCTGTGGTTTCTGACAAGAAGAATTTTAAAGTTTTCTATATAGATATATAGGGAAATTAAGCCCCGCCCCCTGGCGGCCACGTTTTTTAATGAATTATGATGACGAACAATCTTGGTAGAGGATTACAAAAGAAACATTCCTGCAATGTTATACTAAAATCGGTCAAGTGGTTTCTGACAAGAAGATCATTAAAATTTTCTATATAGATATATAGGGAAAATAAGTCCCGCCCCCTAGTGGCCAAGTTTTTTGACAAATCATGACGGCTTGAATAATCTTGGTAGAGGATCACCAAGGAAACATTTTTGCCAAGTTATATAGAAATCAATCCAGTGGTTTCTGACATGAAGTTTTTTAAAGTTTTCTATATAGATATACAGGGAAAATAAGCCCCGTCCCCTGGCGGAAATGTTTTTTGACAAATCATGACGGCTTGAACTATCTTGGGAGAAGGTTACAAAAGAAACATTCCTGCCATGTTATATTGAAATTGGTCTAGTGGTTTCGGACAAGAAGATTTTTAACATTTTCTATATAGATATATAGGAAAAATAAGCCCCGCCCCCTTGCGGCCATGTTTTTGACAAATCCACATGGCTTGAACAATCTTGGTAGGGGATCACCAAAGGAACATTTCTGCAAAATTATATTGAAATCGGTCCAGTGGTTTCGGACAAGAAGATTTTTAAAGTTTTCTATATAGATATATAGGGAAATTAAGACCCGCCCCCTGGCGGCCGTTTTTTGACGAATCTAAATGGCTTGAACAATCTTGGAAGAGGATCACCAAAGGAATATTTCTGCAAAATTATATGAAATCGGTCAATTGGTTTCTGACAAGAAGATTTTTAAAGTTTTCTATATAGATATATAGGGAAAATAAGCCCCGCCCCCTGGCGGCCATGTTTTTTGACGAATCCAAATGGCTTGAACAAACTTCGTAGAGGATCACCAAAGGAACATTTCTGTAAAATTATATTGAAATCGGTCAAGTGGTTTCTGACAAAAAGATTTTTTAAGTTTTTAGTTAAAAAATCTATTTTTAGCTCCTGTGACCTAGATATGCAATGTACCGGAACCATTTGAACAACTTTGAAAGAGGACCAACCAAGGATCATTCCTGTGAAGTTTGGTCAAAATCCAATCAGCGGTTTAGGAGGAGATGTTGTTTAAAAATTGTGAACGGACGGACGGACGATGACGACGACGGACGGTGAGTAATCTCAATAGCTCACCTTGAGCCTTCGGCTCAGGTGAGCTAAAAACGTCTACAGCCTTGCTGTGTAAGTCAGCTTTTTATACAATATTTGTGGTTTTCCAGTGTTCTGGTTTCAGATCGACATTTACATTGTTTCATCACAGTGTCTATCATTACATGTATGTACTGTGGTGTTTCATAGATGAGAGAGAGGATCCCTATGCGGATCGAACATACGAGGGTCCTGCAAAAAGTTTTGTCACTGGGTTCGGATTACTTCAGTGCTACGTTTTATCATACATAAACATATTTTTATGACAAACCTTCAAAGGATTCCCCCTTTACTGAAACACATTTTTGTAACCGTTTTACCCAGTTGCAAAAAGCAGATAAATAGTCTTCTTTTGGTATCTGTTGGAAACACTGATAAATAGCGCTGCCTTCTAGACGTATAATTATTTCCAGAAAGCATTTTCTTAAGCCTTGGAAATAAAAAGAAGTCACAGGGACTCAGGTCAGGTGAATAAGGTGGGTGGTTTAAAACTTTTCACCTTTTCAGAAGACAAAAAAGACTTAACAACCTCACACTTATGAGAGGAGGCGTTGTAAAAGATGAACTCCTAACCATCATTTGCTTGGTCGTTTCGTATTGTAAAACCCTTTCTCTTTCTTCAGTACAAAATTCTTGTAGAATCGGCAAGTGACTGTATGACCAGATAGACAAGGCACTTGAACGACTGGCCCACTTGAATTAAAGAAAATTGCGTACAACGTCTTTTTCGAACACGGTTCTCTTGGCAATACATGGGCGTTTTTTATCTTTTCGCTTCCATTGCTTATTATCAGCCCTTCTTTGTGGCTCAAACATGTGCACTCAGGTTTCATCACCTGTTAGCAAGTTAGAAATAACCAGACTATTACAGTCTTTGTATGTTTTCAAAAGTTCCCGGGCACATTTAAGGCGTTGTGTCTTTTGAGATACCCACCTAGCGCAAACCTTTCTCAGGTCCAAACGCTTTTTCAGAATTGTTTGCACACTGCCTTCTGATATGTCAGTACAACTAGCTATATCTTTGATAGACACTCGCGCATCCTGTTCGACCACAATCTTTACAGCAGCGATATTAGACTTGGTAACAGAGGTTTTAGGCCTTCCAGGACGGGTATCATCTTCAACAGAAAATTTCCCAGCATTAAAAGCTTTAATTCACATAAAAACTGTGCGCACTGAAATGGTCTGAGGTCCATATATACCACACAATTTATTAAATATCTGCTTTGAATCTATATTAAGCCTAATGCGGCATTTAATATAGCTACGAATTTCAATATTCTGGTCCATGTTCCAATGTAACAAGTAAGTTGGTCAGTGTATATGACTGCATCTATTTCAATTTGAAATAACTCGGTCGGTTGGAAAGCAATTTGCATGAATTAAACGGTATCATTAGTTATTCAACACACCATTCAAGTGCAGTGAAGCATTTTAAAATATCCCTGGGATAAAACCAAGGAAGCCTATTAATGACAGAACTTTTTGCACGACCCTCGTATATGAGCTGGCGCATGACTAAACCTACAAAATGACGTGCGCCCAGCGAAGGCTCACATCGGTCTTCGCTGTCCGCATGAAGAAAGCTTGGGTCCTTAGCTACCAGAGAGTGCACAGCAAATACTCTGATCAGACTGGGCTGGTGTCAGGCTGATCTGAGTCTTCGCTAGGCGTACATGCCATTTTGTAGGTTTTTTATGCGTTGGTTCATGTGTAATTTGAAGTTGTATCCGAATTAAGGGTGGGTTTCACGCGAGTAAACCCACTTAGAGCCCTCCTCCTTGCCCATAAACCCTCCCCTCCACAGTACTTTTCCTACTGACCGTACGAAGGCGGTTCCTTTGTTGCGGTCCCTTTGTTTCTGCGTCGGTGGTTTTATATATGAAGTTTGTCATTACTTGTTCCCATTTTTTTTCCTTCTTTTGACGCCTCGAAAAGGCTGTGCTTCGTGACGCTGGCATTTTCCTTAGTATCTTAACCCTTAAAACGCCAAGAAAACTTGCATCTGAAAATGTCGTCTGTTTATGTCGTCTGCTGAATATTCTTGCAAACTTTTCAAACCTATTTTTGCATATAGGCAAACAATGTGGACCCAGATCAGTCTGCTCCTAAAGCAGCTTTCTGATCTGGGTCCACACTGTTTGCAGAAATGACTTTTGAAATCACAAGTAGATGACAACGCAGATGACTATTGTTGTGATTGGCGTTTTAAAAGTTAATTGTTTTATGGCGATGCGGGTAGAGTGACTGGCTTTTTCATGAAGTTAAGCACGCATATATCCCGGTTAGTACTAGGACGGTTGACCTGAAAAACGCTGCAATAACTAATTTGGACATGGGCTCAAACAATATGATAAAACAGTTGTATGTAATATACAATTTTCTAAAACAAAATCTCACCACAGGCCAGGTTTAAAACCCCTAGAATCTTGTACTCGCGCTCTAATTGTAACATCCACCATGGGGATTCTTCATACTCAGATGCATAGCAATTCTCATACGCATGTCCACTTGCATAAAACAAACCATCTACCGCTCTACCAGAAGTAGCACCGTTATATATGGAGCTGGCAAACGTTGGTCTTCCTCTGGCCAGGTTTGTGTTCGCTGAAAACAGAATAACAGTTTGCATGCTGGGTAAAATTTTCAGCAGACGACATTTTGAAATATATTCCTTATTTTCCCTGGAAAAAAGGATTGGGCATTGCATGCAAATTGTCTTCTTAGATCCTATTCGCAGTTAAAATAAGAAAAAAATATCATCAGTTTGTCGTCTGCTGAATTTGCCCACAGCAAGGTAAATGCTAAAACTACTGTGCATTTGAAATCCGTTGAAAAGACTTTTTTTTACTTGACATTTTAGTCTAGTTGTAACAATTATTTATGACTGACAATATTTTAACAGAATCTAATTGCTTTTACTGTTTTCAGATATTTACCATACAATTAATCTTACGACCAAAACTTTGTCTGGCCTGTGAAATTTCTTAAGTAAATGGATTGTTTTTAAATTTATTGAGAAAATATTTTTTTGTTTTCTTCACAGATGTTTAGTTATTGATGGTCCATAACCATAATGTTAAAATTTCGGAAATTTTGAAAAAGTATAAATTGTTGAAAAGCTATTTTCACTACGTGGGAAAATAAAAATTATGGACTCTAAAAAAACAATGAAGAGAATAAAGGTTTTGTAGTAGTACATTTATAAACGACAAAAAGGTTTTACATCAAATCATGACAAAAGTTTGCAATTTACTTCTTCTGAGTAAAGCGTCATGCCATCAAAAACGACTGCCAGAAACATGTCGAGATCAGAACAGTTTTGTACAAAATACTGTTACTACAGTAACTTAATTTGACGCTCTCTACATATTTCTGACAGTCCATTACGAAAACACGCCTATTCAAACATATAGAAAATTTCACCTCCAAAAACCGAAAATTTTCAGGTAAAAAATTCTGATATTTTTCATATTTCTGCTCAAAACATAGATTGTGGGTACTCGTTAGAACCGCCTCGGCAAGGCAATTCTAACGAGTACCCACAATCTATGTTTTTGAGCAGAAATAAGAAAAATAATGTATACCACCGTAAACCCCAGTTTTACTATACAAAAGTGGGGTTTAAGGAGGTCAAAATTATATAGGTATGTTTTCGTGATGCGTTTTTTATACACCGCCGCACAATGGTGGCGGGGTATTATGGTTTCACGTTGGACGTCCGTGTGTCCGTCCGTATTTCGTTAGCGGTTGATAACTTGAGTAAACATCAATGGATTTTCACCAAACTTGGTATGTGCATTGATACTGTGGAGATCTGGTTTGGGATTGCTAACGGGCAAATTTCGTCAAATTTTGACGGATTTATCTGCCCAAAACACGTCCATGTCTTCGTTTCAGAATAATGACTTGAGTAAACATCAACAGATTTTCACCAAAGTTGGTACATTTGTATGTGCATTGATAATGTGGAGATCTGGTATGAGATTGTTAATGGGCAAATTTCGTCCAATTTTGACGGAGTTGACACGCCCATATTTTCGTTTCCGGATGATAAGTTGTGTAAATGCCAAGGGATTTTAAACAAACTTGGTACATGCATTGATATGAAGGACATCTTGTTTGGGATTGCTAATGGGCAAATTACGTCAATGTTTTACAGAGTTATCTGCCCACGACACAATTATGGCGGGATATTATAGTTTAACGTTTATTATTATTATTATTTATTTATTTATTTATTTATTTATTTATTTTATTTTTTATTTTTTATTTTTATTTATTTATTTTCATTTTATAATTTATTTATTTATTTATTTATTTACCTATTTATTTATTTATTTTTTGGTGGCATGGCGCTTTACTCAGACGAAGTATGATGCAAACTTTTGTCTATGCAACAATAATGTAATAATGTGTTTAAATGATTCGCACAAAATGTCAAGTCTTATTTTCCCAGACAAAAAAATAAATGTCATTTCTACACTTCAAAATTTGATTTTAAAACTAAAATATTAATTTTGCTCCGATAAAAAAATGACCATTTAGTGCAGCTAAAGGCGCCGGAAATATTATACGCATGTCACCTTGATGTAATGACTTCAACGCTTATTTAAAAAGTCTTGTTTAATTAACACATTCATACATAGCGTCCTATAAAAAAAGGGCAGTGAAAAACAGTGTCGATACGGCTCAGTCGCGACAAAACGCGGCGTCTGAGTTTTGTCTACATTGCTTGCATAAAATAAAGGACTTTCGATAAAATATAGTAATAATAAAAAATAAATCAGACACCCCTTTACAGGAAATGTACAGGTCCAATGAAGTAAAGCAGAAGAGTCCAATGGCTTAGTGAAAGTGATCTGGAAACCTCGAGGCTCTCAGCTGTATAAAGTCTCGTCCCCACATTTCAGAGCTGTATAGACGTAATGTCAACTGTTCTACACATTATCGTAATGTCCTAAATGCTACAAATGACGTTACGAATGATATGCGGTGTCATATGTAAATGTTCTTCTGGGTATTTGCAAAATTCCCTGAATAAAATGACGGCGGTTTTTGACAGTTTTCGTCATACATTAAAATTTTGTAACAAATTCTCTGATAAAAAAAATCATGAATAACTTTTGTTATATTGCATTTTCCAATAAAATAAAATCACTGCGGAAGATCAGTGACAAAACGTAGTTTTAAAATATATTTTTCATTGGAATGATTTTTACATGAAGTTTTAATTTACACACAAACTTTTCCTGAACTTGCGTAAAAGCTAAAAGTGTGACAAATTACCCAATCAAAGAAAAAAATCGAAAAACTCTTGTGCTGTTTTACTTGAGAACAAACTGTATGCATTTTTATAATTTTGAACAAAGATGTAATGTTTTATTCATAATTAAAAAGTTACATAATATTTTATTATTTTATGGTCAAAACTGACTATCAACTTATTTTGGCAATCATAACACAACCGTTTAAGATTTTATGATGTCATAATTACAAAATGACGTCAGTGAAGTCATTTCAAACAATGGCAAATTACAAAATCCTGGCATCACGAAAACATACCTATATAATTTTGACCCCTTTAAACCCCACTTTTATATAGTAAAACTGGGGTTTACAGGGGTATACATTATTTTTCTTATTTCTGCTCAAAACATAGATTGTGGGTACTCGTTAGAACCGCCTCGCCGAGGCGGTTCTAACGAGTACCCACAATCTATGTTTTGAGCAGAAATATGAAAAATATCAGAGTTTTTTATCTGAAAATTTTCAGTTTTTGGAGATGAAATTTTCTATATATTTGAATAGGCGTGTTTTCGTAATGGACTCATTTTGCTTTTCAAAATTAGAGATTGTACCTTGTATTGTCTGCAAAACAACTTGTTTTAAGTTGAAATCATGCTTGCATTTTGTTACACGTTACATCGGAAAATTACGTACCATGATGTTAAGATATTCAGGCTTAGATAGTTTCTTTTTCCTGACAAAATGGAAAAAATAGACGGAAAATATAATTTTTTTTCGTAAAAACATATTTGGCGATTTTCTCTCATTTTTAGCCCAAGATTGTTTTATTCAAATACTCTCTATCAGTTTTCTTTAAATCCGTTTATTTTGCTATTTAGCATTATATATACAGATACATAGAACAGCTGACATTACGTCGGTAGCAGTAATTTGGACATACCTGATTCAACAGTTGATGACTGGCAAACAATCAGTCCTTCCAATATTAAAATTTTAGAAAAAATCCACATTGTGTGTTGTTCAGATAAACCCCTACCGATATTTACAGAGAAACTGTTTCTTTCGGTTTTCCCACCTTACTTCCACCGACCAGGCATTTCTGTAAAATTGTAATAATGTATGAATAATCATGAGCCTCGGTGTAATAGTGGGTGGAGTTTTCTTTAAGGGTAAAAGGTACACTTTGAGGGTGGGTGATGTAACTCTGTCAAATTATTTCCCCCATTTTAAACAGTTTACACCAAAAGGAAATAGTTTGCTCATCTGGGGATTGTTTGCATTTAGAGTAGACCTCTTTACAGAATGGATGTGGTGTGCAGGAAAGCAAACGGGAAGTAACAGATGTTGTCTCCCTTGTGAAAAAGGCGGACAATCTTCCAAAGACCAGGGAGTCACATTCGGGGTAAAACGGATGTTTTTGATATGCTAAGAACAGAGATGTAGGTCAGCCTGCTAGTATATGCAGCCCAGCCAGTTATTACTTGCACCCATACACAATATAGTGAAGCTGTAGGTTTACTGGTGATATGATTATACAGAAATTGACGAAGACACAATCTGATAGGGATCTTCACAAATGGCATCTGTATAAGGTTTCTTGTCTCACTATTGGCATCTGAATATCAATTACGCACATTTATCAATATCTTTCTCGTATTATTTTAGATAAACCAGTCAATTACAATTTTTATTGGCTATATAATTTTTGACATGACAACTAAAACTATTAAATTGGCAAAGATTTTTTTAAATTTTTAATTGCAGACGTAACTGATAATAAGTTATTTTTTCTTGACTTAATCCTGGTTAAGCTGAACCTGGATATGCCCTGTCTTTGCACACAGTGCAGATCCAGATCAGCTGGTTTTTGAAAAAGCCAACTGATCTGGATCTTCACTGTTTGTCATTCAGTATGTGAATTTATTTCAACAATCTTGATCAAGTAATCTAATTGGCTGACAATTAAAAGTGGATGTGGCATCTTAATTTATTCAGCATGACAAGGATTAATTAGTTTTGTGCCAAAAATATTTGAAACTATATTGTTTACTGCTTTAAAGGGGACTGGATACATTTTGACAAGGGAGGCAACTTTTGTGACTTCCCATCACGAAAACATACCTATATAATTTTGATCCCCTTAAACCCCATTTTTATATAGTAAAACTGGGGTTTAAAGGGGTATACATTATTTTTCTTATTTCTGCTCAAGAACATAGATCGCCGAGGCGGTTCTAACGAGTACCCACAATCTATGTTTTGAGCAGAAATATGAAAAATATTTAAGTTTTTTATCTGAAAATTTTCTGTTTTTGGAGGTACAATTTTCTATATATTTGAATAGGCATGTTTTCGTAACGCTGTTTGCTATCCTGCGCACAAGGCATGTTTTAAATAGGGTTCTACTCTAAAAGGAAAAATCTTGCTCCCAAATACTCTACCAGGAAAGATATTGTTCATTGTGGAAGCATTTTTTTTTTTCTTATAGAGTGGACTCCTTTTCTGAAAGACAAAGTGCCATATACCAACAGCATGTCACCGTGACCTCTATATTGAAATCTGACCTTTTTTGTTTTTGCAAAATTATGTCCAGTGTATACAGTTTAAACTCCATGTCTGAGGCTTCCCTTATTTGATGCATAGGATTTTTGAAGATGGTGTGACATTGAAAGTAGGCCATTATGATCTAAATATTGACTGTTGACTTTGTTTTCTGGGGCATATTTCTCTTACCGTACGGTCTATGCTGATCTAGTTTGGTGTATAACTATATCTATTTAAACCTCTATGTATGCAGCCTAAGTGAGTCTCTATTACTTATAGAACTTCAGTACTAGGCTTACCAGACTTCCTGTACAGGTACAAAACGTACATTTACCAGCCTGATTGTCTCCAAAAAATAGGGAAAAAATCAAAATGCCGTCTGCTGCAATTTGCTCAGCGCAGAAGAGGTTGGTAATCGTACAGCAGAGCTCATTTTAACTAAAACAGCTTAGGTTAATTTTGACAAATTTGCAGCAACCACTGATCTGATTCCCAGACATCTCGTTTTTAAAAAAGCTATTTCTTGTTTGGACAAAAAACAAAACAACATCTAAATAGTTTCAATCAGCTACTTCAAAGCGTAACATTGATCACTAATATGACTGAGCTGTAATGATTATTTGGGCGGTACTTTTACTAAATATATAGTCAGGATTTCAACAAAACGCTGAAAAATAAACTTCAGAAATTTGCCAGGCCATATTTGTTTCTCCGCTTCGCGATTCCACGCCTTGGAGAAAATTCGGCGAGCTTGGCGTACACCGGTATTTCGCCTACTGGATGAGCCGGTCACGTGAGAAGTTCAAATAAAACGTACTCGCCCTTGCGCCGTCACGTGATCCAAATCAATCGAGTAATTCGCCGATTACGGACCACTACCTGCCAACGACCGGCGAAGCAAAAGAAACGCAGCCTAAAACACTGGTTCCCGTCTTCCTGTCTGCTGAACAGGATTATTCGCGGAGTCTACAATCTCTGCGGATACCTGAAGCTATTTTGCAGTTATCCTTACACCCAAATGAACTGTATATATCTAAGGAGCCTGGATTTTTTTCAGTGAAACAAGCGTTTTCATCACGTTGCATTTAGCGCCAAATCAACTGACATGTTCCTTGCAATTAAACAGTAAAATAGTATGTTTTAACATATGTGTGTTTAAAAAAAAAAATGTGTTTTAACATTTTCTAGCTCCATTCCATGCTAAAATAAACAGAACAATTTTTTTGGTGGGTCTTTACACTAAAAAAGCGTATAAAACAACTTAGACAAAAATACGAAACTATGTCGAAAGACACAGTTTACACTGTTCTATAAAATGAATTGCCAGAAGGAAGAAATATGCAGTCTTGACAGAATAATTTTTCTCGTAAGATTATATTTCATTTCCTTTGGGATCACTGGGCCCATTGTGGTATATTTGAAAATGGAGTTCTGCTCCTGTATACGCTAGAGGGCGTAAGCAGTGTTGCAAACTTTATTACTGCTTATGAAGAGTCTCAATAAAACCAAGACTCCTATTTTCTAATCCATATTGTGTTCTTTGATTCCAAAGTCTATCTTTGTGACGTTTATTTTCTACCAAAAGAGAATGTAAAACAACTTAGAAAAATTTCAACAACCTCTTTGAAATTCCAAAGTTTGAATTGTGGCATAGAATAAGTCACCAAAAGCAAATACTAACCTCTATTTTCAGTAGATAAGAAGACCGTGTTATACTGAAAGAGTCTAGTATTGTCGAACATTACCGAATTTTGCTGTTTCACAGAAGTATCATTTTTGTTGCAGTAGAAGGTACAGAACTGTAAGAGGTACAGTCGATTCTAGTTATCTCGAAGTCCAAGAGACTCTCTGAAATACTTCGATATATCAGTACTCAACATATCGGATTTGCAGAATTGAGGAAAAAATAAATCAAATACATTGTACAAATGAATATGTAATTTGACTCCTGAAGTTAGAGATATATTGAAATTATTGTGAGAAAAAGGAAAAAATGCTTGCTCCTTAGAAGCAACTTCTCCTCTTAGCCACAATATTTTGTTACCTGTTGTTAGATTTCGGTGTTAGTCTTACTCTTTGTTGCTTTGTGGTTTATTCTATGAGGCGATTTGTTTTATGTCTTACCTTGTGTCATTTTGTTCTTGTGTTTTTCAGTCCTTTTAGCATTGCGACTACTTCGCTTGGGGAAGAGAAGGCTAATCTTAGTGCTTTTCGTACGTTTGTTCGATTTGTGCTTGTCTGGATTTGTCGGTTTCCTCTTCCTCTTGGTGTCTGGGAAGGGCTACGGTTTGTGATTGTGGCACTCCCTGGACTTTTCTTTTACCTTTTTTTCTATGTCAAAACAGGGACCAGATTTTCATGTGAAAGTAAGGGGTTATTCGATATAAGCGAAGTCAGGATAACAAGAGTACGTGTATTGTTTACATTTCACATATATCTAAGCACGATCAGTTATCAAGTCGCAGCGGGCCAGATAACATGAGCCCGAAAAGGACATAATCTTTTATTCGTAAATTTTACATTTTTATGTCATTTTTTAAAATAGAAAAACTCTGCAGAAGGCGAAAGCCGAAAGGCCTCAGGTAAACAAATCTTTTGCACTGTTAATGATTAACTCTCAACGTATATATATATATATATATATATATATATATATATATATATATATATATATATATATATATATATATATATATATATATATATATATATATATACATATATATATATATATATTGTCTTCACCATTTCTCTGCAGGACAATGAATCGGGAGTATCGATAAAAATGATACATTCGAACTTTGCAAAGGCTGAGAAATTACAGCGAATTCCAAATATTGAACCTACCATTGCTGAGGTCATTGTCAGATTATGTGACACAAGGTTTAGCCTTGATCAGAGTACAGTTAAGCTTTTGATGCGCACAAATTAGATAGTCTGTTTTTACGTGTTCTAGATTTTATCCTTAACACCAGTTTGCCAAGTAAAAGGCCCTCAAGCACGGATAGGGTTGAGAAAGAGGAAGGGTTAGGGGTTTTGCACATCTCCAGCATAGTGACCAGATAGAATCTAGCTAGATGCGTCTGAGGGACCCAGATCAGACGCATGAGTCTCATGTCAAAATGGTATTGGAGTTAAAAATAAAAGTAGATAGGAATTGCTAAAATTATAAATTAAGAAAGTCAGGTACTCAGCAAGTAAGTGATGATCTTCACGTAATTTGAAACATGTAAAACCAAAAAACCCAGATCTTGATTATAAGTCAATGTGGGAAAGTTTCAACCAGATGTATGTCCCACAAGCTACTAGCTCACCTATAGGGCAGGTTTCCTCTACAAGGGAAAAATATTTTCAACAAAAGGAGAAAACTGTGCCCCAACAGCCTAAGCAACAACTGTGGAGGATGAACAAGCTGGTCAGATTCTACAAATAAATAAGCAAGCTGAAGAGAGGTTGCAAAAGTTCTTGCAAAAGAAATGGCAAGAGGCTCAGGAAGCTCTTTAAACAATTCGCAACAAACAGAAAGCGAGCTTCAGCTCGGTCAAAGGATATAGTCATCAAACTCGGATTCTTCATTAGACTGAAGAAGGACTTTATGAGACCCTTAAATTGTCTAAACATAAAAAACACATCATTCTAAGTTACATAATTCTTTCAGTAATGAGTCAAATCGGACTCTGGTGTGGAGGCTTGTGCTAGAAAAAGAGGTCTTAGCACGTTAAAGGAAACAATAAGCCTAAAATTCATCAGTCTCCGACATCTGGTATGATTTATGTGTCTGATGATGATGTACGTAAAACACATGATGATGAGTCCCATTAAAGCACAAGAAACACAAGTGTCACAAAATTAAAAGTCTAGGTCTTTTCCATCGTAAACACTGTCAATCATCACCACCGGAAAAAGAAAACCGCTGAATCGAAAGTGGAAATTTACAAAATGGAACGCGGTGAGTTTTCTATTTTTAAAGAGTGAATTTATTGCCTTAAAACAACAAATGAATTTGTGCAACATTTTATGTGCTTTTCTTGGGTGTATGTGTCGGTTTAAAACCAGGACTACGAGTTTATCGATCGTTGGTACCGACCGAAGATCAGCATCTTCAAAAATCGGCTTCAGATTTTATGATTTCATAAATTGTTTCCACGCATACTTTGTTTTATGTGTTTCTGTCCATGATGGGCAGCATCTGCAAACTCTGTGTACGGCGAATAGAAGCGGATTCTCGTTTGTTAATTATTGTCAAAAACCACTAATGAGCAAGTAGCCCCACAGGCTTTCTTATCTTTTACGGTTACAGTCGAACCTTGTTATCTCGAACTCGCTTATTTCGAATTACCGCTTATCTCGAAGTGAAAATTCGGTCCCTGTTTTAACATGAAACTATGACAACAGGTAACAAAATAACGTGGAAAAGAGGAGAAATTGCTCCTAAGGAGCAATTTCTCCTCTTTTCCACATTATTTTATATATATATTTCTAACTTCAGGAGTAAAATTACATATTCATTTGCTAAATGTGGTTGTTCAATTTATTGTTTTCCTCACTCTCTCAACTCTGATATGTCGAAGTACGGATATGTCGAAGTGTTTCAGTGAGTCCCTTGGAATTCGAGATAACGGGAGTCGACTGTATATACATCATTTTGTACGACGGTACGAGTCATTTGGAGCTAACAGAAGGGCTGCAGTGTAAATCTATGTCTGTTGCTGGGTCCACCGGTCCAGCTGGCGGTCGTCTATTGCTCCAGATGCAACAGTTCTCATCCTTTTTATCTGTGATATGTTTGTTTGATCTACGAACCGTTTGCTACATGTGTTGATTTAATGATGAGTTAGAAAGCTTCCGTGCAAACCGAAAAAAAAAGATGTTTAAACCACAGTGAAAGTGTGGGTGAAGGTCCGAATCACGGTAAATCAATTTAAACCCACTAAAAATACTACTGGTTATTCCAAGACCGTACGTTTGTTGTAACAGTGGTTCCTTGCCGTTCTACACTTGTTCGTCCATTTTATCATTTAGTTTTCCTAGTACGTGTGTGACTACTCTTCAGTTACGTTCTGATTCAGGAGTCAACAGCGTTTTTGGGAAAGAGCTGCTGACTCGCTTTACTATGTCATTTGTTTAGTAGCGTCACTACGTGTTTTAAACTTTTGACCTCTTTATCTTTTGGTGATTTATGATCTGATTGTATCGGTTCCTGATCGTTGCATGTTTTATGTATTGCCGTGTACGTGTTGATTTTCAAAATTTTCGTTTGTGACTATCAGACATGTTTTCCTTCATATTTCAGGGATGGGCAAGTCTTTAGATCGGCTTTTCTTTGCAGTAATAGCATCTGTATGCGTTCCCAGCTAGCATTCTACGTAAATCTACATCGGGCCGTCATCGGGCCGTCAGCTACCCTGACGCCCGATGACGGCCCGATATAGATTTACGTAGAATGCTGACTGGGTTCATTTTTCTCTGCAATAAGATACCATAATACTAGTTCCAGTTACCAAAAACAAATCTGAAAACTACTCCCCGCGCCATCATATTCTGCAAGTGGTTTTTCGAACAGTTTGCCAAAATTAAAGAAACAATACTACTGGAACGCACTTCCCAGTCAGCATTCTACGTAAATCTATATCGGGTCGTCATCGGCCCGTCAGGGTAGCTGACGGGCCGATGACGGCCCGATGTAGATTTACGTTGAATGCTAGCTGGGTTGAACCTTTGCCTTGCAATTTTCCTTTTAAGTTCTAAACCTTTCTAAGGCGGAGAATTCTGCACTGTTGCAAGATACACGAAACTACTTCTTTGCTTTGTTGACTCCAAGTTTTTTTTTTTTTTTTTTTTTTTTTTTTTTTTATGACGTCTTGTTTCCCGGATATCAATAACGTACAACGACGCGCAGGTAAACAACGCCACATGCAGCTTTGCGCCAATGTAACTTTGATTATGCAGAATAAAAATCCCCATCTCGATATTCAAACCATAAAAGGAGGTGCAGATAAATGGGAAGAGGTCCGTTTCACATATATACTCATAGGGAAAGGCTTTTTTATGTAATTAAACTGATAGCAAAATTGATTATTTGACCTAAAACTCCAAAGGAACCACTTGTAGATGATGGTTGTACGGACAGTAGTTCTCAAAAAGGAATCTTCTAAACACTGTTTTTCACATATTCTGAATAAATAGAGAAACACCATAGGTGTTCCTTTGTACTTCTTTTTAAAATATCGATAGAAATATACAATACACATGCATTTGCGAAAAGCGCACGTTACTTCTTATCTCAAAATTAAGCTTCTTCTGCAAAATATTGATTTTCAATTATACATAAACCTGAATCACTAAGTACTAAGTAACATTACTAGTGTTTACTTGTGACGAAGAATTGATGAGAAAATTGTTGGAATATATTTTATTTCGAAAATATAGGTTGATTATTCCTGACAATATTGAATCAAGATATTCTAACAGCTGAATCCATCGTTTTAGCTTTGGGTTAATTCAATGCGACTGTTATTCAAATTATGTTACCTATGAGCAGCGCTCTTAATGACATATTGGATTTCAGATATAAGCAGCATGTCCGAGAAGATATAACACTGTATTTGGCAAGACGAATGTTTCAGCATACAAAGAAGTGCGGTCTCCATTGAGAAATAGGAAATTACGCCGATCGAGTTCCTTTTTACATGATTTTATTAATTTAGCATATTATTTTTACGTTTATTTTAGATTCTGATTATGCCCGAACTTTTGGTAGCAATGCATAAACAATCGAAAAATAGCAACGCATAGGTCGAAATTTATTTATTTCTCGGTACCAGCTGTCGCATATTCGGTCTGTAAATATAAAAGTGTAAGTTTTTTTTTTTTTTTTTGTTTTGTTTTTTTTTTTCTTTTTTTATCAAAACATCGCTACTCACGGTATAAGATAATTATATCAAATACTGATGTCTCACAACTATTTTAATCTGAAGCTTACAAGCAGTAAAATATACAATTTCCAGGAGACACTCTCTTACCTGCACGTTTTACTTTCGAGTCAGCGATTTTCTATTTCCGGGTGGTGATGATAGACGGTGATAAAGTCATTTTCAAAGAAACTAACCTATAATGTCAAATGCAACATGTTGGCATTCAAACAGAAGTTCACTTACAATGCCAAAGCTCGCAAGTGGACGAAAGAGGAATGTTTGAACAACGTTTGCTCTTGCCTGACGGACAAGGCGTTGACGTTTTTGCTGTTGATGAAGAGACATAAACACTTGACTTATTCACTTCTTCTCAGCCGACTTGAGAAACGTTTTAGGGTAAAGCAGTTGGATAGAACTTCACAGCACCGATTCCAACAATCTACCTCGAACGTAAGGGAGTCCCTGGAGGAATGGTCTGACAGAGCTCTTACTTTAACTAAGGCTTTTAAAATTTTGTCGGAGGCGGTACTCTGGGAAACAAGCTGTCATAAGGTTTTGTGGGAGGTTGTTGGACAAAGAAGCAGGGCTGTGTGTTGATGTGGTAAAACACAACGCACCGTTAACGCGGTTATAGATATTGCACGATCGTACCAACACATAACATTTCCGTTTATGGCAAATGCACAAACCGGAGTAAAAGAAACGCCATAATAAAAGAGGAAGAAAAATTCTGTCAAAGCAGTACAAGAAGATACGGCTTTGTGTTCATATTTACAGTAAAGCTACTCAAATGGGGAGGCCGCGGGACTGGCGACCAGTCTTTGACGGAGATAGTGCAAATTTTAGCAAAACAAATGGAGGAACTCAACAAGCGAATATCTTCGGGTTCACAGTTTCGTGTAACTCCACAAAGAGGAGCTTTTTTTTAACTGTTGGACTAGGGATCATTTTATATATGACTGTCCAAAGATGAACATCAAGCAAGAATCTGGCAAGGATTTAAAAGGGAAAGGGTCGGAGAAAAAGGCCAATTCTCATAAAACAAATCGTTCCCCGGGAAAGTAAAAAAAAAAAAAACCCTTTCGGCTGACCTCGCGAGCTCAAAAAATCACATATTGCAATGTAAAAGGAGACAGAATAAGGTGGATACCACTACAACCCAATGCAAAACCTCCCCAATAAAGGAAACTGTGTCTGGAAGACCATTTACTAAATCTAAGTTTAAAGGTATTCCACCTGGTTCTGTTCGTGATGGAGCTAGTTACTAAATTGATCGGCTCGACATGACTTTAATAGTGTTGAGTAGGCCGATAAACTCCAAACCAACAAACTATAAGATGCAGCATTGCTCACGTCTACTAGCCAATTGCTGAGTGATATTTCTTTTCAAAAAGAATCTAAATGACCTTAGTAATAATAATAATTAAAACAGAAAATATAAACTACATCAAGTTAATGTATGGAGAGACGTTTTACAGCCAATACACATCACATTACACACACACACACACACACACACACACACACACACACACACACACACATATATATATATATATATATATATATATATATATATATATATATATATATATATATATATATATTACGGAAACGTTTCCCCGCCACCCTTGTTTTATCAGTATATCGTCAGTTTTGTCCGTTTTAAATATATTCTACTGAAACATATCGCATTTCAAAGTTGCATACTTCATATTAAAAGTAGATTGCTATAAGAGTTTTTTGTATAAATTTCATGCTTGGGAGTGACGTGAATGTCCTATAAAATGGAGTAGCAATACCGTGTATGGTAATCAGTGCCTTATTTTTTATCCGATCTTTGAACAACTTTCAAAGAAGACCACCCAGGGATCAGTACATCCTAATTTGGTAAAATTTTACAACGGGCGGATGGCTGATAAAAACGGACGGTCACCGATCACAAAAGCTCAGGCGAGATGACAAAAGACCGCTAGGAGGGAGCAATATTTGACCTTAGGGCTCTAATTTGAATAATCTTGATAAAGGTTTACTAGATGAAGCTACTTACCGATTAGTAAATGCCCGGGCCTTCAAGTTTACACATAAGAAGAATTTTAAAGTGTTACTTTATAGAAAAAAAAGGTAAGAGAAAAGTCCAGGGAGTGCCACAATCACAAACCGCAGCCCTTCCCAGACCCCAAGAGGAAGAGGAAACCGACAAATCCAAACAAGCACAAATGTAAAGCAAGACTATATAAAACAAGTGACCCTGGGTTGGGATATTTCCAACCCTAGGACTATAATTTGAACAATCATGGCAGAGGTCTAACAGATGACGCAACATGTCAAATATAGCAGGTCTAAGTCTTCTGGTTTCACACAAGACGATTTTTTTCAATTTCCCCTAAAGAGTCTGTGTAAAACAAGGGACCCCTTTTGCGTGATCGTTGTTGATCCCAGGACTATAATCTGAACAACCTCCGTAAAGGCCTATTAGATGAATGTACAAACCTAATATCAAAGTTCTGTGCCTTCTAGTTTCAAACAAGAAGATTTTTATACTTTTTTCTTCTATATATGTCTATGTAAAATAAAAGAGCCACTGAGCAGGGTCATTTTTTATCCCGGGAGTTTAATTGAATAATCTTGATAGAGGTTCATTGGATAAAGCTACCAAATATCAAAGATCTTCAAAGGCCTGACCCTTCTAGTTTTAGAAAGGATGTGTAAAGATTTTTCCTATAGGAGTCTATGTGAAACAAGCGCAACCCGGACATAATTTGAACAATCTTGGTAGGGGTCTACAAGATGAAGCTACATACCAAATATCAAAGTCCTGAGCCTTCTATTGTCATACATATTTTTTTAAGTTTTTCGTTATATTAGTATGTAAAACAAGTGGCCCCAGGGCTATAATTTGAACAGGCTTGGTAAGGACGATTACAACTGCAATATCCGAGATACGAACAAGGAAAAGTTGCAAACAGAAAGACCGCCTTGTTAAGGACCGAACATATATTTGGAATTCGGAGCTGCATCAGAATAAAGGGCGAAGTCCCTCTCAATATTTTTTTTTCTACTGACCGTTCCACTTTTGCAGATCAGTTTTTGTTTGTGCGTCCGTTATTGCAAATATGACGTTTGTTTCTCAGTGTTTCTTCTTCTTCTCTTCTTCTTTCTGTACTTCGTGACTGTGGAATTTCTTGGGTATCTTTACTTATAGTTTTATTTTTTTTCCATTACTGTGCTCACTTAAAGAATCCCTCAAGTCATAGCGAGTTAAGGTTTAAGATTTACTGATCTATGGTGTGGCTCAAACATCATGCTGATATGATTTCATTGCTCTCAAGGGAGAATCCTTTCAAGAGCTTAGTCATACTACATCTGGTGCACGTATAAAACACAGTTGTCTCGAACATTAATCTGAAATAACAGAATGGATGTGAAACAAACAGATAATCATATTTTAAACTAAACGAATTATATTTTCAGTTCTGTGTTTGTTTGCAAAACACACTATATAAGCTATGTCCAAGGACGGAATTCTACAAAATCGCTATTCGGTGATGCTGACATTCAGAATTTCCCTTCCAGAGGAAGATATTGACCTTCCCAAATTGTACTGGATTTCTAAACTGCACAAGAATCCATACAAACACCGATATATTGCGGGTTCGGCTAAGTGCTCAACCAAGTCTCTTTCTCAGATTCTAACATGGATCCTAACCGCAGTTAAAGAAGGCCTTCAGAAGAATTGTGACACTGCATATGCAAGAAGTGGTGTTTATAAGATATGGATCCTGAAAAACTCCAAAGAGCTTTTAGAAAATTTAAAGGCACAATCTCTTCATTCCGTCCACAGTATAAAATCTTTCGATTTCTCTACTCTTTACACAACTATTCCTCATGATATGAATTGAAATCTAAATTAAAGGAAATTATCAACTAGGGTTTCTTCCATAAGAATGGTAACCGACACTTTCAGTATGTTGTCATTGGCTACAAAGACACATACTTGGTTCGGGATCACTCTGATGCACCACAAAAATACTCAGATACAGATGTCATAAAGATGCTGGAATATCTAATCGACAATATTTTTGTGGAGTTCGGTGGACGGATATTTCAGCAAACAATCGGTATACCGATGGGTTCGACGTGCACCATTGCTTGCTGACTTATTTTTATGCTATTATGAGGCGGAGTTTGTACAAAGTCTCCTCAAAGCAGGCAAGAAACACCTTGCACAACAATTCAATTTCACCTACAGATATATAGATGATGCATTGTCTCTGAAAACACAAAATTTGCAGAGTATTTGGAATTCATCTATATTCGTGAACTTGAAATAAAGGACACAACGGAGATTGCAGCCCCCTCCTCATACTTGGATTGTTATCTCTACATTGACAGTGGAAAGCTTACTACTAGGTTTTACGACAAACAGGATGACTTCAATTTCCCATTGTTAACTTTCCATTCCTGAGCAGTAATATCCCTTTTGCACCAGCATACGGCATTTACGTAGCACAGTTAATCTGTTATGCCAGAGCCTGTTCAAATTATCAGGAATTCATGGAGTGTGGGAAAGTGCTCACTACAAAGTTGTTGAGCCAGGGGTATCAAAAAGCCAAACTGGTAGCAACACTTAAGAAGTTCATCATGATCTGGTCAATGCCTACAATGTGGCAGTTTCCAGAATTGTCTCTATTTTTGCCAATGATGAGCCATGAGTAGACTTCCAAAATCCCGGACATACGCTTCTACCTACATTTCCTTCGTTCAGACTGTGGGCATGGTGGGCAAAGCTTGCTTACCAAGTAATGTTTACTCTCCTAACCTGACCTAGAACTGATCGAGGCAAACATTCCAACCAAAATTCATGACGATTATATTAAAAAGTAAGACAATGTAGCATGTCTTACGGACTGTGAAATAGAGGTCAAGGTTAAATATGGATGACTACACTCAAGAGGCCATGCTAAGATGTATGCATGTGCTAAGTATCACTGGCTGTAAGATCAATAGTTACAGAGAAACTGACCTAAACATAAACACTTCGCAAGTGCCAAATATCACTCTTCCTAGCGGCCCATTAAAGTATATTGGTAAACAGTATAGACCTCGATCGTATGCTGCAGAATGTGACGACTGATCAACGTCTACAGTATTTGTATCAAGGAAGAGCTAGCTACGTCAACGTTATTTCAACGTTACGTGCCCGGTCGGCGGACCTTTAGCCAACGGGTCTATAGGTCAGGTATCGGATCATTATTTCTAGGACAGGCTAGAGGTCCAGTAATAGATTATCAATTCGTTATCGTCTGAAATCTCAACTTTCTTCTGCCACACTCCTTCCTCTTGGCGAGCGTAGGATTCAGCTGAAGAACGTACGGCGCGTCACTGCACAGAACCTTTCATTTTCACCCTTTCACTGTCTGAATATGGCTTGAACAATATTAAAAGGGACGTAAATCACCAAATTGTTCTCATCATCGTCCATCATGCAATCGTTTAAAATCTCAGCTTTCTTTTGTCACACTCCTGTCTTTTAGTAGGAGAGCAGCTGAACATGATCCAAACAAGAGGGTCCTGCCGGGTATATAACAGATAGCCCAACCGATGGAGTAGCAAACTCTGACCATTGCTCTAATCCGATGTTACATTTGAGGGATGAGACGCAGGGCTGAAGCCGTCATCCGAACACAGGGAGAGGAGGCTACACCTGGTACTGAATCTTTAGACTATGGGTGCCTTCCAGACAAACAATGTGCCATTTTTACCACATTACGAAAACACGCCTATTCAAATATGCTGAAGATTTTACCACCAAAAAAAAAGAAGAAAATGTTCAGATAAAACTTCTGATATTTTTCATATTTCTGCTCAAAACATAGATTGTGCGTACTCGTTAGAACCGCCTAAGCGATGCGGTTCTAACGAGTACCGACAATCTATGTTATGAGCAGAAATAAGAAAAATAATGTTTACCCCTGTAAGCCCCAGTTTTACTATATAAAAGTGGGGTTTAAGGGGGTCAACATTATATAGGCTTGTTTTCGTGATGAATAAGAGCCACCTAACGCGACTAATGAACTCAGCAGCACTATACTTAAAACGCATCTTTTTCTGAAAAAAAAAAAAAAAAAAAAAAAAAAAAAATCAGTATAGTTGGTGCTCTGGCAACATCATCCAAAACATCAAAACATCGAATAATTGTTGTAATATGATTTTCCGAAATACGATTTTGGTATACTAACTTCAGATTCACTATTACTGGACCTCTAGCCTGTCCTAATAGGAATGGCTAGGGATCCGGTACCGGACTGCTAGACTTGAAGCCCAAGGGTCCGGTACCGACCTCTAGCCACTTCCTAAAAACTAATAAGGCACTCCTTCTAATGGAAATAGACATGTCCAAATAGTCGGGTATTTTGTTTGTTTGTTTGATTTGGGCTTAACGTCGCTTTCAACCTTTTTCAGTCATATCGCGACGGTGTCTGGATGTGGCAGGGAGCTCAATGCTCACTTTTAGAGTGCTGCCTCACTGAAATATCACACCCCAGACACTTTGACATGATATTCCACCCAGTCACATTATACTGACACTGAGCTGACCAGTTCTAGCTCTACTTTCTTAATGCTGAGCGCCAAGCGAAAGAGCAGCTAGTACCATTTTTAAAGTCTTTGATATGACCCGGCCGGGGATCGAACCCGCAACCTCCTGGTCACAAAGCGGACGCTCTACCACTGAGCCACTGTGCCGGTAAATAGTCGGGTATAAGAGTCCACGCGGCATCATCACGAAAACATGCCTATATAATTTTGACACCTTTAAACCCCACTTTTATATCGTAAAACTGGGGTTTACAGGGGTATACATTGTTTTTTCTTATTTCTGCTCATCGAGGCGGTTCTAAACGAGTACCCACAATCTATATTTTGAGCAGAAATATGAAAAATATCAGATTTTTTATCTGAAAATTTTCATTTTTTTTTTTTTTTTTTTTTTTTGGTGGGAAAATTTTCAGTATATTTGAATAGGCAGGTTTTCGTAATGTAAATGGATTCAATTTCTGCCTAATGAAGTGTGTCCACGCGGCATAAATGGGTTAATTGCTCCTTATTCCTCAAAAATAGACATTTTATTATCCAAGTAAGTTTTACTAAATTGATATATGGTTTTAATACAATCATTAAATATGGCAACTGATAGCCTGTAAAATTTCAGTTAGTCATGCGTTCTTGAACTGGACCGAAAATGAAATGATTTTTTATCTATCTCTAAATTTATATTGGCAAATTTAATTCAGAGACATGATAGTAAATCATTTCAAGAACGAGAGACTAACTGAATTTTTACAGGCTGTCAGATGCCACATTTAATGATTGTATTAATAACATATATCAATTCATAAACCTTTCTTGGATAATAAAGTGTCTATTTTTGAGGAATATGGAGCCGACATTGAGACCTGATCAGATGTTGAGGCTGATCTGGGTCTTAGCTGTCCACATTTGCTAGAAGACACATTTCCGCATGGTAGGGTCCAAATGGTATGTGTTGGCCATAAAACGTCTCTCCGTACTCTAGCTTGGTATTGTTTATATTTTCTGATTTTAAAGGCTCCATATTCCTCAAACATAGACATTTCTATCCAAGAAAGATATAATAAATTGATACATAGTATTAATACGATCAAAAAATGTGGCATCTGACAGCCTGCAAAATTTCAGTTAGTCTCTCGGTTTTGAACTGGATCAAAAATGAAATGATTTTTTTATCGTATCTCTGAATTAATGTTGGCAATATTAATTCAGAGATACGATAAAAAATCATTTTATTTCAAGAACGAGAGACTAACTGAAATTTTACAGGCTGTCAGGTGCCACTTTTTATGATTGTATTAATACCATATATCAATTTCTTAACTCTTTCTTGGATAATAAAATGTCTACTTTTTAGGGATATGGAGCCTATAATATTACAATGTATTATTACTGAGCTCATTTAGATTCATTTGGAAATAAAATATCACTCAACAATGGGCTAGGATGCGTGAGCAATGATACACGTTACAGTTCGTTGGTTTGGAGTTAAACTGCCCAGTCAACACTATTAAGATCATATCGAGCCCATCAGTTTACTTACCTCACTTTACCTTGGCCATTATTTTAAGAATAATTGTCCAATTGTAATTCTTATATTTTTATTGTTCACTAAATTGTGGAGAACCTTTCAGCCTCACGGTCTTCATCATCAGCCTGGAAACAAAACTATGAGAAATTCAATGCTTTAAAATATACTTCTGTGACTGCAGAATTTTTCCAGGTAAGGAAATATATCAAGACAAGACCAAATGTTTTCACATTTGAATTTTTAATATTTAAAGGATGTTAAAAATTAAATAAATGCATAATTTACAGATTCAAATTGCAAACGCATATAGATCTATATGAATAAAGTCACAAGAACAATGACTTCAAGGTCATTATACCAGTACAGATCCATTTCTAGCATAATTAACACAGACTGATCAAAAAAGCTTTAGATAAGAGGGGCGTTCAAACATTTTTTTTTATTTCTCCCAGAAATCATACATTCTGGGTACTCATTTGAAGTGCCTTAGCCAAGTGCTTCAAATGATTACCACAGCATATTTTTGTAGTGGAGAAACAATACAACTGCTGGTTGAATGACAAATAATGCAGACCCTGATCAGATGCTGCAGAATGCAGCATCTGGTCAGTCTGCAGTGTTTGCTTATCTGTCTGCCCCCTACACTTAGTAAATACAATAATACAGGTCCAAAAATGTTGAACCCTTTCATTCCATATTTTTGGCCTAATTTTTTTTTACTCACTTGTTTCTTAAAAAAAATATAGAATGGCAAACAATGTAGATCCTGATTTAACAGCACCTTCATGAGTAGTCTGATCTGGGTCTGCACTTTTTGCATATGCCATTTGTGCAGAAGCTTTGGCCAGTGTACAAACTTCAAGGACATTTACCACAATCTGGTTGCATCATATAAAATAAAGTCTTGCATGTGCCAACAGTACAGTTTCAGATCATCCCTCGCAGCTATACCCGTTGGGGCCTCTGCTGCCTGTTAATATATTCTACAGTATCCAATGATTTCATTTGTATTGGGAATCGGTCAGAATTTCGGTCAATAATCAATTTTGTAACATCATCTGATCATCGACTTAATAAAATTTCATCTTTCTTCACCACAAATCTAAAATGACCCAATGGAGATAATTTGCATGAAATGTCAAATCCTCTGTTTGATGATAAAAATCAAAATGTCATCTGCTGAAATTCTTTCCCAGCACGCAAAGCATTAATCAGGAAGAAATGGATCTATGGTGATTTTCTGTCACTATGTTCATTGATGGTATATATCAGAATACTAAATCACAAAAATGGGTGGCTGGTTGAGGCATAACCAACATTTCCTGCACACAAACAACAAACATACAGATCAATTTACTTGTTTACCAGGGCCCAGTTGTTCAAAGCGTTGTTAGCTTAACAAGCTCATTAAGGGTCATTTCGTTAACTGTTTTAGCAGATGCAATATACAATATAATGATATTTTTTGCTGAAAAATGTGAGTAGCTTTTGCACTGCAAAAGCTACTCACATTTTTTCAGCAAAAAAATTCAGCATATTTGTGTATCACTCAATGTAAATTTTAATGAATCGTTAACCTACGACATCGTTAGCTTTGAACAACTGGGCCCAGAAATATTACCATGTTTGCCATAAAATTTGAATGTCCATTTTACATCCCACTGATGAGTCATTTTGCTGAATGATTAGCTGTGTAGACCCAGATCAGATGCCACAAAAAATGTGGCATCTTATCTGGGTCTACACTGTTTGCTCTGGCCTGTTTGTACGATGCTTCTGACATCACTTGGAAAGACATTTTTGCTTGGGATTTTATTCTGAATGCAAACATTTGTTTTTGAGCGACACTTTCTAATCAAAAGCCATGTGTTGTTTCTATTTTTGTGCACTGTTCTCAATATGTTCTGACTTATGCAATTTCAATATTGAAAGGTTTTTTTTTACTTTTCTTTTACAATAAAATATCTGTTGTTTTACATTTCTTTATTCCTTTTTAGTTTTTTTACTGTTTGTTAATTATTGGTATCACAACACTATTGTGCAAATTTCAGAAATTTTGAACAGGTAAAACTTGTTGAAAACCTGCCTCCTATCTCTCCTATCTAGCTACCAAGCTAACATTCTACCTAAATCTATACTGTACCGTTATTGGCTCTACAGGAATCCATTCCTGTCATGTCAATAATAGTCCTGATATAGATTTAAGTAGAATGTTAGCAGGGTGCCCTATGAATTTTTGCATAATTTGCAGTCCATTATGAAAACATGCCTATTCAAATATATTGAAAATGTCACCACCAAAAACTGAAAGTTTTCAGACAAAAATTCTTATATTTTTTATATTTCTGCTCAAAATATAGATTGTGGGAACTCATTAGAACCGCCTCGCCGAGGCGGTTCTAACGAGTACCCACAATCTATGTTTTTGAGCAGAATTAAGAAAAATAATGTATACCCCTGTAAACCCCAGTTTTACTATATAAAAGTGGTATGCCTGTATCTTTTGTTGGTCACATGTGGGAAACTGTTGGCTCTCTGCCATCAAAATGCCTGAAAGATGGGGAAGAATAAGGCTAAAACTGTGGGTTATCTACATTGGCAATTTTTGTTTCATTGCTAAAGTCAGTATCATGCTAAACAAAAGGAGTTCTGGACTCTTGGGGACTTGCGAATGACCAAGTGTTTTCTGTTGTGTTCATTTTAAATACATACTATCATTTGTTTGTTAATTTTATATTAAGCAAAAGATTTAAACATTTTATCAACCAATTATGAAGAGTTCATTGTTCCAGTTTCATCACAAATCAAGAACAATCCATGGCCAAACCGGAATTAGCAATTTCTTGGCTGACTACAATAACATCAGTAGAATGCCTTCTTCACAATTTGATCTGAAAATTCGACAATAAAAATAAGATTGCATAACATTTATTATTTTCACTCTCTCAAACTATGGCAGCACCTCTCAACTTTTCCCATCAATTATGGAATTATGGAGAAATATGCCTCAGAAAAATTTCTATGTGGTTTTGCCTGGGGTCGAACCCACACCAGCCAAGCTCTGACAAATGTGGCGACATCCTTTTTTAAGGTTGTCTCGATAGTGCAATTGGTAAAGATGACGGACTTTGCAGTGCTAGGCGATGTCACCGCATTGGTCAGAGCTTGCATGGCATGGGTTCCACCCCAGGCAAAATCAAATAAAAACAATTGCAAAACAAATCAGAAACAAAGTGTTTTGGTTTCCTCATCTATCTGTCATCATGAAGATTTCTACCTCAACACCGTTTCAGGGACGAAACAGAAATTGCCAGTGTAGACAGACCACAGTGTAAATTATCACACACAACATAAACAATCAAACTATGTCTTGGTACAAACAAATATTTACCATATTTATTTTAGACACCCTCCAGGTCATACAACAAGTAAATATGTTAAGAAACATCTCAACCCTGTCCTGCTGATCCCGGATATGCCCTACTTTTGCAAAGTGTATATCCAGATCAGTTGGCTTCTGAAGAAGCCAACTGATCTGGATCTGCACTGTTTGTCATTAAGTATGTGAATTTGTATCAACAACCTTGATCAAGTAATCTGATTGGCTGAAAATTAGAAGTGGGCATGGCATCTTAATTCATTCAGTATGAGAAAAGTTAATAATTAAATAAATCAAGGGTTGAGCACAAGACTGTAGTAACTCAAACATATTTTTGAAACCCTTGTTTAGGGGCAACTGACCCCTTTGTAAACGATGCAAATTTAGGTGCCATTGCACCTAAATTTCCATTGTTTACAGAAAGAAATGTTGTAATCTTCATAACACATTCATGATGAGGAGATTAAGTATTGGGAAAAACAACCATCTGACTTGCTACAGTCTTGCTATCAACCCTCGAAATATGGTACTGAGGCTCCAAGTGGCAAAATGAAGCACAGTCACCTAAATATATTTCAGAAGGTATGAAAATTTTGTATGCAATGAAACCTCTGTCTTATGTGGGATACCAGGATCTTTTCGGTGTTTTAACCCTTAACTTTTACCACTCTATGAGCAAATTCAGCGGACGACAAATTGATGGTAGTTTTCCTATATTCTTCCCAGAAAGAGGATTTGACAATTTGCCTTAACTGTCAATTGTTTGTGTTGAGGTTTTACGGCCCAGTCAACCCAATGGGGTCATGTCGAGCGCGGTCAGTTTACCTAACCACACATTTACTGGGCAGGCTTAATCCTCTAAGCGGTTAACCAGTATTGTGCACATTCTTTCGCCAGAAACTGACAACTGCCCTTCTTGAATCAGCGGAAGGGAGAGAATGACCATAGAAAATATTTCATGATCAATCTCCACGAAAGAATGTTGCCGACCTCGGTGGGGGTTGAACCCGCGACCTCCTGGTCTCCAGTCGGACGGCGCATCCAACTGAGCCACCGAGGCCGGTCACCTTAACTGTCAAATCCTATTTTCTGGGAAAAAAAAAAAAAAAAAAAAAAATATTTCAAAATGTCATCTGCTGAAATTTTTTCCAGCATGCTAAGTGTTAACCTTGAGCACACTGGACAGATACGGCACTTGACAAACTGGTGATATTTCTTATTTTTTCTTCAAAAATAGGTTTTGATATTTCATGTAAATGAGAATTTGCATGAAATGTCAACCCCTTTTTCTTGGAGAAAATAAAATGAATAAAAAAATGCCTGCTGAAATTTTTTACCAAGCATGCCAAGTGTAAAAATGTCATCTGCAGGGTTGCTTTGCAACACATTTACAATATATATGAACTTGTGACAGTCACAACTGCAGCAGATGGCAATGAAATATTTCTTTTTTTATTTTTTTGAAGAAAACAAGTCTCGACATTTCATGTGCAGCATCTGCCAAGCAGACAATCCACAAGAAATGTCAACTTATTTCCTCTGAATAAATAATAAAGTGTCATTTGCTATAAATTTTACTTTAGCATTTCGAGGATTAAACAGCAGGTGACATTTCAAATTATTATTATTTTTATTTACCAAGAAATTTGTACACTATATCCGACCTGATTACCACCTATACCCCTATAAGTGCGCAGTCAAGCAATTCCCATCACGAAAACATGCCTATATAATTTTGACCCCCTTAAACCCCACTTTTATATAGTAAAACTGGGGTTTACAGGGTATACACTGTTTTTCTTATTTCTGCTCAAAAACATAGATTGTGGGTACTCGTTAGAACCGCTTCATCGAGGCGGTTCTAACAAGTACCCACAATCTATGTTTTGATCAGAAATATGAAAAATATCAGAGTTTTTTATCTGAAAAATTTTCAGTTTTTGCAGGTGAAATTTTCTGTATACCGTATTTGAATAGGCGTGTTTTCATAATACCTAGTCTTCACATTACAGCCTGCATACTTTTTGTCTAGTTCTTTATTAAGGCATATGTTGTGGGTACTCATTTGAATTGCATCAGCTTGTCAATGCAATTATAATGGGTATCCACAACATAAGCTCATATTAACAAAATAATAAACATTACGAAAACACGCCTATGTAATTTTGAACCTTTAAACATTCGCTGAGGCAGTTCTAACGAGTACCCACAATCTATGTTTTAGGCAGATATATGAAAAATATCAGAGTTTTTTACCTGAAAATTTTCAGTTTTTGGAGGTGAAATTTTCTATATATTTGAATACGCGTGTTTTCGTAATGAAAAACATTGCATTTGCATCATTAGATAAGTCCATTGCTAATATTTTTTTAAAGTATTAGTAAAGGTAGATACATATTTTATCACAAGTTTTCCCAGTAATTTTGAAAAACCTGTGCACAGTGTGGTAGTTAGGTCGAATATGGTATTTATATATATTAACCAATATAATTTATGTACCATTCAACCGCATTTCTATTGCCTTTCTCTCAAAATAATACAATGCCACCCATCTACAAATAAATATTTTTTTACTAATATGTAAGCAAACCCTGATAAGCTAAGTTGTATGGTTGTTTCTACAGAATATGTAACATAAAATATCATCATTCTGTGCTTTCTGAAAGACTGAATGGGACATACACATAATGGAGGAATGGGTATGAAACCCCTACAAAGAAACTGACATTTCCAACCTGGATAGGAATACAAGAATGCAATGAGTTTTGTACATTGCAGATTTATACTACGAGGTACTAAATAAATAATATCCATTATTAGATTTCAATCTGTTTTTTTCATCTTGTAGAAACTTAGAGAGAGAGTTAAGGCAAGGTTTCATATCCAACAAAATGAAAAATCAGAGATTAAAATCTAATAACACATCTGATTAAAAAGTACTTTCTCTTAGATATTATTTATTTAATACCTCTGAGTATAAACCAAAATAAAACACAATTTAATATATACATGTATTCCTATCCAGGTTGGAAATCTCTGTTTTGGGTTTCTGTTATGGTGCAGGGGTTTCAAACACCTAATGAAACAACAAGTGGTATAAAACCTAACTATTTAAGTTATAAAATCCACCCTGACAAGCAGGACTATATAAGTCAGTGTTTTGCTGTGAAGAAATGGCAAATCAAGAATTTCACGAATATTTAACCCATTCAACCCTGCAGACCAACAGGAATACCTTTGAAAACAGTGTAGATCCAGATGAGATGGCTCATAATGAGCCATCCCATCAGGATCTACACTGTTTACCATTCTATTATTGATTTTTGACAAAACTCCTTTTTGCAACAATGGATGTGTCCAAATTCAGAGATGGATGAGCCCATTTCAGAAACTTGGGTGAAAGAGTTAATCGGCAGTTGGTGAAATTAACAGGCAAGAACTGAGTATTTTTCTTATTTTATCCCTGACAACAGTGTTCGATATTCAGTTTGCCTCATTTGAAAATAGTGTTTAACTTTAGATTTGATTGGTACAGCTAACATAGTAATAATGAATACAATGTCCCCTCACTTTTTCTGTAAAATTGGGGAACAAAAATGGATGTGACCTATGAAAATCATTTAGCAAACTTATTTTGTTTTGTTATTTTAAAAGAAATTTAAAAAAAACATTTTAGCATTTCAGATTTTAGTCACTGATGTTTTAAGAATTCCAAAAAGTTCAGAAATTCTGAACAAGAGGATTTTGCTGAAAACCTACTGAGTCACACAAGACAGTCTGGTAGCATCACGAAAACGTGCCTATATAATTTTGACCCCCTTAAACCCCGCTTTTATATTGTAAAACTGGGGTTTACAGGGGAATATATTATTTTTCTTATTTTTGCTCAAAAACATAAATTGTGGGTACTCGTTAGAACCACCTTGCCGAGGCGGTTCTAATGAGTACCCACAATCTATGTTTTGAGCAAACTATGAAAAATTATTATAAGAGTTTTTTACCTGAAAATTTTCAGTTTTTGGAGGTGAAATTTTCTATATATTTGAATAGGCGTGTTTTCATAATGGGGACTGAAATCAGTCTGGTTGAACAGACTTGTTCCGTGTGCATTTGGATGATTTTTTCTTCTTCTTACCTTTACAATGCTGAGTTTAAAAGACAAATAAAAGCAGAATCACTTCAAATTTTTCCCTGCAAATAGGACAATATTTGAGCAGCAACGTGAGATGCTTCCAACGAAGAATAAGATCAGCCTATGCATCCACGCAATATGATCAGTCTTAATTGTCTTTGTATCCTAAATATGGCCATCCCAAATGAGCCCAGTGAGAATTCTGATCAGACTGTGCAAATGTGCAGGCTGATTTGAGTCTTCGCAGGGAGCACATGTCTGAAGGCACATTTTCTCACATTTTGGCTCATTTCATGTGAATCATCTCTAGATACCCATGAAATGTCAAGTCCTAATTTCTGGAGGAAAACCTAAATATCACATAGTTATTGCTTGCTAATTTCAAGATAAACATACTAAGGTATACTAAGGTTTAACTTTGCTTTCAGTGAATGAATATGTTAATTACTGTATCTATCCTAAATATAAGACCATCTTAACTTCTCACCAAACTCATCCTAAAATTTGAACAAGTCCATTCTACCACATGCTTATATGTCTAAAACATGTAGCAAAGAGTGTAGACCATGATCTGACACTGCATTCTGCAGCATCAGATCATAGTCTACAATGTTTACGCAGGAGCATCAGATCATGGTCTACAATGTTTGCTCAGGAGCATCAGATCATGGTCTACACTGTTTGCTCAGGAGCATCAGATCATGGTCTACACTGTTTGCACAGGCTTTTTGTGTAAATACTGTATTTGACCTAATTACACAATGTGTACTTAGGTTTTTCAAAATTACTGGAAAAATTTGTAGTTAAATATCCACCTAATAAGGGCATACTTTAAAGAAAGATCAATGTGTCCAAAGGACACTGATGCCCCTGCCTGAAAAACTTAAACACAAATTGCTAACTAACGCCATGTAGGATGCAGACAAAAACAGATGAACGGACGGACATGGGTAACACTATATGCCCTTCTCACCATTCTTTGAATGGCGGGAAGCATAATATCAGCAGAGGACTTAATAAGATGCTAATGCGATATTTTTTCTGATTTTTCTTTAAATTGAAAGGCGTTCAAAGGATATGGATGCCCCAGCCTGGAAAACTTAAACTCAAAATTGCTAACCCTGAAGGCAGAGTGAAACAGACGGACAGATGTATGTACGGACAGAGGTTACACTATTGCCCTTTCCACCATTCTTCGAATAGGATGGCATAATAAAAGCATAATAAAAGCACTTGTTAGTACTCATTAGCACTGCCTCAACTTGTCTGGTCAAAGCAATTCAAATGAGTACCCATAACATATTTGTTTGAAGTAGATAAAAGTACAAAGGCTGTGTGCTTATAGGGCTATATGTACAGCAGTTAGGTGGAATATGGTATGGTACTTCTCTTTATAAACTCAAAAATAACAAGAGCTCACACTGGCCATCTATTTCTCAATACTGTAACCAATAAGCAAAAACAATAACAACATCAACTAAGGTGGTTCCAGAAGGCAATCTTACAAGCAAAAGAATCCTGGTCCTGCTGCATGTGACAAACAGCAGACGACAATCAATAGCAAACTGCAGATATTTGCCTTATGCTAGGTAAGGTGTATTTAACACTATTATAAAAACATCAATTAAAAAAAAATACACCCAAACCAAAAGATGTTTTTCAGCCTTCAGCATACTAAATTGTTAGCTTTTAGGGTATCAAATTAAAATGTTAGCAGATGACAACTTTAATATGAATGGACATACTTCAAATGGGAGAACCCTAGTCTGGATGTATTTGCCACCTTTCTCAAACTGGGGTTCCTCTGCAGCATCTGATCAGGGTCTACATTGTTTGCCAATCATCCAGCACTATTTTATACACTTTATCAGGTAGTAGACTTTTTAAAATTCTAAGACAAGTACAGCAAAGAGTTATAGTGTCCGAATACTTATGGTAAAAATCTCCCTTTCTCTCTTTGAAAAGTTGTGCCTAAAATGGTTGTGCCTAAAAATAGACCTCTTCTCATTCAAAACATCCTATAATTTGTAAAAATCTGTTCCATTATCTGTTGATATGTTTAGATTATCGCTTGATGAGTGGAAACAGTGTAGACCCTGATCAGATGCCACATCCTGCAGCATATGATCTGGGTCTACACAATTTGATCAGGCCTATCTGTCCCAATACTTAGGGTTGTTATGTAACCTTCTGACATGTGCATCAAACGAAGACTAATTCAGCCTGCTCTTCCAAGCAGTATGATGTGAGTCTTCATAGTCTGCATCAAGAAACTTTGCTTCCTTGGCTATCCAAAATGTGCCCAGTGATTAGAATGTGAATGCGCAGGCTGATCTGAATCAGAGGAATTGTTAAGAAGGAGTATTTGGTGATAATTCTGGGATAATTTTCCTTATTTCTGCACAAAAACATATGTTGTGGGTACTCAATAGAAGCGCCTCAGCGAGACGCTTCTAATGAGTACCCACAACATATGTTTTTATGGAGAACTGGAGAAAATTATCCCATAATTATCACCAAATACTCCACCTTAACAATTCCTCTGTGAATCTTCGCTGGGTGCACATGTATGTTTTCAGATGTTTTGGCTCAGGATTGTAAAAAAAATAAATATGTTACAAAGATTGTGCCTTAATGTGGCTCAAATAGTTTTTCCTAAAAACAGAAGTTTTCATTCCACCTAAACTGTCTCAATTTCACTACTTTGGAAAAATTAAGACAAAACTCATGCCCTCGCTTATTTTGCAAACAACATCAGACTAAAGTTAAAAACTTTACTCTCTCTAAGCTCTTTGAGAACAACAACACAAAAAGGAACTGGTCTACACAAATGAGCTGCAACACGAAAAAAAAATATTCTTTCTGATGTGCACCCAGTGAAGACTCAAATCAGTGTGCACATCTCACAGCATCACAAAAACATGCCTATGTAACTTTGACCCCCTTAATCCCCACTTTTGTATAGTAAAACTGGGGTTTACAGGAGCAAACATTATTTTTCTTATTTCTGCTCAAAAACATAGATTGTGGGTACTTGTTAGAACTGCCTCTCCGTAGCGGTTCTAACAAGTACCCACAATCTATGTTCTGAGCAGAAATATGAAAGATATCAGAGTTTTTTTATCTGAAAATTTTTTGCCATTAAAATGGAAGAGGTGAAATTTTCTATATATTTGAATAGGTGTGTTTTCGTAATGGTCTGAACCAGAGTCTCTGCTGTCCGTCCTTGGCAATCCAAAATGAGGCCAAAGAGGATTCTGATCAGACAGCATGAAAGCACAGGCTGATCTTAATTTTCATTAAATGCACATGTCCAAAGGTAAGTTTCTGACATTGGGGCTCAAATGTCCTCTTAAAATACAAAGAAAGTTCTATTTTTTCTGCCATTAAAATGGAAGAATAAAGAAGGAAATAATTAAAAGAGAAACAACCTGCTACCCAACCAGAAATACATGTACAAAAAAAAAATCAACTTCAAGCATGCACATAAAATTGACCAGAAGTCAAGTTATACTACAGAAAATATCTGTTATGTACAAAGTTTATAAATAGTGCATCATTGTTAGCATGCTGGGTAAAATTTTCAGCAGACTTCATTTCATTTTTTTTTTCTTATTTTTCTCAGCAAATAGACAATTTTCCATGCCAAATAACTCACTGCATTGAATGTTAACCCTATTATCTGGGAAAAATAAGATATTCATCACTGGAATTACTTTATAGAACTCTTCATTATAAGATGGTTTTGGATATTAAGATGGTTTAAAGTTGGACAGCAAAAGAATTGTGTCCAAACAAAAATGTATAGATTATATTAGAAAAATGACCATAAATGGTCATTTTTCTATATAATCTAAACATTTTAGTTTGGATACAATATGGCTGTTTAGCTATTAAACATGGTTTTTGCTTTGGATCCCAGCAATAGTGTTATAGAGGTTGTGGCATATACTATAATAACCCTAAGTACTGTGATATATAGGTCTGAGCAAACAGTGCAGATTCAGATCAGAATGCAGGGTCTGATCAGGGTCAACTCTGCCACTCATCCAGTTGTTTTTAGACAATGTCACCGATTAGTAAAATGGACATTTTGAAACTTCATGTTAGTCTACCTGCTCATGAAGCCCCTTTTGAAAAGGGATCTACTCTAAAAGGTAAGAATTTGCTCCCAGGGGGAGCAAATTCTTTCCTTAATGAGTAGACCCCTTTCCAGAACAGTAGACACAAATTTCAGCACAAGAGTGCTATGGAGACAAGGTGTCCCAATATTAAGGGAAAATATGGTACATCAGTTTGTGGTCTGCTGAATTTACCCAGCTAGCGCGACAGGTCAAATTTTACCCTGCTGCTAATGACAAATAAATGACAAATGGATAATACATTGTATGTTTTGTAAGAATAAGTCTTACCATTTCATTTGATTTGGCCTTATTGTTTAAAAAAAAAATTAAAAAAAGTCAACAAAAAAACTTGGTTTTGTCATCTGCCGATCACTGCCTGCAGTAGGGTAAAATTCCATCCACCTCTATTAATGCTGTAGTCAAACAGAATAGCATTTGAGCTGGTGTAAGCATTTCCTACAAGATTGCATGTGCGCCTAGCGAAGACTTAGATCAGCCTGCATATCCACTAGTCTTTACCATCGGCCTGATGATACTTTGGGTCCTTGGCTACCCACTGAGAGCCTTACTTAGAGTCAAATCAACCTCTGTACATGTGCAGGGTGATCTGAGTTCCCCTGGGTGCACATGCAATCTTGTGCCCAGGCTCATTTTATAAAAAAAATACAAATGCCTTGAGATGAAAATATACAGAAACAATTCGAATAGAAAAATAGTTTGAACATTATATACGTATGGAAAGGCAAAAATAGAATATTCGAGGGAATAACAATGTAGGGGATGCAGTCGGGGCTACAAAACATCTGAAAGGGGCTATAAAAGAACATATAACTGGAAAAAACAGTCGACTAAACGTTCAAATTGTATAAAGTAACAATATCATTCCATAAAAAGTTTTAACAAATGTGTAAAAACATTTACTACTACGGTACAGAGAAACAACAAAATTATTTCTGACAACATATACATGTATACATCTATTCTGCCATTTCCAATAATCAACAGTCAAACTAAGTCACCTCCAAAAACTGAAAATTTTTAGATAATTTTTTTTTTTAATATTTCCGCTCAAAACATAGATTGTAGGTACTCGTAAGAACTGCCTCAGTGAAGCAGTTCTAACAAGTACCCACAATCTGTTTTTCTACTCAAAACACAGATTGTGGGTACTCATTAGAACCACCTCGGCAAGGCAGTTCTAACAAGTACCCTCAATCTGTTTTTGAGCAGAAATAAGGAAAATAATATATACTCCAGTAAACCCCAGTTTTGCCATGTGCATTTCATTTAACCATTAAGCACCATTCACAGTAGTTGCAAATATTCCAGAGTTATTTCCCTTGAGGATGTAATCATTCTTCTGAAGGGGACTAGATACACTATTTTACAAGGGAGACCCTTTGTGACTTCCTGTCTGCTTTCCAGCACATGAAGCCCCTTCTGAAAAGTGGTCTACTCTAAATGGAAAGACTTTGCTCCCAAGGGGATCAAATTCTTTCCTTTTAGAGACGACCCCTTTTCAGAAAGAGATAAGGGGTCTACTCTAAAAGAAAAGAATTTGCTCCCAAGGGGAGCAAATTCTTTCATTTTAGAGTAGACCCCCTTTCAGAAGGAGAAAAGGGGTCTACTCCTATAGGAAAACAAATCACTCCCAAAGAGAGCAAATTCTTTTCTTTTAGGGTAGACCCATTTTCAGAAAGAGAAAACAGGTCTACTCTGAAAGAAAAGAATTTGCTTCTAAGAGGCTGACAGACCTGCCTCCCCTGCAAGTGTATCCCTTCACCTTGTGTAGTCAATGAAGCCCAGAGCAGACTGCCTAGTTGCACACACATTGCCTAGTTGCACACACATCTCTCCATTTTCTAGCATTTAATGGCTTGAATTGAAAAAAAGACATCAGGCAAACTTCCTAATAGATTCTGATACCCCCATGTGCTCCCCTGCAACCATGATTCCCCCCCACCCCTTTTTAATTACCGCAGGTGGGGGTGGGGTTGCCTCATGTCTGAATAAATCAAGCATTTCAGTTTATGGTTCTATTTAAAAATACCCTCCCCCACCCCACTCCACCAGCCCCAACCCCAAACCCAATCCCCCCCCCCCTCACCCGCCAACACACACACAAAATAAAACACTTGACTTTTCAGATTGTCTCTGAAGGAGGAAATGTCAAGCCTTTTCTTGGTGAAAAATAAGAAAATTATCACTAATTTAGCCTACAAAAGATAAACCTTAAAATGTAAATGAGACAGAACATGTAATGGAGGCCAACATGCAGTCTAATCTGGGATTTCCGCATTCAGAATACAAAGTAAAATACCGTATTTCACCTAATTACTGCACTGTGTGCTTAGGCTTTTCATAATTACTCAAAAAGAAATGTACGGAAAATGTCCTAATTTCAAACACTTTATTCTATAGCATTTTGGGCTAAATTTTGTTTATTATGCATATGTTTCCTAAAATACTTATTGGAATGGCAAACAGTGTAGACCCTGATCAGACTGCTCCTGAAGGAGCAGTCTGATCTGGGTCTGCACTGTTTGCATATGTCATTTTGTCAGTGACTTTGGTGTTCAAAATTTTAGGACATTTACCATAGTAAAATATCTACTATGTTAGGGCACATTCTAAGGAATGATCAGCAGAGGATTATTAAATGATGCTTATGCAATATTTTTTTAGGCAATTCAAATGAATACCAACAACATATGCTTTTATAAAGAATATCAGAAAAGAAAATTGCAGTCAAAAGCATCATGAATTCCTCAACTGATCTTTCTTTAAAGTGTGCCCTTATTTAGTGGATATTTTACTATAAGTTTTTCCAGCAATTTTGAATAAAAAAGACTAGTGCTAAAATTAGGTTCAATACGGTATACACAAGTGTAGAAAATTCATTCAAAACTTCAACACATATCAACAGCAAAATTTCATCACATACTGTAATAACCCTAAATACTGGGACAGACAGGTCTGAGCAAACAGTGTAGACTCCGATTAGATGCCACAGAATGTGGCATATCAGGGTATACCATCACAAAAACATACCTATGTAACTTTGACCCCTTTAAACCCCACTTTTATATTGTAAAACTGGGGTTTACAGGGGTATACATTATTTTTCTTATTTCTGCACAAAAACATAGATTGTGGGTACTCATTAGAACCACTTCATCAAGGTGGTTCTAACAAGTACCCACAATGTGTGTTTTGAGCAGAAATATGAAAAATATTAGAATTTTTTTTTATCTGAAAATTTTCAGTTTTTGGAGGTAAACTTTTCTGTATATTTGAATAGGCGTGTTTTCGTAATGCACTGTTTGCCACTCATCCAGCAGTTTTAATACACATCAATACATAGTCTAATGAAGTTGTTTAAGTTTTAAGGTATGTATGGTAAGGAGTTATGGTGCCCTAATATTTAGGGTTATTATGGTACCCTAGTTAAATTAAACATATTACATAGCTCTAGATAAGAGGGGTATCCAGAAAATAGTTTTCTTATTTCTCCATAAAAATATATGTTGTGGGTACTCATTAGAAGCACCTCATTGAGGCACTTCTAATGAGTACCACAACATATAGTTTTATAAAGAAATATGAAAAATATCAATACTTTCTTGGCAAAAAAAAGTGCCTTATCTGGAGCTATGATTTACCAATTTCACTCAAAGCTGTCAGAATTTATAGAATCTCACTTCAATTAAAATTACAACTGCAACTGCTTTATAATTAAAAAAAAGCAAAAAAAGAAATGTTTAAATAAAAAAACTATGCATGTTTTTATATAGAAAATGCATTGGAGGTCATTCAATATATGAGATACCAAAAACTATATAAATTACACATGGTTTTGTATCATTATTTGAAATAATGATACCTGTGCATTGTACTGACTAGAGCAATATCACCACACCAAGAACTGACCAAGTTTAATACCAACACTGAAAAAAGGGCATTATAACAGCACCTCAAGAAAAAAGGAAAATTGTTGTTGAAGTTTTATGGCCCAGGCCCATTAAGGTCTTAATGAACTGGTGAAGAAAGGAGAATCCAGCTACATAGTTCTGGACAAGAAATTCACCAAATGGCTATATAGTGACTGCTGGTGGTGTTCAGGAAACAGAGCTAAATACACAACTAAACATAGTTCAACCAAGCATAAAAAGTAGGTCAGGGTCAGAAATGGTGGAGTGCATCATGATGAATATGTGCATGAAGTTTCATTAGCCTAGAAGCCGTGATGTTTGAGAATTGTAGCTTAAGGCACAGATTCTGCCTTGTTGTTGCCAAAGTTGACAACAACTACACCACCAAAAAGTTATCTCTATGTACTCCTGCCTGCAGTAGCAGTTGTGATAAAAGTACTAATATTTTTCTTATTCTCCATGAAAACATATGTTGTAGGTACTCGTTAGAAGCATATCAGTGAGGTGCTTCTAATGAGTACCCATACAATAAATTTTCATGAAGAAAAAAAGAAAAAATATCAATACTTTTTGGATGCATGTGGAGTCTTCTGTCAGTAGATCAGAAAATAAAACAAATATGTGATCTTTACTGCCACTGCCCAACCCCCTACCCCAACCCATCCCTCCAGTCTGCCACAACCTGATCAGTCAAAGAATCTGACCTTTGCTAAATCTTGTTTCAATCTACTATATCCAATGATTCCATTTTAAGCAAACCAGAAGGTCCAGATTAAGTGTGTTTCTCTACAAAAAAAAAGCATGTTGTGGGTAATTATTAGAAGTGCCTCACTGAGACGCTTCTAATAAGTACCACAACATATGTTTTTATGAAGAAATAAGCAAAATATCAATCTTTTTTGGGCAAAAAATGCCTTATATGGAGCTTTCATTTACCAATTTCACTCAAAGCTGTCAGAATTTATAGAATCTCACTTCAATTACAACTTCAACTGCTTTAGAATTTAAAAGAAAGAAAAAATGTTTAAATAAAAAAATATGAATGTTTTTATATAGAAAATGCATTGCAGAAATCATTCAGTATATGAGATACCAGAAACAAATAAATTACAAATGGTTCTTAAAACTAATAAATTACAAATGGATGGTGGGATTAACCTACTGTTGAATTAGACATTGTTGAAAATTGGCTGCCTAATTCCCTACCCATGTCACAAATTTGTGTCAAAAATCCCCTAGGTGGGCATTAAAATCAGCACATAGTTTCTTCTAGAATTCCCTTTCAGGTGTCTAATACACTGCCCATATGTCAACATCTTCTGTCCAATTCCCAGGGGTTGGGTATGATTTGGATGTCTAATCCCAAGGGCATCCCCGCCAACCCCCTAACCCCACTTCTGGGGAGAAAACCAATGATAGGTGCACTACACTGTTTGCCAATCTGATTTTGATTTTTTGGATAACACCCCAATTGGCAACAATGGATATATTTAAATTCAAAGACAAGACTAAGGAGATTCTACTTCAGAAACTCTGGGGTGAAAGGATTAATCAAGTGTGATGATACTGCTCCAAATTGACTAGAATCAGTAAATATGGGCCAGTTATACAACAACTAATGCTTTTTTGCTACCACCATTGGCCAACTTTAAACTTTAACCTTTATCACTCATTGGGTTGATTCAGCAGACAACTAACAAGCTATTTTTCTCAGCAAACAGATTTTGACATTTCACGCAAACTGACTCCTTAGGAGACAATTTGAATGAAAGGACAAGCCAATTTTCTGGGGAAAATAAGAAAAAATACTTCAAAATGTCATGTGCCAAAATTCTTATCCAGCAATTTTTAGCACGAGGCACTTTTATCTTCCAATCTATTAACATTCTTCATCCCAGAAAATAGGGCTTTACATTTCAAACAAATTGTCTTCTAAGGAGAGAATTTATATGGCTTGTCAAACACTGAATAATAAACAAAATATCCTCAATTTTTCATCTTCTAATTATGCTAAAATTGAAGTTCATTTGCATGTTATTGAGACAAAATTATGTATTGACTGCTTGCTGGCTATTCAAACTAGCATTTTACTGAAAACATATATCTGAAGGGAAAAAAATCAAGACAGAAAACATCCAGCATTATGCTGTGGAAAGTATGTCAATAACAAATATATCACTTATAAACAGAAGGCAAAAATAATGTTTTGAATTTACCTCTATTTCTTAAAACTTTCCGAGGGACAGAAAGAAAATTGTAAAACTATTTTTGAATGGCATTTTCAATGTTGTACTCTTCTGGAACACCATTTTGAATAATGTCAAGTTAAGCCTAATGAAAAGTGATGTTATTCTATGAGGGTCCTGCAAAAAGTTTTGTCACTGGGTTCTGATTACTTCAGTGCTACATTTTATCAAACATATTTTTATTACAAACCTTCAAAGTATTCCCCCTTTACTAAAACACATTTTTGTAACCTTTTTACCCAGTCACAAAAAGCAGATAAATAGTCTTCTTTTGGTATCTGTTGGAGACACTGATAAATAGCACTGCCAAGAGAACTTCTAGACGTATACTTATTTCCAGAAAGCATTTTCTTAAGCCTTGGAAATAAAAAGAAGTCACAGGGACTCAGGTTAGGTGAATAAGGTGGATGGTTTAAAACTTTCACCTTTTCAGAAGCCAAAAAAGACTTAACAACCTCACACTTATGAGAGGAGGCGTTGTCATGTAAAAGGTGGACTCCTGACCATCCTTTGCTTGGTTGTTTCTTATTGTAACAAGTAAATCGGTCAGTGTATATGACTGCATCTATTTCAATTTGAAATAACTCGGTCAGTTGGAAAGCAATATGAACGAAATAAACGGGTATCGTTAGCTATTCAACACACCATTCAAGTGCAGTGAAGCATTTTAAAATATACCTGCAATAAAACCAAGGAAGCCTATTGGTGACAGAACTTTTTGCAGGACCCTCGTATTACTTGGAAATAATTTATTAGGTACAATAGTTCTGAAACAAATATAGGAAACAGTTATTTTTAACCCTTCTCTTGCTGAACATGACATGCCTTGTCTTAGCAAACAGTGAAGATCCAGATCAGTTGGCTTCTGAAGAAACCAACTGATCTGGATCTGCACTGTTTGCTATTATGTGAATTTCTATCAAAATGCGGATCAAGTTATCTGATTGGCTGGAAATCAGAAGTGGGCGTGGCATCTTTACTTAGCAAGGCAAGGGTTAAATGTAGCTACAGCTCCTATGGTTGATGTAAGTAATGACTGACTTGAGTCAGACTATAATGAGTAATTTTACAAAAGAATACAGTCAGAACTAAAGATGTTTCTTTTCAAAAAACAATTTTTAGACCAGACTTGTACAGGGAATAAAACAGCACATTCAAAATTTTGAAGTTTTGTTTCCAGTAATTCAACCAATGTTCAACAAAACACCAGCTTTTACTGCTAACAAACTGCTTATCAACCCTTGTCCAGCTGAACCCGGATATACTCTGCCTTTGCAAACAGTGTAGATCCAGATCAGTTGGCTTCTAAAGAAGCCAACTGATCTGGATCTGCATTGTTTGCCATTCAGTATATAAATTTATGTCAACAATCAGGATCAAGGAATCTAATTGGCTGAAAATTAGAAGTGGGCAGGACATCTTAATTTATTCAGCATGTCAAAGGTTAAGACCTATTAAGGAAACTGGATATACATGCTTGATTTTCTACCATTCTACCAAGGGAAACAACTTTTATGACTTCCTGTTTGGCTATTCTGCACACCAAGACCCTTCTGAAAAGGGGTCTACTCAAGAAAGAAATAATTTTTGGGAGCAAATTCTTTCCTTTTAGAGTAGACCCCTTTTAGAAGGAAGATAAAACAATTTTGACAGAGTTACCTTGCCTTAAGAAGTTGTGGTAAACATTCTGAGAATAGAAACAATTGCACATTCACTACAATACTGGTCAAAGTAAATTTTATTCAGTGATGAATTTTATTTTATATATATATTTTTTTCAATGTGAATCAACACTATAATGAATTCCCTAAGGTTATTGTATTAAAGAAAAGGAATGCATACACTTTCAAGGGAGGCAATTCTTTCGAAATTAGTTTTCCCTATCTGAAAATGGTTCTTCTCTCAGAAGAATTTGCTCCCCTCAAGAACAAATTCTTTCCTTTCAGGGTAGACTTCTTTTCAGAGTAGACCCCTTATCAGTTGGGCTTCCTTTTAAAGAACCCTTTTTAGGTGCTTTGGGGACAGGAAAGCAAAAAGGAAGTCACGAAAATTGTCTACCCTGTATTGTAAAGAATAGCATATAATCTACCTAGTGCATCCAGTCCCCTTGAGCATGAACGTAAAATGTAAAGAAGACAGAAAAATGATTAATCTCACAAGTCTAAAAAGTCAGATTAAATGGTATACTTACTAGATAAACAATAAATATAACCTTTTATGGCCTGATAAATGAGCTGGGGCACAGCGTTTCCTACACAATTGTTTGTGTGCCCAGCAAAAACTCAGATCAGCTTGTGCATCCACTGTCGTAAGACAAATGAGCTAGCGCATGACAAAACCCTACAATTAGACTTGTGCGAGCAGGGAAAACTCAGATCAGCCTGTGCATTCACACAGTCTAGTCTGAGTCTTCACTGATCGCATATACCTTCTACAGCCTCCAGTCTATCTAAAGAGGGATAAAGAAGAACCATTGCGATACCAGGAGGATGTACAGGCTGATCTGAGTCTTTGCTAATCACACAGGTCTTATTACAAGTTTTGTCATGTGCTGGCTCAAATTTTACTTTAAGTTGAGAAAGTATCAACAGAGTAACATTAGCTATGTATAGCTATTTACAGAGATATCAACCATTTTAAGAAAGCTTGGATGTTTGGCTACCTGCAGGATGCAGAGCAATGATTCTGATCAGCCTGGGCATGTGTGCAGGCTGATCTGAGTCCTTGCTTGGTGGACATGCGTAAATGTTGTGTCCCGGCTCAAATGATGTCATGCTATCAAACAATATTGCACATTTCATCAACCTTAAAAATGATGGGCTATGTAATGAGGTGTCTTACATTGGTATAACCAGAAAAAAAAGTCACAACTAGGTTGGAGTTTAACAGCCCAGTCAACACTATTAAAAAGTTATAAATAGGATGAAAATGTTTCTCATTTCTGCCCCACCACACTGTTTTGGATAAATATTTAACCCTAGTCCTGCTGAACCTGGATATGCCCTGCCTTTGCAAACAGTGTAGATCCAGATCAGTTGGTTTCTGAAGAAGCTATCTGATCTGGATCTGTACTGTTTGCCATTCAGAATGTGAAATTATATCAGCAATCTGGATCTAGTAATCTGACTGGCTGAAAAGTAGAAGTGGGTGTGGCATTCTAATTTATTCAGCAAGACAAGGGTTAATAAATACACTGGAACTTTTTTCTTAGACGATTCATTATAAGATGGTTTCAAATATAAGACAGTTTAAAGGTGGACCCTAAAAGCATTGTATCCAAACCAAAATGTATAGATTATAGAGAAAAAATGATCATTTTTTTTTATATAATCTATACATCTTTGTTTATATAAAAAAAAAATGATCATTTTTGTCATTTTCTTCTGTATAATCTATACATTTTTGTTTGGATCTACATCATTTGTTTGGATACAAACACAGATACTTAGCTAAGATGGTGTAACTTACACTACCATCCTTATCCGAAATACTGCAAAAATTAACAAATAAATATCGAGATATGAGAAGCTCCATTCAGAAATTGAAATATGTAACCAGCACAGACCCAGACCAGCCTGTGCATTCGAGCAGTCTGATCAGGGTCTGTGCTGATATAAACTTTGAAGTTAATAGAATATGTTAGCAACTAGTGCTTATTCTGATCAGACTGCAGATGCACAGGCTCTGTGGCTATACTGGTCACATGTCATGGTCATTTTCTATCTGAGGTGCTCATATAATAACAATAAAAGCCCGGAACAGTTTGAATGCTTATGAACTAGACAAAGTGACCAGTCACAGCCAGTGTCAATCCACCAACAGGCCTTGATGATATATATAGCCTCTGAGGCGCTTCTAATGAGTACCCAAAAAATATGTTGTCACTGAGAAATAAGAAAATATTATGTGGATACCCCCTCTAGAGTTAAATGATGTACCAAAATTTAAAGCTTCAGAAAGCATTCATGGCAGAAAATGGTACCAATAAATATCTGAAAATCTCACAAATCTAAACCTCAAAATGATTAATTTTCTGCAAGATTTCGACTGTTTGAGATGGTACATACCATGCTAAGAAATAAAAGAATACAAAAGTTGGTGATTATGCTGGCTCAACAGAGATCTTTTCTTAAAATATGATGACATTATACCCTAATTTCCAGGACTCCAGATAACAAGGCTTCTCTGTTTATGGCAAATGTCCTAAAATTTAGTTCACCATATAATATACATTTCTAACAAAATGGAAAATGCAAACAGTGCAAACCCAGATCAGACATGGGATCAATACTATTTGCCACTACACTTAGTATTTTAAAAAAGAACTGCATAAAAAAAATAAAATGTAGGCTAAAAAGTATGGACTAAACTGTTCAAAATTTTAGGACATTTACCAAACCCTGAGATTTTTTAACCCTTGTCATGCTGAATAAATTAAGATGCCATGCCCACTTCTAATTTCCAGCCAATCAGATTTCTTGATCTAGGTTTTTGATAGAAATTCACATATTTAATGACAAACAGTGCAGATCCAGATCAGTTGACTTCTTCAGAAGCCAACTTATCTGGATCTACATTGTTTGCTAAGACAGGGCATGTCGTGTTCAGCAAGAGAAGGGTTAAACACATTTACTTCTTATAAATGTCCTGAAGTTTGAAAAAGTCCATTTTTACTACCTGTTGATGTGTCTTGAAAAGGCAGGATGAATAATAAACAGTGTACCCCATGATCAGATACAGCATTCTATGCCACTGATCTGAGTCTACACTGTTTGGTCAAGCTGTCTGTCCAAGTACTAAGGGTAAATAAGGTATGAAGGTTATGGTATGTCACAAATAAGATATGGTCATGGTAGCCACCTTGGTTGTCAGTTCCTTGTACTTTCTCATTTCTTGATGAATAAAAGGAATGGATTAACCTTTACCAGTCTTAATTCAGCAAATTCAGCAGAAACTGATATTTTCTTCTTTTTCCCAGAAAATAGGCATAGACATTTTATGCAAATTTTCTCCTTTTAACAAAACGATTCCTCATATACTTCATGTCAAGGGTATAAAAAAGACAGACTATCACTTTATCCTTTACTCCCTACCCTAGTGTTTTTTTTTTTTTTTTTTTGTTTTTTTTTTGTTTTTCGTTTTGTTTTCTTTTATGCAGGGTTATAAATAACCCACAACTGTACGGCTTAGCTGTCTCAGAAACATATTTTCATGAATAAATGAGACATATATAACTCTGGAAAAGGACGGGTATCCAGACAAATATTTTTACTTATTTCTCAAGGAAAATACATGTTCTGGATACTCCTTAAAAGTATCCAAAACATATGGGCCCAGTTGTTCAAAGCGTCGTTAGCTTAACGAGCTCGTTAAGGGTAATTTCGTTAACTGTTTTAGCAGATTCAATATACAATATTCTGATATTTTTTGCTGAAAAAATGTGAGTAGCTTTTGCACTGCAAAAGCTACTCACATTGTTTTCAGCAAAAAATTTCAGCATATTTGCGTATCACTCGATATAAATTTTAACGAATCGTTAACTAGCGACATCGTTAGCTTTGAACAACCGGGCCCTGATTTTCAGGAGACATAACAAAAATATCAACACTTCATAGCTCTAGATAAGATGCGTATAATGGTATTTTTTAGTATTTCTTCAGGAAAACATAAGTTGTGTGTACACATTAGAAGTGCCTCAGCTATGATTTTGCGAAAGATAAGAAAATATCAATATTTTTTGATTGAAAAAGTGCCTTCTGACACTTTTCCATTGAAAGATAGTGCCTTATCAAGAGCTACTCTGCTTATGAGGAACCTTGAAAGACCAGTTATCTGGGGTCACAGAAAAAGTTGTGATATTTTAAAAGTTGCATTTGAAATGTAACAACTAAAGCTGTCTCCTTGCATTGCACATCCTCGAGTTAAAATACTGCTAAAAAGTGTAGCATTATCCCCTTAAGGAGAAATACATCAGCTCTTCTTCTATGTACAAACTACAAAGACAGGCCAGCACAATCCATTGTGCAAGCTGACCTGGGTTATTGTTGTTTGCTGTATAATCTGTAGAAATATAGCTCTTTATAGGAAGGGTATCTAGGAAAAGTATTTTTCTTATTTCTCCATGAAAACATGGGTACTCATTAGAAGCACCTCACTGAGGTGCTTCTAATGGGTACCCACAACATGTTTTTGTGAAGAAATAAAACAAATATTAATACTTTTTGGCAAGAATTCTTTTTAAATTTAGTGGTAAAACAAGGTCTAATAATTGTGTTACAAAGGGAGAGAACTAGGCTCCAATTACTGTGTAAATGCAGGTTGGAAATCCAGACTAAATTCAATGTGGCAGGTGCAAATGTTTGCATTTATATATATTTGTACACATGGTTCTTCCATCATGTGTCACAAACCAGGCATCAAGACATCTAATTATGTCAAAAGGGTGAGATCTAGGCACAATTCCATCTGGGGGTGGGGGTGGGGTAAAAATCTTTGCATTTATATATTCGTAAACATTGGTTCTTCCATGCCATGTCTCAAACTTGGCATACTGACATCTTATAATGTCAAAGGGTGAGATCCTAAACCAATTCCATCTGGCAGGTAAGAAGCTTTGCATTTTTATATCTGTAAACAATGTTTTTCCTTGGCATGTTTCAAACTAGGCGTCCTAGCATTTTCTTATGTCAAGGTTTTCACTGACCAATCAGTAAGAGACATTACTATATTTGTCAACCTGCGCCATACGATTCACAAGTTCTTTAATACCCTGCTGAATTCTCTTTAAATGCCCTACTTTGGTTACACCGAGATCCTGAAACAGACAAAACAAATCTTTAGTTAAATCAAACTACAGTGGAGCTTCCACAGAAGGTCACCTCTCAACAATAGCCAACTCTTTATCACAGCCACTTTTCCGATTTCCCAAAGTGCTGTTTTACGTATACAGTCGAACTTCAATATTAATAGCCTGAACATCTTTGGGACCATGGAAATTTGTTTGAGATATGGTTAGTTCGAGCCACTGAGAGTTAATCATATCGCCAGGTCAAGAGGCCAATGGGAATAATTTAGGAAAGTCTTTCGATCTATAATATAATGGTATGTTGAGTGTACTCATTAGAATCACCTTATAGAAGTGATTCTAATGAGTACACTCAACATACAATTTCATAATTAGAACATTTCCCTAAAGTATCCCTAAATATGCGTTTTCTTGTGCTATCAGAAGAATTTCCTATTGACTCAGAAACAAGTTCTAATCAGCCATGGTAAACTAGTCATCGATATTCAAGCTATTAAAGTTTGACTGTATTTAGACCTTTATTTAAAACAGCCATCTCTCTACAACAGCAGGTCTTGTGTATTCCCAAGACTGGCTGTTGTAAGCAGGTTACACTGTAATTTTAATTTCTACACATGCAATTTTGTAGAAAATGCTGCGCCCTGACTCACTTCTTTTAAATCTCAATAAAAGCATAGTCCATTATCACAGTCATGAATGTATTTTTTTCATTTCAAAATTTGTATTTTTCATTTCTTAACAGATTTTGATCAATTTTGCACCAATCTGGTTGTTTTCTAAAGCAGAACATGTTTCGGCAAAATATCAATTTACTGAGTCTTTTTCTTTTCTCTTTTATTATTGTAATTGTAGGCAACCCGTATCTTCAAATGCACGGGTATCAAGACAAACAACTTTCGTATTTAAGAAATAGATCAGCTCTAGCAGTGATTTGTTGAGTAATAAATCACTGTTTGGAGATCAGTTGTAAGGTAGATCAAATCACGAGCGCGGAGCGCGAGTGATTTATCTTCTTACAACTGACCGACAAACTGTGATTTATTACTCAACAAATCACGCACAAGAGCTGATCTATTTCGATTCTAACACATAGAAAACGACGAAAAGGTAATTGTAACCTTTAGATTTTTCAAACTTTCCGCCATCGAATAAAGAAATCCCGCCAAAAGTTTTGACTGTAACGCTGACGTTTACATGCATTTCTTATGTTGCTGAAGTGAGAAAGACGACGTTACACAGTCTAGCGTCGTAGAAACTAAGACTGACGTCAGCAGCGTGTCGAAATGACGTTGGAAACGCGCCAGATAGCATCGCGCGTTTCCGCCCAGTGATTTGTTGCATAATATATCACTGAGTTTAACCATTGGCTATATAGGCGAGGAGTGTTAGAATTCTCCATAACAATGATGTTATTAAACTAACATACTGTTCTATGTACTCTTTTTATTCTGGCCATTCTTCTTAAATTAACCCTCTACCTGCCGAACCAGGATACGCCCTGCATTGCAAACTCGCAAACAGTGTAGATCCAGATCAATTGGCTTCTGAAGAAGCCAACTGATCTGGAGCTACACTGTTTTCATGAGCTTTCATGTGAGTAAAACTGATTTAAGCCCACTCTTCCTCCCCGCCCCTCCCACACACACAAATCCCCCAGTAGGCAATTCCTCTGTTGTTTTTTTTTTCATTGTTTCTTCCTCATTTCTCCTTCTGTTAATGACTCAGGAGAGCTGTGTGACATTTCCTATGTATCTTCGCTTATACTTTTACAATATTCAATCATAAAATCAAAGCTACAACAAACCTGAATATCTGTTTTATCAAGATGGAGGAGTTCCATGCCACGTATTTCGTTCCGTATAAAGGAGTCCTTATACTCTGCTAGGGACATGTTCTCCAACCACTGGCCAACATCTTCTGCTGTCCAGGAGTGCACGTTGTATACTGAAAAATAAAGCACAAGTCTTTTTTACTGAATAATAATGCACAAGTAAATGTTTTTTCACATGTTTTAAGTTGTATGAATAAAACATGAACAGCACAACAGACCCTTAGTAGCAATATAGGGGCCTTACAGAATGCATACAATTAGGTACCTCACAGCACAACAACCTCACAGAATGTAAAGATTGATCAGACTGTTCAGATGTGCAGGCTGATCTGAGTCTTTGCTGGGACCACATGCAATCTTGTAGGAAATGTTGAGCGCCGGCTAAAATGCATTTTCTCTAAAACAGCTCCAAAGTGTACATTTCTGCTAAATATATACGTATACAACATTTTCTGTCCAACAAAAATTCAGTCATTTTGGGACCTGGATGCAGGACTTCTCCAGCTCTACACATACACAGACTGAAGGATGATGATGAGGATAATGATGATGATGATTTGGTGTTTTAGGGGCGGTTGCACTTTACCGGGCACTACTATTCATCTGGGCCCAGTTGTTCAAAGCTAACGACATCGTTAGTTAACGATTTGTTAAAATTTACATCCAGTGATACGCAAATATGCTGAAATTTTTTGCTGAAAAAATGTGAGTAGCTTTTGCAGTGCAAAAGCTACTCACATTTCTTCAGCAAAAAATATCAGAATATTGTGTATTGAATCCGCTAAAACAGTTAACGAAATGATGCTTAACGATATCTTAGCTAAGGATGCTTTGAACAACTGGGCCCTGATTTCATAGTTACATTTAGTTGGGGGCTGCTGCCCCCAAACCTCTGCAACATATCATCTGAATTATATGTTCCAATCGTACACATTTAAATTAGAAAATATTAAGATGCAAACCCACACATATAACCTAGTCAAAATTAGTAGTGCCCAGTAAAGTGCAGTCTAGCCGTGTTTTATGTCCCTTTCAACATTATTTAAGTCATATTGAGAACAATGGATGATAATGAAAGGCTCTGGGCAATAAAATGCTGTCTAGTAATTAGCTACACAGACAGACTAGGACATATGTGTCAGCATACTGTAATAACCCTATATACTGAGACAGACAAGCCTGAGCAAACAGTGCAGACTCAGAACAGATGCCGCAGAATGCTGCATCTGATCAGGGTCTGCGCTGTTTGCCACTCATCCAGCACATTTTTTGACAAATCAACAAATACTAAAACAGACTTTTCAAATTTTAGGACAAATATGGTCAGGAGATAAGGTGTCCCAATACTTAGGATAAATATGGTAATTATGTGTAGCTGTTATTTTTTTCTGACAATAAATGAGCCCGCACACGACAAAACCTACAATAAGACTTGTGCGACTAGTGAAGACTCAGATCAGCCTGTACATTTGTGCAGTCTGATCATTCTTTGCTGATCTAATGTGCCTTCTACAGCCTCCGGGCTATCCAAAGAGGGATAAACAAGAACCCATGCAATACTGCGTGGATGTACAAACTGATCTGAGTCTGCTGGTCACATGAGTCTTATGGTAGGTTTTGATATGTGCTGGCTCAATTGTTTTATCTGGACGTGGTCACTTACATAATGGAATGTAGCCTTTGTCTTTATCTTTACCCTTTCCTTTTAATTTGCTGAAAACCTGCTTCACCTTGCCTTGCTTCGGCCGTGGCTGCTTCAACTCAATCGCTGTAAGCTGAAGAAAAAATTGTATACCGTAATAAGCCTAAGTATTAAGACAGACAAGCTTAAGCAAACAGTGTAGACCCAGATCAGATGCCGCATTCTGCCACATCTGATCAGGGTCTGCACTGTTTGCCACTTATCCAGCAACATTTAAACACATCAACAGGGCCCAGTTGTTCAAAGTGTCGTTAGCTTAACGAGCTCGTCATTTTGTTAACTGTTTTAGCGGATTCAATATACAATATTCTGATACTTTTTGCTAACAAAATGTGAGCAGCTTTTGCATTGCAAAAGCTACTCACATTTTTTCAGCAAAAAATTTCAGCATATTTGAATATCACTCGATGTAAATTTTAACGAATCGTTAACTAACGACATCGTTAGCTTTGAACAACTGGGCCCAGGTTGTTAAGAGGACTTCTTCACAGTTAAGGACATGAATAGTACAGAGTTTAGGTGTCCCTAAACTTAGGGGAAATATGGTAACTACAATATATCTTAGGCAACAGTAAATGCCGACACCAAACTGCCAATACAGGCAGTCCTCTCAGTTTGGAAGATTTAGCGAAGTTCTAATATTGTATGCATGGACAGAAGACATTTCAGATTTCAGTTCTTTGCAAATTCAAGTCCTGTGAATTAATGTAATTAACCAGACTGAATTTGCTGAAGATCTGCTTTACTTTGCCTTGCTTAGGCCATGGCTGCTTCAACTCACTGTAAGCTGAAGAAATGGAATGGTATAACTAGATATAATACAGGCAACAGCGAATGCCTACTATGCTTCTTACATCTTACAGGAAGTCATCTTCTGCCTGGCACTCTACTCAGAAGAAATAAATCTACAATGTTTCGTCATAATTTATTGCAAAATCTTTGTTGTAACTACCTATGCAAAAAAAGTTATATTTTATTCATTTGTTTAAAAAATTCTGTTTAAAAAAAGTCTTATTTTAAATGAAAATATTTTGTTCTGACTGACTCATCAAAAACCATTTACCTTTTCCGTCTCTGTGTTTTGTTTTCAAATATTCACCAGGAAACTAAATACAGATCCAAAATTTCACCTGACCTATGCAATTTCTACTGAAAAGTGACTTTTTGGAATTTATAGCTAATTTGTTTTTCTTTAATCTACATTTGTCACACAGCATGATAAGCGTTCTAAAGGAAATAATTTCTAAGCTCTAGGGGGAAACATTTCTTCCAAAAATTTATAAATTATATTTCCTGCAGAAACTACTAAAAACAGCTTCAAATATATAATATAAGAATCATACCTCTTCCTGAGAAACTGGTGCTGAGGGAATACTACACACCTCCATAACATGGCGAGTTTCCTCCTCAAGTTGACCAACGGAATGTGCTAAATTGTCCACCAAATCTAACTGTAATCTCTGAAAAAGAGGGAGAAAAGTTGGTCAACCCATTGTAGTCTGGAAACCCTGAAAAGAGTAAATGGAAACAGGGCAGACCCAGATGAGACCCCCCAGAATGCAGCGTCTGATCAGGATCTCCACTGTTTGCAAATACGAGGGTGAGTCAATAAGTAACCAGCCTAACTTATTTCCTGTTGAGATCCACCTCTTCTTTTTCGATGTAATTGCCCTCTAGTGTGATGCACTTAGACCAATGGTGTTTAAGTGCCATCAGACCAGAACTGAAAAAGTCAGGGTCCTTTCCATTGACCCACTCCTCAACTGCTGTCACGACTTCTTCATCAGACCTGAAATGAAGTCCACGGATATCCTTTTTCAAGTTTGGGAATAGGAAGAAGTCGCTAGGAGCTAGGTCAGGCGAATAGGCAGGATGTGGTATTAATTCATACCCATTTCGCTCTACAGCATCCATTGCAACTTTGCAAGTGTAGACTCTCGTGTTGTCCTGTTGCAGCAAAACACCTTTAGGGAGTTTACCTTGGCGTTTTTCATGGATGGAGGTTCTCAGCTGGTCTAACAAGTTTGCATAGTACACTCCAGTTATTGTACTTCTCTTGGGAAAAAAGTCCAAAATAATAATGCCTTTTGCGTCCCAAAATACTGTGGCCATCACCATGCCAGCAGATGGTTGCGTCTTAACTTCTTTGGCCTCGGGGACCCAGGCCCTACCCACTGATGACTGAGCTTTATTCTCTGGCTCATAATAATGAACCCAAGTATCATCTACAGTCACCAGACACAAAAGAAAATCCTCTTTTGACCTAAAACGCTTCAACAAGGCACTGCATACTTATGTTCTGGTTGCCATTTGCTCATCGCTAAGGGATTTGGGGACCCAACGGGCTGTTAGCTTGCGCATACCTAAAGGATCATGTAATATTGTTGAAATGCTACCATGTGAAATGCCTAATGCCTGTGCTATTTCTGCCACCTGAATTCGCCTATCAGAGTATACCAGATCCCGAACTTTCTTACACATTTCTTCGTCGGTGGCATCCAGTGGGCATCCAGACCTGGCTTCATCTTCTTAAGATGTTCTACCGCGTTTGAATTCCCCTACCCAGAATTTAACCTGAGCATAAGATGGTGCAGAAGACCCATAAACATCGGCTAACTCGCCGTGTATTTCCATGCCTGTTTTACCTTTTAAATACAAGTACCGAATTACAGCACGGTACTCAACTTTAGATGAAAAGCATGCCTTTGCATCACTAGCCATGTTTGACATTCAATATCTTATCAACGAATGACTCGATACACATGCAATTTTGTACCCATGTATAAAACATATTGAAACAAAGCATGGAAATCGTGACCGTCTCAGTCCATCAGAAATGGGATAGGCTGGTTATTTATTGACACGCCCTCGTAGTTCAACCATTTTTCTCTAGGAATATCTAAATCACATAGCCTAACATGCCTCGAATTGAAATTAGAATCTTCCAGTATATAGTGTGGGAGAGTTCATTCAGTTTACAATGGATAAACGCACTATACAGGATACACCATGCCAAAAGGTGTCTTCGAGTATGCACAAAATGCACAGATTCAGTTTCCTCCCATGAATGTGCAAAGTCTCATTCGGGCATTTGCTCTCCATTGATACATTCTATAGTGTCCAAAGACTGAAGGCCCTGAAGGTCCATTGAAGGTCCTGACCAGACTGCACAGATGCACAAGCTGACCTGGGCCTTTGCTGTCCACATATTCCTGAAGACACATTTTCACCCATATGATGAGCCACATTGCAAGAAAAGGGCTCTTCAGAATTTCTGTCAATATAATCTTTCAGTGTGCATGCCAGATCCCTTAGCAACTGACTGAGTTGGGGTTTAACGACATGTCAACCCTTGTGGGTTATTTTGTGTCATCTCCCAGAAAAAGGAAGAGAGATAGAAGATAGTACAGGAGATGAAAGAGAGGGACAGGGGAGAAAGGAAAATGAATGAAAGTGAAGGAACAGAAGAAACAAAAACATTCCCCCTCTGCTCATATCTGCTGCAAGGACAGCAGGCTTTGCCCAACTGTAAGCCAATATCAGCTGGACGCCCCAGTGACGTAAGATACATGACACCTTTGCCTCTCCCAACCACCACCAGGTCCCTTAGCAAGACCTCATGTCTAGTTCTTTGGCTAAAGTTTCCCCTTGACCTTCCACTTACATGAGCAAACAGCATAGATTTTGGCGAGACTGTGCCTATGAGCAGGCTGGCCTGAACCTTTGCTGTTTGCACATGCTATTATAACTGCTCTTTCCCAAGGACACAACATATATAAGCCAGCACACGACAAAACCTACAATAAGACATATGTGACCAGTGAACTCAGATCAGCCTGCCTATCTATACAGTCTGATCAGAGTCTTCCCTGTCGGCATGAAGAAACTGAAGGGTCCTTAGCTACCCACTGAGCACACAGAAAAGACTCTGATCAGACTGGGTGGTTGTTGGTTTTGTCATGCCCTGGCTCATATCTTAACTAAGATCTTAATCAATTGCTCAATATTATTAAATCTTTGGTGAGATCATTAGATTTTACTTCAGGTCATCTTATCTTAATGCTTAGCATGCAGGAATCCATTTCAGTAGAAAACTTTTTGAAATATTTTTTCTTACTTTTTTCCACAGAAAATAGCTTTTGTACAGGGGAGATAACTTTTGTGACTTCCCGTTTGCTCTTCAGCAAACCAAATCCATTCTAAATAGGGTATACTCTAATAGGAAAGATTCTGCTCCCATGCTCAAGAGGAGCAAACTCTTTCCTTTTAGAGAAGATGCCTATTCAGGAGGAAAAAAAAATTTTTTAAAGAGAGTTGCCTCCCCTGAAAGTGTATCAATTCCTCTTACATATATAAACAGAAAACTACAATTGAATTAGGGAAATGTCCTAAAGTTTCAAACACTTTGTTCCATACTATTTTGGCCTAAATTTTGTTTTTGTATGCGCCTGTTGTTTAAAATACTTAGTGGAATGGCAAACAGTCTGGGTCTGCACTGTTTGCATATGTCATTTTGTCAGACACTTTGGTGTTCAAAATTTTAGGACATTAACCGTATGATCCTCTCAAAATATGACTTTATGATATATGCAAACACGGCAGACTCAGGTCTGCCTATGCATCCACACAGTATAATCAGAGACTACATTGCCACTAACAAAATATATGGCCCATTTTTTTTTTTTTTTTTTTGAGTGAACAACACAGACTCTGATCAGACTACACAGATGCATAGGCTGATCTCCGTCTACTCTGATTGCATGTCATATTATAGCTCCAGATGAGGTAAATTTTTCAATAAAAAAAAATGCAGATCTTGCTTGTTTTTCAAAAAGGTAACCAAAAGCTAAACCTCGGACGATGCCCAAAGCAAGATGCCCGGCTGAGGCCTGCCAATACATTCCTTTTTTTAAGGATGGATTTTTTTAAAAACCAGTCCAAAAATGCTGATCTTGTTCTTTCTTTCTAAACAGAAACATGGGTATTCACTGAGGTGCTTCTAATGGTACCCTCATTTTTATGGAGAATGAAGAAAAATAGTATGTGGATACCCCCTCTTATCTGTAGCTCTGCATATGTCAATTACTATTCGAAGGGGCTCCTATGTCAGATTTATCAAAACACTTACCAAGGGTGCAGCTTTTTCTGCAATGAAGTTATTTGTTTCACTGCTCAACTGTCTGACACTGTGTACAAAGTCTACCACCTGACTTCTCAGAGTGGGCTAAAATAAGAAACAATCACAGATAAATATGAATTACAATGTGTGAAAACGCACTGTCTCTGACATGTGCACCCAACTAAGACTCTAATCAGCCTACACATCCATGCAGTCTGATCAGTCTTTGTTGTCTGCTTCATTACGAAAACACGCCTTTTCAAATATATAGAAATTTTCACCTCCAAAAACTGAAAAGTTTCATAAAAAGAAATGATATTTTTCATATTTCTGCTCAAAATATAGATTGTGGGTACTCGTTAGAACTGCCTTGCCGAGGCAGTTCTAATGAGTACCCACAATCTGTTTTTGAGCAGAAATAAGAAAAATAATGTATACCCCTGTAAACCCCAGTTTTACTATATAAAAGTGGGGTTTAAGGGGGTCAAAATTTTATAGGTATGTTTTTGTGATGTGAAGGAACTTTGCATCCTTGGCTATCCCAAAATGTGCCCACTGAAGATTATGATAAAACTGTACAAATGCGCAGGCTGATCTGAATTTTCACTGGGTACACGTCTCCGAAGGTACATTTTCTGACGTTGCAGCACATATCATTAACCCTGTTTGTATTGGGTGAAAGTCCTAAAATACAAGAATCCTGAAATCCAGGGCCCAGTTGTTCAAAGCATCATTAGCTTAATGAGCTCATAAATGACAAACTTGTTTTAATGAGCTTGTATATGACAAACTTGTTAACTGTTGTAGCTAAGATATTTTCAAATACATTGATATTTTTTGCTGCAAAAATGTGAATGGCTTTTATGCAGAAGCCATTCACATTTTTCAGCAAAAAATATCAATGTATTTGTCATATTTCAAGATAGAAATTTTAATGTCGCATTAGCCAACAACTTTGTGAAGTTTTTAAACAACTAGGCCCAGAAAAGGTACATTTGCCTTTACTTCCTGAAATAAGGATGATGATTATAGTTTGGTGTCTTTACTCCCTTTTCAACATTACTGAAGTCATATTGAAATGATGGCTGTTTGAAAATGAATGGCTCTGTGTGGTCATAAGTAGAATGCTGCCTCAAATGAAATTTGAACCCATGGATCTAGTGATCCAACATGGGGAGGACTAACCACTTGGCCACCTTAACATTTCCCGCTCATGACAATGCAAAATAGTATAGTATATATATGATGAAATTGCTACACAAACACTTTAAGTAAATGTCACACTTGGAAAACCAACACTAATTCTAAGAGAGCATTAGCTCTTAACCCATTTATGTCGAGTGGACTCTTCTACCATAACTCTCTGGATCTGTCTTATTCCAATAGCAGGGTGTTTGGTTAGTTTTTATTATTACTATGTTTTATAGAAATTCCTGTATTTAACGCAAACAGTATAGACCCTGATTCTGATTCTGCAGCATTTGATCTGGGTCAGCACTGTTTGCCAATTACCCTTTTGGGGGTCTCCAGACTAAAATGGGTTAAAGCAGACAACATCCTTATTTTCATTTATTTTTTTTTCAGAGAAAGTATAAGCCTTGATATTTCAATATGACATAAGAAATGTCTGCTAGACAGAAGATTCAAATGAAATGTTAAGCTTTATTTTCTCAGAAATAAAGAGAAGATAAACAGTTTCTCTGAAAAAAAAATCAATATGTTATCTGCTGCAGCTTTGACTGGCAGTTAAAGGGTTCAGGATAGTATTACAATTCTGACTTAACCCTTAAACTGCCAATCACAACAACTGTCATCTGCTTTGTCGTCTGCTTGTGATTTTAAAAGTCATTTTTGCAATCAGTGTGGACCCAGATCTGACTGCTCTAGGAGCAGTCTGATCAGGGTCCACGCTGTTTGCCTGTATGTAAAAATAGGTTTGAAAAGTTTGCAAGAATATTCAGCAGACGACATAAACAGATGACATTTTCAGATGCCGGTTTTCTTGGCATTTTAAGGGTTAGCATTTCCACTCTAACCATATGCTACAATAAAGAGTTTTTCTTAAAACCTAATTGGAACCTAATTACCACACACCCCCTATAAGTGCACAGTCAAGCAATTTAATTATCTTCAGGTTACAGCCCATGTACTTTTATCTACTTTTTTATAAAACATATGTTATGGATATACATCTGAATTGCCTTGACAAGTACCTACAACATATGCTTTTATAAAGAAAATTGGGGGAAAAAAAATATTGTATAAGCATCATTAAATACACAACTCATGAAGTCCTCCATTGATCTTTCTTTAAGTGTATCCTTATTAGGTAGATCTTTTATTAAAAGTTTTTCCAGTAATTCTGAACAAAAAACAAACAAACCACTAAGTGCACAGTGCAGTAATTAGGTTGAATACAGTATTTTTTCCAAGACAAAATATTAAATAATGTTTGACATATCATTCAAGTTGTCTTCGATTTTCTTCAGACTAATATTGTTACAATTCTTGCTTTAGTTACACACTAATACAATACATGTAATAACAAACAAACATGAGCAAACTAACATGATCTAACATCTAACATTCACATAGCAAACACAATGCAGTCTAATCCATTCACGAACAATAACACTTGACAAGAAGAGTATCGGAATAAATGTTTTTTATATCTCCACAAAAGCAAATATTGTTGGTATATGTACTCATTAGAAGCACATCAGGAGGCACTTCTAATGAGTTCCCACAATGTATGTTTCTGTGGAGATAAGAAAGATATTAACTTTTTTTTTTTTTGGTCAAAAAGAAAGAGCCTTCTCTAGAGCTATACTAATTTATTCATTAACCTTTCTCTTGCTGAACACGACATGCCTTGTCTTAACAAACAGTGTAAATCCAGATCAGTTAGCGAAAGCCAACTGACCAGGATCTGCACTGTTTGTCATTAAACGTGAATTTCTAACAAAAACCTGGATCAAGTAAGCTGATTGGCTGAAAATTAGAAGTGGGCGTGGCATCTTGATTTATTCAGCACGACAAGGGTTAACTCATTATTCTTGCAACCAACATACACAACAAATATTGTACAATTTCTACCTTGGCTGTACATATGACTCTTAAGTAAGACACTCCCTTTCAACCAAAAATTATTGATAATTTTCCTATTTTTCCAGACCTTGTTTGCTGAGGCCTGTCTGTCCCAACACATGGACAACTGTATCTTATCCCTGCTCCTCACAAACACATCAGTCTGTATAACCATGTAACAATAACCATGTAACAATTCACACACAAAACACACATCAATCAGTATATACAATCATGTACAATTCAGTACATACTCAAAGATCAGTCTGTACATAATAATACACCAAATGCAGACCAGTCTGTACAATCATGCACAGATCATTCACATAAGCATGCACATGCCAAAACCAGCCCTTATAGCAATAAATAGCTGTCTGTATTCACAGATTAGTCTGTAAAAACTCTACAACCCAATCTATACAACCATACACAGATCAGTCTATAACTGCAAACCAACCTATACAACCATACACAGATCAGTCTGTATATTTACAAACCTCTGTATAACTAAAAAAACAATCTCTACAAACATACATAGATCAGTCTGTATAACTGCAAACTGATTTATACACCCATACACAGATCAGTTGGTATAACTACAAACCAATCTATACAACCACACACATACCTGTCTGTAAAACCTCCGCAACCAAATCTATAAAACCATACACACATTAGTTGGTATAACTACAAACCAATCTATACCCAACCATACACAGATCAGTCTGTATAACTGAAAACCAACCTATGCAAGCATGCACACATCAGTTGGTATAACTACAAACCAATCTATACAACCATACATAGATCAGTCTGTATAAATGCAAGCCAATCTATATAATCATACAAAGATCAGTTGGAATAACTAAAACCAATCTATACAACCATACACAGATCAGTCTGTAAAACTGCAAACCAATCCATACAACCATACACAGATCAGTCTGTATAACTGCAAACCAATCTATACAACCATACACAGATACGTTTGTATAACTGTAAATCAATCTATATAATCATACACAGATAAGTCTGTATAACTGCAAACCAATCTAAACAACCATACACAGATCAGTCCGTATAATTGCAAATCAGTGTATACAACCATACATAGATCAGACTGTATAACTGCAAACCAATCTACACAACCACACACAGATCAGTCGGTATAACTACAAACCAATCTAAACAACCATACACAGATAAGTCTGTATAACTGCAAACCAATCTATACAATTATACACAGATAAGTCTGTATTACTGCAAACCAATCTAAACAACCATACACAGATCAGTCAGTATAACTGCAAACCAGTCTATACAATTATAAGCAGATCAGTTGGTATAACAGGCATATCGTAAGTCTTTTTTCTAACTGCAGGGATTCATATGCTGTAGCATCTCAGATTACTTTAACACTCGACATGCTGGGTAAACATTTCAGCAAAAAAACAAAAATAAAATATTTTCTTATCTTTCACAGAAAACAGATTTTGGCATTTCATGCAAATTGTGTCCTTTGCAGAGAATTTGAATGAAGCGTCAAAGCCTATTTTCTTGGAAAAATATTATTGATTTGCTGAATTAGTTGAGAGAGGGTAACGGTTAAGGGAACTGGATACACTTGCTAAGATTCTTCACACTTTTTACAGGGAGACAACTCTTGTGACTTCCTGTTTGCTTTCTTGCACACAAAGCCCCTTTTGAAAAAGGGGTCTACTCTAAATGAAAAAGAATTTGAAGCAAATTCTTTACTTTAAAAGTGGACCCATTTCCAAAAGGGAGGTAACTGACTGAGTTGAGGTTTTGTGGCCCAGTCAACCCATTAGGGTCATGTCAAGCTGGTCAGTTTACCTCACTGCACTTTTGCTGGGTAGGATTAGTCCTCTAAGCAGTTCACCAATATCCGTGCATATTCAATTGCCAGAAACTGTCAACTGCCTTTCTTGAATCAGCCGAAGGGAGAGAATGAAGTAGAAAATATTTCGTGATAAATCTCTACAAAAGTAAAGTTGCCAGACCCAGCTGGGATCTAGCCCTTGACCTGATCACCAGTTTGATGTACATCCGACTGAGCCACTGAGGCTGGCAGAAAGGCGGTAAACTCTTTTACCCCACCCCACCCAGCCCACATCCAAGAAAACAATACTACAACATGCATGTATTTTCTTTTGGAAATTTGTTTGTTTTATTTGGGTTATACGTCACTTTCAACAATCTTCCAGTCATACTGCGATGGTTTCTGGATATGACAGGGACCTCAATGCTCACTTTAAGAATGCTGCCTCACTGAAATATAATGCTTCAGACACATGACATGATATGCCACCCAGTCACATCATACTGACATCGGAATGAACAGTTGTAACTCTAATTTCTTAATGTTGAGTGCCAAGTGAAGGAGCAGCTAGTACCATTTTTTAAAGTCTTCAGTATGACTCAGCCGGGGATTGAACTCAACAACCTCCCGGCCACAAAGCGGACACTCTACCACCTGAGCCACTGAGCTGGTCTTCTCTTAGGACAATAAAAAACTGTGTCTTTCCTGTGTCCTGCAATAATGAAAGTTTTTCTACATAAATACATTCCAAATTTTTTCTGACTCACACATATGTAACAAAGGTTTAATACTACATGTGTGTTTACAGGCAAACTAAAAGTGTGCATTGAAACCTTTAAAATAAATACAATGCAATCACATATAAAACTCTACACACAATAGGGCCCCAGAAAAGCAACCTGTTCTGAGCTAATTCTATAATAATCAATCTCAGAACATACCATATTCACTGTAATAAATGCACAATAATAAACAATTGTGTATCATTTTTTTTTCTCAAAAATCATTTGAAAATGATGATGATCTGGTACTTTATGTCTCTTTCAACTGTATTTAATCTATTTATGCTGAGTGGATTCTTCTTCCTTACCGCTTTGGACCAGTCCATTTCCAGTAAAAGGGGTGTTTGATAAGTTTTTATTATTACCATGGTTTGCAGAAATTCCTGTACTTAATGCAAAGTGTAGATCCTGATCAGATGCTAGGTTCTGCAGCACCTGATCTGGGTCTACACTGTTTGCCAATGTCCCTTTTATGGGACAACAGGCTTAAATGGGTTAATGCTCTTCATGCTGAATACAAATTTCAGCAGACAGCATTTTGAAATATGTTTTCTTATTTTTCCCAGAAAATAGGCTATGATATTTACAACAGGGACAATTTGCATGAAATGTCAGAGTCTACTAATATTCTGGGAAAAATAAGAAAAAATATCATAAATCTGGTATATGCGGAATTAGCCCAGAGAGTGTAAAGGTTAGCCATATCATAAGAAAGGCTCTGTGCAATGAAACTCCTTACAGTCATAATGTGGTCGCTACATCATAATTTGCAGTCAATAAAACTAACCACTCAACCATACAGAAGATTAACTCATTTATGTCTTTGGATGGTTGGTTGGTTGGTTTGGAGTTTAACAGCCCAGTTAACATTATTAAGGTCATATCAAGCCAATCTGTTTATCTAACCACACTTTCCTGGGCAGGCTTAGTCCTATAAGCTGTTAACCAGTATTTTGTGCATATTTGTTTGATGGAAACTGATAATTGCCCTTCTTGAATCAGTGGAAGGGAGAGAACGACCATCGAAAATATTTCATGATCAACCTCCATAAAAGAATGTTGCCTGACCTAGTGGGGATTGAACCTGCGACCTCAGGTTCACTAGTCAGAGGCATATCTGACCGAGCCACCGAGACTCGCTTAAGTCTTTGGACCAGTTTATTTCCAAAAGCAGGGTGTCTGGTTAGTTTTTATCATTACTATGTTTTGTAGAAATTCCTGTAATTAATGCAAACAGTGTAGACTGATCAGATGCTGCATTCTGCACTGTTTGCCAATTACCGTTTTGGTGGATTTCCCTGACTAAAATGGGTTAAACACTTCACATGCTGAGAAAAAAATTCAGAGGATGACATACTGACAATATTTTTCTTATTTTTTTTTTCCAGAAAACAGGTCTAGGCCCAACATTTCATGCAAATTATCTTAAGACAATTTGCATGAAATTTCAAACCCTATTTTCCTGATAAAATAAGAAAACTATTTCAAAATGGTGTCAGCTGAATTTTTTACCCAGTATGATGAGCATTAAATCGTATGAAAAATGTCCTTGAAAGTTTTCCAGACCACAAAACAAAATGCCTTCAATTGATTGTGTTGGGGTTTAATGACATGTCAACCCTTGTGGGTCATTCTGTGTCATCTTGTTGTTTGTGTTGAGGTTTTATGGCCCAGTCAACCCAATGGGGTCATGTTGAGCGCAGTCAGTTTACCTAACCACATGTTTACTGGGCAGGCTTAGTCCTCTAAGCGGTTAACCAGTATTGTGCACATTCTTTCACCAGAAACTGACAACTGCTCTTCTTGAATCAGCGGAAGGGAGAGAATGATCGTAGAAAATATTCATGATTAATCTTCATGAAAGAATGATGCCAACCTCGGTGGGGGTTGAACCCGCGACCCCCTGGTCTCCTGTCGGACGGTGCATCCAACTGAGGCCTCTGTGTCATCTCCCAGAGAAATGGAGAACAGAGATAAGAGATTATACAGGAGATTAACGATAGGGACAGGGAACAGAAATGAAAGGAAAGAAATGGAAGAAATTAAAACATTCCCGTCTACCCTTACCTGCTACACGGATAGCAAGCTTTGCCCAACTGTAAGCCAATATCAGTTGGACACCCTGGCTTCAAAAAATGCTTATTACTGAATGTGTATTTATTAAACTAAATATGGTATAAAGGTATGGAGATATGAGAAAATTTTATTCTCCAAAATATTGAATAATCTGGAGCCTTGAATTCAAACATGTAAAATGACTAATCCATTGCAAGCAGCACAAACTATAATCACTGGTCATTACAAAAAAAGATATGGGGCACACAGTAGGGAAACCAACACAATCCTGTATATAAACTGCAGACAGATACAGACCAGCCATTGTCTCAACATTTCTACGGCTCCAAGGGTATGCAGATAAATATTTAGCTTGTTTCTCCATAAAAACATATCTTGTGGGTACTCATTAGAAGCACCTTGGTGCTTCTAATGAATACCCACAAGGTATGTTTTTATGGAAAGGTGCTTCTAATGAGTACCAACAACATAAAATATCTGTACTTTTCAGCTGTACATTGAATCCAAATCCTTAGGGTATATATGGTCACAAAGATTCAGATCATAGGCAAGTCTGTATCATCTCTGTCTGCATAAATCAAAATGCTGGTTTCCCCTCAAGTAAGCCTTTACTCTGTCAAGCGAAATGGCACCTCATGGCATAGGGACCAGTACAACCCAGATCATTCACTGCATTCTGTTGTCTGTTCTATAAAAACTATTTTTTTGACTGTTGAGGTTTTATGGCCCAGTCAACCCATTAGGGTCATGTTCAGCATGATCAGTTTACCTAACCACTTTTCCTGGACAGGCTTGTCCTCTAAGTGTTTAACCAGTACTTGTGCACATTCTTTCTCCAGAAACTGACAACTGCCCTTCTTGAGTCAGCAGAACGGAGAGAATAATCATAGAAAATCTCCACGAATGTTGCTAGCCCTGGCGGGGATGGAACCCGTGACCTCCTGATCACCTGTCTGACGCACATCCGACTGAGCAAACGAGACAGGCTTAAACTAATCATAGCTCCAGATAAGAGGTTTATACTGATAAATGAAGTGGGGCACAGCAGTTCTTACAAGATTACACGTGAGCCTAGTGGAGACTCAGATCAGTCCAAGCAAATCAGCAACTTCACTGTCCACCTGAAAACCCTTTGGATCCTTGGCTCTCACAAAGTGCCCTGCAAATACTCTGAACAGACTGCACAGATGCACATCCGATCAGTCTTTGGTGAGTGCACAATCATGCACAAGCTGATCTGAGTCTTTGCTGCTTTGCTGGGAGCACATGCAATGTTATAGGTAATACTGTTCCCCACCCCCAACCCACCCAAGCCCTCCCCCAGGCTCAAATAATTCTGCATGAGGCACTTCAAATGAGTACCCCAATGTATGTTTTCTCGAGCTATTAAGCTTATCTGGTTTTACTGACACTTTTGCAATATAGGCATCATTTTGCTTGACTTTACTTGGCATACTAATAACCTGAAATGACTGAACAGTTCTTCTTTCCAGCTGTAGTAGATATCAAACAGAAATTTATCAATTCAAGATTAAAACACAAATTTATTTCACCTTGACACTTAAAGCACAAGGCACAACTGTAGCACACAATATTTTAAAACAGTTTTTTTTATTTTTTTTTTTTTTTTCAGAATTTTTCACAGAAAAATAATGTAAGTAATTCAGACTGCCTTCTGCTACAATTTTGCTTGGCACTTTAAGGGTTAATTATAATTTTACTAACTACATTTCAACAATCCTCATCACATAAACATGCCTATATAATGCTGACCCCCTTAAACCTCACTTTTATGTAGTATAACTGGGGTTTACAGGGGTATACATGATTTTTCTTATTTCTGCTCACAAACAGATCGTGGGTACTTGTTAGAACCGCCTAGCAGAGGCAGTTCAAATGAGTACCCACAATCTATGTTTTGAGCAGTAACATGACAAATATCAGATTTTTTATATGAAAATTTTCATTTTTTGGTGGTAAAATTTTCAGTACATTTGTATAGGCTTGTTTTTGTAATGTGTCACCATGTTCTAGCTCAGCTCTTCACATACTGAACAGTCAATTTTCTAGCATTTTGTTAATTCTCCATAAATCTGATTGGAAATAAGTCAAGTGGATTTTGATCACATGATCAAATTAAATATCATCTATTGTTGGAAAACAAGGACACCCGTTTGTTCCTTTTACGTCTTAGCAGCTCTGATTAGCCAGTGCTTACTAACTTTTTCATTCCTCTAAGGCAGTTGATGGAAATGCAAATCATCAACCTGCACTAATTAGCAGTTCACAGCTCTTGATTCACAGCTTTGGAAAAGACTTTTCTTTTAACCTAAAAGTGTTGATATTTTACTTCTTTGAAAGCGAAGAGGCACTTCTAATGAGTACCCACAATAATATCATTTTCGTGGCTACATTTTGGGTGAAAAAAAAAAGCACATTATCATATGAGGGGAGCAAAAAGGTGTTGGATGAATAGCAAACAGTACTGATCCTGAGCTACTGATCAGGTTTGATCTTGGTCTAACTGCTTTTCACATCCTTCAGAAAGTCATTTTTAACTTGGGGCTTTATGTTTGTCATGATTTACGCACAACCTTTTGTCAGAACTAATGCACAAAAACTTTTAAATTCTATTCATTGGCTTTTAATAAAATCAACTATTTTCATTTTTTCTCTGGTAATTATGGCTGCAAATTATGCAAAAATCAATGGGGTAGATAAACTGGAGGCAGGCTTTCCATTTTCTAATCCATAGTGTGTTCTTTGTTTCCAGAGGCAATCTTTTTTATTTTACTGCACTGCAGCTAGTGTTAGTCTGTGTGGCAGCCCTAGAATGTCTCCCCACATTTCACCATAGTGCAGATTTTATTTCATTTCCTTTGGGATCATTGTGGTATATTTGAAAATGGAGTTCTGCTCATGTATACACTAGGGCCGTAAGCAGTATTGCAAACTTCATTACTGCTTATGAAGAGTCTAAATAAAACCGAAACCCCCATTTTAAAATCCGTAGTGTGCTCTTTGTTTCCAAAGGCAATCTTTTTGACGCTTATTTCAACATGTTCTGATTGTTCAGATTTTCAAAAATTAAACACCAGCAAACAAAATGTCACAAAATATTTTCTCAGCTAAAAATTCCAAAAATCACTCATCTACAGAAACTGCATAGGTCAGACAAATTTTTTATCATAAATTTAATTTTAGAGTAAATATCTGAGAACAGACCACAGAAACAGAAAAGACAAATGATTTCTAATCAGATACTTTAAATCAGAACAAAACATTTTCATGTAAAATAAAACGCCAAGCAAAATAGTCTTTCTGTGTGATGTCAAAAGGATAGTAAGTTCTCAGGCATGTCTGCTCAAAAATTTAGGTTAACCCTTGTCCTGCTCAACCCGGATATATCCTGCCTTTGCAAACAGTGTAGATCCAGATCAGTTGGCTTCTGAAGAAGCAAACTGATCTGGATCTGCACTGTTTGCCATTAAGTATGTGAATATATAGCAATAATCTTGATCTAGTAATCTGATTGGCTGAAAATTAGAAGTAGGCGTGGCATCTTAATTTATTCAGCAGGACAAGGGTTAATAACAACATCAAATGGGCTTCATCAAGCAAAACAAGTGCCTTCATACATATGCAAAATATGTAGATTCACATCATTCTGCACTTTTGCAGAGTCATCTTGGCATTTGCTTTCCATTCAAACATTCTATAGTATCCAATGTTTCTATTTGCAGACGGCGAAGGCCCTGATCAGACTGTGCATCGCGCCTTCGCCGTCTGCACATGATCAGAAGGCATAATTTAGCTTGGTGAAGCTCAAATATCATTACTTTATCCAAAACTATTGCTGAATATTGAAAGCACTATGACGCTGATAATAAGTTCTGTTTTCAAAGGCTCTGTTTGAATATTGTATGGTAACTGTCCTAAAATTTTGTACATCAAAGTTTCTGACAAAATTCCATATGCAAACAGTGCAGACCCAGATTAAACTGTTCATTAAGTAGCAGTCTGAACTGGGTCTACCCTCTTCGCCATTCAACTCAGTATTTTTACGAACAACTGCATAAAGAGCAGGATTAGGCAAAAAATAAAAATGTGAAATGATAATATCCCGCCATTGTCGTGTCATGGGGAGGTAACTGTGTCAAATGTTGATGAAATGTGTCCAATAGCAATCCCAAACCAGATATCCACAATATCAATGCACATATCAAGTTTGGTGAAAATCCATTGAGATTTACTCAAGTTATTGTCCTGAAACGAAAATACCATATGTCGCAGGCAGATAACTGCCAAAAACTGACGAAATTTGCCCATTAGCCATTGCGAACCAGATCTCCGCAGTATGAATTTCAAGACCAAGTTTGGCAAAAGTCCATTGATATTTTCTCAAGTTACCATCTGGAAACAAAAATATGACCATGCTGCAGGCAGATAACTCTGTCAAACATTGCCCATTAGCAATCCCAAACCAAATCTCAACAATATCAATGCACTTACTAAGTTTGGTGAAAATCCATTGATATTTACTCAAGTTATCGTCTGGAAACAAAAAAAATCAGATGTTTCACAGGCAGGTAACTCTGTAAAAATTGAGGAAATTCATCCATTAGCAAGCTAAAAACCAGATATCCACAATATCAATGCACACATCAAGTTTGGAGAAAATCCATAGGCATTTACTCAAGTTATGGTCTGGAAACGAAAATATGGATGGATGTAAGACAGACGGATGGATGGACGAACAGACACATGGACGACCAACGTGAAACCATAATAAAAATGTATGGAATTAAGTGTTCAAAATTTTAGGACAGTTACTTATAAAGCCAAAAGGTAAAGTTCTAGTGAGGATTTTAAATGGGTTGGTTGCTTCAGTGATTCTGGGAACACATAGAATATCTACGCTCAAAAAATGCAGCAAATAAACACTTAATTTACCTCATTTTCCATGCCACTGGGCTAAAAAGATTTAAAATTCACTATATTAGGGAAACTGGATACACTTGGGAGTTTCTGACATTTTTTAATTAGAGACAATTTTTGTTACTTCTTGTTTGCTTTCCTGCACATCAGGGCCCAGTTGTTCAAAGCATCGTTAGCTTAAAGAGCTCGTTAAGGGTCATTTCGTTAACTGTTTTAGCGGATTCAATATACAATATTCTGATATTTTTTTGCTGAAAAAATGTGAGTAGCTTTTGCACTGCAAAAGCTACACACATTTTTATAGCAAAAAATTTCAGCATATTTGCGTATCACTTAATGTAAATTTTAACGAATCGTTAACTAATGACGTCGTTAGCTTTGAACAACTGGGCTCAGGTCTCTTCTAAAATGGGGTCTACTCTTTCTGAGTAGACCAATTTTCAAATGGGAGACAAAATAATTCTGACAATTGCCTCCCTCGAAAGTGTATGCATTCCTCTTAACCCCTGTCATGCTGAATAAATTAATATGCCAAGCCTACTTATAATTTTCAGCCAATCAGATAACTTGATCCAAGCTGTTGGTACAAATTCAAATACTTAATGACAAACAGTGCAGATCCAGGTCAGTTGGCTTCTTCAGAAGCCAACATCTGGATCTACACTGTTTGCAAAGGCAGGGTATACCCAGGTTCAGCAGGACAAGGGTTAGTATGTTGATACACCTGATAGCTTTTCAGCCGTTTTCATACAAGGAAGACAACTTTGTGACTTCCCGTTTCCTTTACTGCTCACCAATCTCCTTCTGAAAAAGCTTTCTACCATATAAAGAAAGCAAATTCTTGGCTTTTTAACCCATTTATGCCAAGTGGACTCCTCTACCTGAACGCTTTGGACCAGTCCATTTACAGGTTAAGGGGTGTCTGGTCAGTTTTCATTATTACCATGTTTTATTGAAACACCTATAATTAATGCAAACAGTGTAGACCCTGATCAGATGCCACATTCTGCGGCATCTGATCTGGGTCTACACTGTTTGCCAATGTCCCATTCATGGAACGCTAGGCACAAATGGGTTAAAACAGAACCTTTCCCAAAACAGCAATACAATTTTGCAGAATTGTCTCCCTTGAAATGTATCTACTCCCCTGAGAAATTGGAACTCAAGTTGTTCCAATACTGGCAAAGAAAAACATCAATAACTGCTGTTTGGCCTATTCAACCTAATTACCACATATACCCTTAAAAACACTTAGTTAAACAAATTTTAGCTTGTCTGTCTGAAAGTACCAGTAGAGGTATAGCAGTCACCATGGCATCAGCATCGTTAAGTTTTTGGTTACAGTTTTTTCCTGAACCTCTGGATGGAAGTACAGTCGACTCTCATTATCTTGAATTCCAAGGACTCTCTGAAATACTTCGAGATATCCTACCTTCAACATATCAGATTTGCAGAATTGAGGAAAAACTAATTCAATTAACCACATTTAACAAATATATGTGTAATTGGACTCCTGAAGTTAGATATATTGAAAATATTGTGGAAAAGAGGAGAAATTGCTCCTGAGGAGCAATTTCTCCTCTTTTCCACAATATTTTTTACATGTTGTTAGATTTTCATGTTTAGGCAGGGACCAGATTTTCACTTCGAGATAAGCGGTTATTAGAGATAAGCGAGGTCGAGATAGCGAGAGTCAACTGTAGTTCATACTTGCCCTGATGTTAGATATCAGTCTGAAGTTCCATGCTGTACCATCCCGACCCACATGAGTGACCTTGAGGTCAAGGTTAAGGACTTAGGAAAAATTTTTGTTTAAGTTTTTGGTTAAAGTTTTAATATTAAAGATTATATCTTCTAAAGTTTGAGCTCGATAGTACTCTGAAATTTTATGCAGCACCATCCCCACCCCCTTCAGTTACCTTGAGGTCAAGGTCACAGACTTCGAAATTTTACGTTAGAGGTTTTGGTTAAAGCTTTAAAAAAGCTGTAATTTAGAGGCAAAGCGTGATTCAGTGAGCTATGCAGTCTTCCAATAGTTCTTATAAATTTTTCAGATTACAGCCCTTGTACTTTTATCTACTTCTTTATAAAAGCATATGTTGTGAGTACTCATTACGAGGCACCTCAAATAAGTACCAACATTATAGGCTTTTATAAAGAAAATCAGACAAACATATCCCATAGATATCATTAAATATGTCCCTCACGAATTCTTCTGTTGATCTTTCTTCGAAATGTAAACTTATAAGGGGGATATTTTACTACAAGTGTTTCCTATAATTTTGAAAAACCAAAGTGTACAGTCCAGTAATTAGGTTGAATATGGTATTTTTCTGCCAAATGACATCCTTATGATCCTTCTTTATTAGCTAACTAACATGGTATGAACTAGTAGAGAATATTATTTTGCAACACCACCTCTGAACAATTATATTTCTTATTTTTAATTTAAAGACAATATCAGATAACATGGAGTTCTCATCAGACATCATACACAATACACTGCAGCGCCGTTATAACGCGGTCGTCGGGAGCCATGAACACTGACCGCGTTATACGTGGTCCGCGTTATACTGAACATGTGACAACCACACCCACTTGCACCACTGCAGTTTCCTCCAGTTATTATGAGATATTACACATTGCATGTATGTTATATTGTATGTTCCTTTTTTATTTATTTATTTTTTATTTTTTTTATTGTTGAAACTTTGTGCATGTACCTTACCTGATTACCGTTTTATTCTTTTAATCCAGTAAATAATAAATTTTTTAAGCCTAAATTGTTTTGTTTTCTTTTTGATCATTCAAGGGAACTAACTGCAACAGTCTTGCATTATGGATAACTGTGTAATAAACAACGTGTCCTTTACCGGAAATTGCCTTGAGCATGTGCACAGTTGATCTGCGTGTCAAAAAATAACCTTTGTTGCTCCCTGGAAAAATTCAGCAGATGACAAATTGATGATATTTTTCTTTTTCTTTCTTTCTTTTTTTTTTCCATACAACAACTTTTGTCATGCAAATTTTCTCAAGTTTGAATGCATTGTCAAAATCTTGCAGCCTGAGGATATAAGAAAAAAAAATATTTCTGAAGGTGGTCTGCTAATTATATTCACACAGCATGCTAAGGGTTTAGCAACAGGTGCAGAAAAAAAAATCAATACCAACTGTTGCGTCAGATTAGTAACATGGTAAAAGGGACAGGCTTACCTGCTTGGTCAGTTTTTATTGCTGCTGTTGATTTCTTTCACAATAAAAAAATCTAATCTCAGATATTTTTTTTTTTTTATAAAGAGCACTGACCAGTCTTAGTTTCATGTTTGTCCAGAAAGTACATCTCGTTTCCCAGCAGTCTATTTCCGTTAACCTAGGGTTGCAGTACTTTTTAACTAAAAAAAAAGACACCTTATCTGGAGCTTTAAGCTGTCTCAGTGTATTCACACTTGACCCGTTTCTTTGATCTATTTGGACATGCCGACTGTCATAGCTCCAGATAAGAGGATCTATCCACAGCTCCAGACTAGAGGAGTCTCCACATATTAAATTTCTTATTTCTCCACGTGAACGTAGGTTGTGGATACTCATTGGAAGCGCCTCGCTGAGGCACTTCCAGAGAGTACCCAAAACCTACAATTTCATGGAGAAAAAAGGAAAAATAACAGTCTTTTTTAATTAAAAAAGAAAAAAAAAAGACACCTAATCTGGAGCTATCGACTGTGGCAGTGCATTCACACATGTCACACACACGGATTAATTATCAGACTACCATTACAGCAAAAAGGACAGTGAAGTGTTGATTTATGACTGTGTTAGGATAATTATGTAATTAATTTGTGTTGCGTAAGTTACTCTTATTATTTCTTTTATTTCTCTTATAATACATGAAAATTATCCTTGAGGGCTGTGCCAGTTACCGTAGTATGGCTTTTAAATTGTGCGCGGACATGATCTGAAATAGCCTAAAGAAAAAAACTGATTAAAAGTTTGGTAAAAAAGATTTAGTAAATCAGCGAGTATATGGTCACGGCTGGCGATTTTTAGACTGCCGCGTTCCGCGGAAAAAGGGCAACACTTTCAAACTGGTGGGGAAAAAAAACGGGAGCCAAGGCCCAACCGCGTTATAACGGTTTCCGCGTTATAAGCGACCGCGTTATAACGGCGCTGCAGTGTATCTGTTAAAGTGTCTGAAGACTGCAAAATAAGTGCCAAACAGTGTAGACCCTGATAAGATGCTGCATTTTGTAGCATCTGATCTGGGTCAACATTGTTTGCTCAGGCCTATCTGTCCCCAATACTTTGGGATAAACAGAATATTTAACTGATGATAGCCTGTCTAAACTCCTAATTCTCCCATTTTACCCCATATTTTGTTTGTTGTGTTGAGGTTTTACAGCCCAGTCAACCCAATGGAGTCATGTCGAGTGCGGTCAGTTTACCTAACCACACGTTTACTGGGCAGGCTTAGTCCTCTAAGCGGTTAACCAGTATTGTGCACATTCTTTCGCCAGAAACTGACAACTGCCCTTCTTGAATCAGCGGAAGGGAGAGAATGACCGTAGAAAACATTTCATGATCAATCTCCACGAAAGAATGTTGCCGACCTCGGCGGGGGTTGAACCCGCGACCTCCTGGTCTCCAGTCGGGCGGTGCATCCAACTGAGCCACCGAGGTCGGCCATATTTTGTTTGGCTCACCTCAGATAGTCGTCCAGACGGGTACAACCTGTCTAAATATTCTGATGCTCTGGTTGCCAGGGGAAACAACTCCTGTTCTACTGTGCTGTATGTAAGGGAGGCAACCTTTACCCTGCAAAAAAAATAAAAATAAACAAATGTTAGTAAATTTCAGTTAATCTGGAAACCTTTGTTTGTTTTATTTGGCATCAAGAAAACATACGTATATAATTTTGACCCCCTAAACCCCACTTTCATATAGTAAAACTGGGGTTTACAGGGGTATACATTATTTTTCTTATTTCTGCTCAAAAACATAGATTGTGGGTACTCATTAGAACCCCTTCACCGAGGCAGTTCTAACAAGTACCAAGAATCTATGTTTTGAGTAGAAATATGAAAAATATCAAAGTTTTTTATCTGAAAATTTTCAATTTTTGGAGGTGAAATTTTCTATATATTTGAATAGGCATGTTTTCATAATGGGTTTTATGTCCCTTTCAACAATCTATCAGTCATATCATTATCTCAAGGATCCAAGGTTTTTCAGGTCTCCAGACAGGAGGGAGAATCCACATAATATTTTTCTTACTTCTCCAAAAAAACATATGTTGTGGGTACTCATTAGAAGTGCCTCAGTGAGGCACATTCTAATTAGCACCGACAGCATATGTTTTCATTGAGAAATATGAAAAATGTTAGTACTTTGGAGCTATGCAGACAGCAAAAGCTTGCATTAGACTAAGCAGATAAGTAGGCTGATCTGAGTCAATAGTGTCTTACAGATTAGTGGTTTGGGCAATTGAATTTCAATGACCAGCAATTTTAAGCAAAAATTCAGACAAGAAATTCAGAGGTTTACTGGTTTTAGTTAATTTTGGGCAAAAGTTTAAATAACTAGCCACTATTTTTATTTTTACAAAAATACTTACTGACAATGCATAATTTTAGATTAGATGGGTACTAACTCACTTACAATTTTATAAGACTTGAAGACACTTCTACAAAGTTTTGTAGCGCCGCCGTTTCTTCTTGGTTTAAGGAAGGTGACTGTGGGCTGAGAGGCCTCTCCAACTTCTGTTTCTCCGACCAGGATTTCAGGACAGTTTCAAATGTCTGTAAAAGAAAATCAGACAGCCTCAAAGTAGTGGAATCATTAGAAACTACAGCAGAACCTTGATGATTCAAACACCAATAATTCAAAATTCTTGATAATTCAAAGTGATTTTGATGTCCCAATTGTAACATACACATACCGTTTAACCCTTGATTATTTAAAGTCTCAATAATTCAAACAAAAACTGACTGGTCCCTTGGATTTTGAATTACCTCAGTTTCACTGTATGTTGAGAATATAGCTGTCATAGTTCTAGTTAGGAGGTAGTATCAGGTATTTTTTTTTTATTTCTCTATGAAAACATACCATATTTACCCTTAGTATTGGGATACCTTTACTCCTTACCATAATTGTCCTAAAATTTGTAAAAGTATATTTTACTTCTGCTTGATGTGTCTAACATAGTGCTGTATATATGGCAAACAGTGTTGACCCTGATCAGATGCTGCATTAAGCAATGTATGATCTGGGTCTACACTGTTTGCAAAGGATTATCTGCCCCAATACTTATGGTACATTGTGGTTATCATTAGAAGTACCTCAGCCAGTCACTTCTAAAGTGTTCCCACAACGTATGTTTTCATGAATAATAAAAATATTAAAACTTTTTGGTTGAAAAAAAGTGCCTTGTCTGGAACCATGCTGCCGTTACCTTGAACAATTAAAAATGTGTAATTGCAAAACACTATGCCTCCGACTATATGCTTGTCCATAACTCCAGCAGAAGATTCTGAACTTGTTTCAAAGTTAATCACATAATATACTCATGATCCCCAATCAACAAACCCAACTTCAAGGCTCTAGCTAAAACACTTTTTGAGATATCTTGTGGACAATTCAAGCATGACAAACAATTGAACAACCAATAAACAATACACCCCTGCATGTTCTTCTAAGTTGGGGACATTAACATTAGTCACTATACAGCATACTGTTATGCTACTTAGCCAATATCTTCTAGATACACCACAATCTCTTTATAAAACTACTGTTGGGGTCCATAGCATAAACCGTGTTAGTTAAAAAACCGTGTTTTATCTAAACAAAAATGTATAGATTATATTGAAAAATGACCATTTATGGTCATTTTTCAATATAATCTATACATTTTTTGGGATCCGTCTTTGAACCGTGTTATATCCAAAACCATGTTATAACGAACCGTGTTATAAAGAGGTTGTAGTGTATATCATAACTCTAAATAAGAAGCAAGAGTTAAATTTTTTCTTATTTCTCCATGAAAACATAGTTGTGGTACAGTAAATGTCCTAAAATTTTGTACACCAAAGTGTCTGACAATATTGCAAATGCAAACAGTGTAGACCCAGATCAGACTGCTCCTGAAGGAGCAGTCTGATCAGGGTCTGCACAGTTTGCCATTCCACTAAGTATTTTAAGAAACAACTGCACAAAAAGCAAAAATTAGGAAAAAAAGGATGGAATAAAGTGCAGCCAATGTAGTCTCTGATTATAGTGTGTGAAAGCCTAGGCAGACATGAGTCTGCACTGTTTGCATTTATCATAAAACCATATTTGGAGAGGCTCAAAAGGTAAATGTCCTAAAATTCGAACACCAAAGAGTCTGACAAAATGACATATGCAAATAGTGCAGACCCAGGTCAGACTGATCAGGGTCTACACCATTTGCCATTCCACTAAGTATTTTAAGCAACAGGTGCATAAAAAAAAAAAAATAGGCCAAAATAGTATGGAACAAAGTTTCGAAATTTTAGGACATTTACCATATTCATTAGAAGTGCCTCAGTACCTACAACATGTTTTCATGAAGAAATATCAAAGATAATCATCTGGAAACCCTTTATACTAGAGCTATGTTTTATCAATAAGTAGTCAAACAGATTTGTTCAGATTTTAAGTAGTGAGTAACCAACACCCCAGAATCTACATGATGATGATAATGATCTAGTGTTTACATCCTTTTCAAGATTATTTATGTCATATTTAGACAATGGAAGGGTTAAAATGAAAGGCTGTAGATCTGTGCAATGAAGCACAGTTATAATACAGTTATGAATTGAATTCAGTCTCCAGCAGGACTCCAACCCAGGACCTCATTGTCCATGGCTGGGAGCACTACCACTCTGCCAGCATGACACTTGAGTTAGAGACTTATGGCCCTGTCAACACTGTTGAGGTCATGTTGCGCCAGTCAGTTAACCTATTCACACTTTTCCTGGACAGGTTTAGTCCTCTAAGCCATTAACCAGTACTTACCGGTAAGGACATACTTTGCTAGTAACTGACAACTGCCCTTAAATCAGTGGAAGGGGAAGAATCACCATAGAAATGATTTCATGATCAACCTCCACAGAAGTTATGTGGCTAAGCTGGGATTCCAGCTAGTGACCACTGGATCTGCAGTCAGACATTCTACCAACTGCACTATGGAGAAACTTGTCCAGAACCCAGAAATAGGAAGGTACAAGTAAAAACATAACATTACCAGAAAATAGAGGACTGGGTTGCTCCCACTAACACAATCTTTCCCATCATATGAAAAATTTCTAAGTCCATAACTAATTGTGTACCTACCCTATCTCTGGTCAACATTTGAGCTCGGTTTTTGTGCATAATTCTGATATAACCAGGGGCTTGGATCCAGGCTTCCCCATCAACCTGTACTGGTACCCCTTCATCACCCATAATCATTATTTTCACAGATCGGCACTGAAATGCAAACCAGAAAACATAATAATAGAATTTCAACATTTAGCAAGCTGAGTAAAAATTTCAGCAGATGATGTTTAGAAATATTTTATTCTTATTTTTCATGAAAAATGACTGACAATATATGCAAATTAGGAGACAATTTGCAAGAAATGTCACCATCAATTTTCTGGGAAAAAATAAGAAAAATATTGGGACAGGCTGAAACATTCAGTGTAGACCCAGATCAGACACTCCAAAATGCTGCATCTGATCTGGGTCTACATTATTTTCCACATAGAAATGCAAATGCAAAAAGTACTAAGGATGCAGCATGAAAAAATATACCAAAAGTTAAGCAATATACATAGTTTCTTACAGCTTTGTTTCTGAATTAAAATAAAAAATTAATGCCCACTTTTATGTCCACTGCCTGTATTCTTTTGACTCTTCCTTTAATGCTTAGCATGCTTGGTAAAATTTTGAGCAGATGACATTTTGAAATACTTGACTTATTTTTCCCCAGAAAACAAGATTAGATATTTCATGTAGTATGGAGACAATTTGCATGAAATGTTGAATCTTATTTTCTGGGAAAAATATCATCAATTTGTCATCTGCTGAATTTGCCCACAGAGCTTTGTGTTAAATATCAGTCACTTACCCAATGATCAGACATGACACAGAAATGTTGATTAAAGGACTGGCAATAAAAAGCTAGAGTCACAATACAACAGATGCTCTTAATAATAAGCAATCTGGGCCCAGTTGTTCAAAGCATCCTCAGCTTAACAAGCTCATTTATGACAAACTCGTTAACTGTTGCAGCTAAGGTATTTTTAAATACAATGATATTTGTGCTGCAAAAATAAGAGTATTTTGCAATGCAAAAGCTACTCACATTTTTTTCATCAAAAAATATTAATGTATTTGCCATATTTCAAGACAGACACATTACCTAACAATCTTGTTAAGTTTTGACTAACTGGGCCCAGACTGGTATTTTCCTTTCTGAAAACACTGCTTGACATTTTATGTTAATCATCTAGAAGTCTATAGGATTGTAGTCAAAGCGGTCTTAAAGGACACCTGTGTGAAGCTATCATCTGTACTTAGAGGCTACATTTTTTGTTCCCTTAAAAATCAAGTGTAAATTTAACCTCTATCAAGCAAACACCTGTATTATAAAACCACCTTCTGGCTTTCCTTCAGGTGCTTGCTTAACACAGGTTTGATTGTACATTCTTATTTCTGAAGTACATAGCTCCAGATAAGGCACTTTTTCAATCAAGTAATATTTTTTTTATTTCTCAACAAAAACATAGGCACTTCTAAATGAGTGTCCACAGCACATTTTATGGAGAAACATGAAAAATATTTACTTGATACCTGCTCTTATATGGAGCTATTGTTTATTTTGTGTTGAGGTTTCATGGCCCAGTCAACACATTGGAGTCATGTCCAGCCTGGTCAGTTTACCCAACCACACTTTTACTACGCAGGCTTAGTCCTCTAAGCGGTTCACCAGTATTGTGCACATTCTTTCACCAGAAACTGACTATCATATTTCATGAACAATCACCAAAACGAATGTTGCCGACCCGGCGTATATGCAGCTATGGGAGTAAACACAGAACCTCTGTCAAAGATGGTTAATTATAAGATAGTTTTGGATAGAAGATGCCAAAAGTGTTGTATCCAAAACAAAAATGTATAGATTATATAGAAAAATGACCATTTATGGTCATTTTTCTATGTAATCTATACATCTTCTTTTGGATACACTATGGTCGTTTAGCCATAAATACAGAGATATATAGATTATATATGGTCATTTAGCCATAGATACAAAGATGTATAGACCATAATCGTTTTGTTTTTTTTATTTAATCTACACATCTTTGTTTGGCTACACTCTGATCATTTAGCCAACATGGCTTTTGCCTTGGATCGCAGCTGTTATAGCGATGTTGTTGTGTGGTGTAATTTGTTTTCATGTTCATAATGCCTAAATTATCATAGTAAAATATTACCTGAGCAATTCTATGATGTTGTAGATCTATAACCCTGGAAACAGCTAACTGTGTACTACCAAACACTGCTACAACCTCCAGTATTTTATCATCAAAACTTGGAGCAGAAAATACCTGTGAACACAGTAAATAAACCACTGTGCTGAAACCTCTTTACAAGACAGTTCATTATAAGATGGTTTAAAAGTGGACTTCAAAAGTGTTGTATCCATACAAAACTACTCACACTTTGCTATTCAGGATTATTACTCCGAACACTTATCCAGTGCTTTGTGCACATACTTTTGCCAGAAACTGACAAATGCCCTTCTTGAATCAGCTGAAAGGAGAATGTTGCTTTTTTTTTGTTTGGGTTGAGGTTTTATGGCCAAGTCAACCCATTAGGGTTAAGTTGATCATGGTCAGTTAACCTATTCACACTGTTCCTGGGCAAGCTTAGTCTTCTAAGCAGTTAACCAGTACTTGTGCGCATTCTTTAATCAGTACCTGACAACTGCCCTTGATTCAGTGGAAGGGGGAGAATGACCGCATAAAGTATTTCATGATCAATTCCCATGAAAGTTATGTGGCTGAACTGGGATTCAGACTCAGACGCACTACCAACTGTGCTATGGAGAACAGCTATCTAAAGTGTTGTAGTATTTATCTTTTTGTGTTGAGGTTTTACGGCCCAGTCAACCCAATGAGGTCAATTCGAGTGCTGTCAGTTTACCTAATCACACTTTTACTGGGCAGGCTTAGTCATCTAAGTGGTTAACCAGTATTGTGCACATTCATTCGCCAGAAACTGACAACTGCCCTTCTTGAATCAGCAAAAGGGAATGACCATAGAAAATATTTCATGATCAATCTCCATGAAAGAATGTTGCCGACCCAGCGGGGGTCGAATCTGCAACCTCCTGATCACCAGTCAGATGTGCATCCAACTGAGCCACTGAGGCCGACTGTGGTATTTATGATATATGTAATCATGTTCTGCAGTTTTTGCTTTTAACTTTCTACCCATATATTAAACCATAGGATTCAGGCAGTTTACTTCATTTGTCCCTCACTCCATATCTGCCTAAATCCAGTAAGTTTATGTCCTTAAAATTGACCTGTTTATTCACTTTAATTTATGGTTCATGGCTGCTTGGAACAGTGTATAATACAGGAATGCCCCAACATGCATGTCCCTACATGGTATTGATAACAACAAGCCTTGTTCGAGAGAATGTGATATGGCTCTGGAAAAATCAAAGCTCTCAACTGAATTGACTCTTCAGATTAGACTGTAAGTAACTTGACTGTTTGAAACGGGTATTACAAATGTCCATATGCAATAAGGAGCATTTTCTTATACCGTGGCTTAATATTTAGCATGGTGAGCAAAAACTTCAGCAGATATCATTTTGAAATATTTTTCTTATTTTTCCCTGAAAACAGTCTTTGACACTTCATGCAAATTGTCTCCTACGGAGACAATTTGCATGAAATGTCAAAGTCTATTTTCTGGGAAAAATTAAGAAAAAAGTCATCAATTTGGCATTTGCTGAATACACCCATTGAGTGATAAAGGTCCAATATCTGAGACTCTCCAAATAAAAATCAACCTTATACCATAAGCAACCAGTACAGACTGAATAAGCAACCAGAAAAGATTTAAGTATGTTTTTGCACTTACATCCACTTCTTTTGTACCTCCCCAAAAGTTTGATCCCCCACCAAAACTGAAACAAAGAAAGAAATAGCGGTTAAATAGGTTCTAAAAGAAAGATCCTTGAAAGCAATATACACACTCTGAAAACTGAAAATATCTGAAGTATTGTTTTCTGGGCCAGACTAGAATCCAGGTAAGTTTAGAAGCTAAAACTACTGAAATACTTTAATTTCTTAATGAAAAACATACATTTGCAGAAACTAATTTGAAAAAAAATATCTGATTCCCTTATCCCTTAAAGCACCAAGGAAAATTTGCAGCAGACGATAATCTTACGCTGAACAAAATCAAATCTTCTGTTTCTTTTACACTTTTATTCTTAATAATTAAATTTCTACCTACTCTTCGACACTTTCGTCGGGAAATTAACTTTTTTCCTAGCCATTTTGTGTCGATTTGGTCTTGTTTAGCGTGTTCAGGGGTATAATATTGGATAAAAAAATAGTTTTGTATCTAGAACATGAGGCCAAATAAATTTAACAAAATCAATGCAAGAAATTAACACAGAAAATGCTGCAAAAGGTGATAGTCTGCCTGACATCGCATGCTGAAAAAGCTACGTCAGCACAATAAGTGACGTCAGCGGTTCTAACACGGAACATTAACCTCTTCACATAATTTCAGACAATATACTACATCTTTTACCTTCTGGCAATTTTTTTTTACCCATTTACTCACAGTTTTGCAGCAAAAGTATCTTTGTATTTGAAAATGAAGTTTTTTTAAAAGTAAAACATATTTTAACGAGTAATACTTAACCTATAGATAATGTGCTATTCTATTCTGTTATTCACCCACTCCACAGAAAAAACGACCTTTCAGTCGTTATAAAGTCTTAATTCAGAAGGTCCCTTTAAACAGTTACCTGTATGACGTAGTTCCTCCCGCTCAAATGATCACGTGTCAGTTTCTTTTATGTGTAAAACAATACACAATTAGGAGAAAGGAGCGAGGGAAGGGAGGTGGGACGATAAATACTTATCTATAGGTTAAGTATTACTCGTTAAAATATGTTTTACTTTTAAAAAAACTTCATTTTAACTTCGCAATACATTAACCTATAGATAATGTGCTAGAATTTGTAGAATAGGAGGGAGGATTTCTCCTAATAAGTTAGTCCCAACTTCTGAATTAAGGCTTATTAAAAGATTTATTTTTTATATATATATAATGAGGACATAATTAGTGCTTAAGGCAATAATAAGATCCTTTAACCAAGGATAAAGTAATCCAGGGTTAACATATATATATAATAAAGATATAATTAGTACCTCTCTAGTATAGCATCAGGTCTAGGGGGGCTGTTGACGTTGTCTACACATCCATAACTGATTGCTGTTGGCCCCCCACCACTTTTTGGGCCACTACAATGGGGCCCAAACTTTGGAGATTCTGTGCTTGTTGAGACATGTCTCTGAGATAGAATTTGGCAAAAGTTGATGAACTATTCCAAACCGCTGCTTGAAGTATATCATTGAGAGGAACTTTGTCGAAGAAAGCCCAAGAAGAGGAAAGAGCTCTAACTTCATGAGCTTTGATTTTAAGGAAAGAGATATCTCGTTTAGTGAGTTTCCTATAGGCAAGTTTAACAGTGTAAGATATCCATCTCGAGATAGTATCTTTAGAGATATCCTTATTGCCTTTAATAGGAAGAAAAAGTCTAGTTCTATTTTGGCGATAAGAGCTAGTCATTTTGAGATAGAATTTCAGAGCCCTAACGGGGCAAAGAAGTCTGTCAGTATGTTCCCATTTACATATTCGAGCAAGACTAGGAACAACAATAGGATCTGGTTTAACAGAAGGAAGCTGGTTTTTTGCTAAAAAACCAGATTTAAGAATCAAGGAAACTGAACCATCAGATTGATTAAATCTTAAATGTTGTGAATCCATAGCTAGAGCATGTATTTCACTACACCTTTTAGCAGTGGCAAGAGCTAAGAGAAAGGCTGTCTTAATAGTAACGTGAAATTTAGAAGCCTTATCAAGAGGTTCAAAAGGTGGTTTTTGTAGACATACTAAAACCCATGATAAGTCCCATTTAGGTGTAAGAGATCTTTGTACTGGTCGTTGAAGTTCAAAGGATCTGATAAGTTCAGATAAAACTGGATTAGATCCGATTCTATTACCAGTTTTGAATTTTAAAGTGTTAGAGATCATAGATCTATAACCTTTTATAGTACTAATCTGACATTTCTTTTCCGAAAAAAGAAAGATTAAGAAATCGGCTATAACTGTAATAGGGGCCGAGATCGGATTAACCTTTTTTGTATGACACCAATTAGAGAAGATGGTCCATTTTGCATCGTAGACTTTTTGTGTAGATGCTCTTCTTGATCTGGAGACAAAATCTGCAACGTTTTGTGAAAATTTCTTATCTCTGATTGATTGTTTGATAACTCCCAAGCGTGAAGGTCGAGAATTGGGAGGTTTTGATGTACAAATCTTCCTTTGGATTGAGTCAGTAGTCTTGGAATTAGTGGCAGACGAATCGGAGCTGACACTAATAGAAGAAGAAGTTCTGAGAACCACTGTTGCTGTGGCCAGAACGGAGCTATGAGAACTATTCTGCACTGATGTTGTCGGATTTTCTCTAGAACAGCAGGTATCAGAATAAAAGGAGGAAAAGCATATGCATGAAGATGATTCCAGTCCATGGACAGGGCATCTATCGCTAGTGCTTTGTAGTCTTGTACTGGAGAGACATATAATGGGAGTCTGTGGTTGAATCTTGTCGCAAACAGATCCACATTTGGGAAGTTGAGCATCTGGAATACTGAATTCGCAACTGTTTGATCCAGAGCCCATTCTGTCTTGATAGGTTTGTCTAGTCTTGAGAGGCGGTCTGCAAGAATGTTGAATTTGCCTGGGATGTGACGTACTCTGATAACTATGTCTTGTTCCAGGCACCAATTGAGTATTTTCCAAACTTCTACGCAAAGATTGGGGGAATGAGTGCCACCCTGTTTGTTGATATATGAGACCACCGTTGTGTTGTCTGTGGATATCATGATGCAAGAATGGTGAATAAATGTTTTGGCTTGTTTCAGTGCTAATCGTATGGCCATCATTTCTAACATATTGATATGGAGCTGGGATTGGTTTTCTGTCCAGCGACCATGAAAGGACAGTGTTGTCGGCTCTAAATGAGCTCCCCATCCGTAATGACTGGCATCCGTATAAAGGAAGAATTTGGGGTCTGGAGGATGGATTGAAGTCCCTGTCTCGAATCGAATGGGGTTTATCCACCATTGTAAGTGAGATCGAATCATGCCGTTTATCGAGATCGGGTGATCGAGAGGAAGAATATGAGGTTTCCAGACTGACAGCAGGCACATCTGAAGAGGACGTAAGTGCAGTCTGCCCAGGAGAACAAGGTCTGCTGCAGCACTGCGTTTGCCCAAAAGAGAAAGGAAAGTTCGTGCCGATACATGTTTTGCTGACATTATTTTCTTGATTGTTAGAGTTAGGTTCTGTACACGATCCGCTGGAACCCTGACTAAATTTTGTTGCATCAGAAATTCCATACCTATGAAGGTGAATTTCTGAGCAGGAAAGAGGTCTGACTTCTTGAGATTTGGCAGAAAACCTAGGCTTTGAATAGTTTGAATGCAAATCTTTGTCTGAGTAATCAGACGGTTGTGAATCAGATTTTTTATCAGCCAATCGTCTAGGTATGGAAAAACTGATATGGCACGTTGGCGTAGAAAAGCTGCAATAACGTCCATCAGTTTCGAGAAAATTAACGGACTTAGGGACATTCCGAACGGTAGGGCCGAAAAGTGATATACTTGATCTTCGTGTACGAAACGAAGATACTTCCTGGATTGACGATGTATCGGCACATGTAGATATGCATCTGTTAAATCTATGGAGACAGCCCAATCGTTGAGTCTCATCGCTTGTCTTACCGATTTGACTGTCTCCATTTTGAATGCTTGTTTCTCTATGTAACGGTTTAATAAAGACAGGTCTAATATTAAACGAAACTTTCCGTTCTTTTTTGGCACAAGGAATATCCGGGAATAAAAGCCGGGAGTTTCCGGATTCTGTACCCTTTCCACTGCCCGTTTGTTGAGAAGATTTTCGATCTCTTCTCTGAGAAACGGGGAGGAGGATTGACTCATTCTGATCGGAACAGATGACAAAGGAGGAATTTTGATGAATGGTATCCTGAATCCGTTTCGTACGATAGAGAGGACCCATTTGTTGTCTGTTATTTCCTCCCATTTTTCCGCAAAATGGGCCAATCGTCCTCCCACTGGAATGTCCGCGAGCGGAAGAGCAGGCAGTGGAAAGGGCGGGCCTTCATAATCTTGCGGAGGAAGAGGCAGGTTTAGAGGAGGGGAACTGACGGATGTTACCAGTCCTCTTGAAATTATCTTTCTTAATGTGAGAAGATGAGCTTTGAGGAATATTTTTGGACCTATACGACTACGTAGGTTTAGGTCTGGATGTTGTTTGTTTAGCAGGATATTTAGGTATCTTGAAAGCTCTGCTCTGCGAAGGAGGCTTATAAGAATGAGATTGTGACTGAATGGATGTAGAAGCTAGAAACCTTTGCTGTTGAGCTTCGAAGTTTGATTTAGCTATTTCTTTTATCCTGCCGTCAAATAAGGATTTTGAGTTAATAGGAGCGTTCCTTTACTCGTATGTGGAATTGTCGAGTAGTAGTTTAGACGAAGCTAGGGCTGCGTCCCTCCTAGCTTGGAATAATTCAGTAGTTAAAAGTGTAGACATGGCAGTAGCATGTTTAATCGATTTGGCTACGGCCTCCAGAAGTCTGGAACGGGCCGCAACCGACATCGATTCCTGTTGTAATGAAAGGAAGGCAGCTGAAGAAAATAGATCAGCATGAGAATTAATAGCGACTAGTTTTCTAGCCTTCCTTTCCCATGCTTCTAGATTCTTGAGCGGAATAGAAGCTCTTCCTTTATTAGAAATGTCTAGGAGCGACGCATCCGCTTCTAATTGAGGGATATTATCAGTTGGCAAATATTGGTTTTGGCTCTTGTAGAATTTAGTCGGAGCAAGAGCCGAAACCAAGCTTTGCGGACAAATCCAATCTCTTGAACATTTGTCCGATTCTAGTCTATTTTGAATATATTTTGTTGTATTTTGTACTAATTTGGATTGTGGGAGGACAAGTAATGGAGTGGAACGAGACTCCATTAATTGTTCGATCCCAGAGAGAGGTTTTAATGGAGCTTGATCCTGCTGAGTTTTGGGGCATAACTCAGGAGGAAGAAGCCGGAAGACCTCGTTAATCGCACGATCAAATGACCAGACTTCGGATTCAGTTTCCGAATCTGACTCCTTATTCTGTTGAGTGAGATTCGGCTGAATCTGATCGTAATTAATAGGTTGATTTGTGATTTGACTAAAATTAGTCTCCTCAGGTTGTATTGGAGTTGGCGTTTGAACAATGTCAAGTTGAGATTGGGAGGAATTTGATGAAGAAGAAGGCGTCATCGATCGTCTTCTTCTCTTTTTATGAGAGTGCTTAGATCTCTTTGAATTTTTCTTTCGCCGAGAAGAACTCAAAGAGTCTGATCTGGAAGTAGAGATAGAAGAAGAGGACGATCGATGTCTTCTTCTCTTTTTAGATTTATGCTCTCTTTTAGACTGATCCTTCCTTGAAGGTCTGGAGATAGATAAATCATTTGAATTTGGAGGCTCAATCATTACACTCGGATCTGAGACCTGCGAAAAATCAGGTTCGAGTGGAATAATCTGTCTAGAGGAAGAAGCTGGATTAGGAAGTTCTAGTCTATTAGAACGTTCGTAACCAGGAATAAAGACATTGGATAGTCTGTGGACACTACCCTGTGAAATATGGCTACTTATGGACGGAGCGTAGCTTTGTACAGGCACATTTATAGGAATATAACCAGGCGGAATTTGTGTTTGTAGGTCATACGGGAATGACTGTAAACCCATGCCTGGTTGACTGGAGCCTAGTTGACTGGTGCCTGGTTGACTGGTGACTGTTGACTGGTGACTGGTTGACTGGTGACTGGTTGACTGGCGACTGGATGAACGGAGATAAGTTGCCCAGTGACTGGATGACTGGTGACTGGTTGACTGGTGACTGGTTGACTGGTGACTGGTGACTGGTGACTGGTGGGCTTAGTGCCCGGTCAGACTCTAAGTCCGCCAGGCTGCCACCTTGATGGGTCCTGCCCCGAGCAGTAAAGCTATGAGGGGCGGTGCTCCCATCAACTGTCCCGTTGTCAGACATGTCTGACTGGGACTTCTTGGATTTCTTTGATTTCTTCTGTTTTCTCTTCTGCGACATAACTGATTTTCTAGTAGCATGAAGGCGTCTTCTTTCTGCTAGGTTCCAAACTTTTTCTGTCCAGGAACTACAAATATAACACGGAGAGATACGTGTGCAAGAATTACAAGTTAGACAAGATAAATGTGTATCCCATTTAGCTTTTAAATGGCCACAGTTGCCGCGGGCGAAATGCATCGACTGACGCGGAAACAAAGGAAGAAATTTAACATTGAGAAAACAAGAAATCTAAGATCGATATTTCGAAAATAAGTACATAGATAGTAGAAGGAGTGAATATAGAACCAGAGAAAGTCAAGGATATAAAAATTTTAACCGTGTAGAATAATTTTAATCCATTTTTTCTAACACAGAATAATAATCCTTGAACATTCAAAGTCCACAGAAAAGAAACTGACACGTGATCATTTGAGCGGGAGGAACTACGTCATACAGGTAACTGTTTAAAGGGACCTTCTGAATTAAGACTTTATAACGACTGAAAGGTCGTTTTTTCTGTGGAGTGGGTGAATAACAGAATAGAATAGCACATTATCTAAAGGTTAATGTATTGCGAAGTTAAAATGAAGTTTTTTAAAAGTAAAACATATTTTAACGAGTAATACTTAACCTATAGATAATGTGCTATTCTATTCTGTTATTCACCCCCTCCACAGAAAAAACGACCTTTCAGTCGTTATAAAGTCTTAATTCAGAAGGTCCCTTTAACAGTTACCTGTATGACGTAGTTCCTCCCGCTCAAATGATCACGTGTCAGTTTCTTTTATGTGTAAAACAATACACAATTAGGAGAAAGGAGCGAGGGAAGGGAGGTGGGACGATAAATACTTATCTATAGGTTAAGTATTACTCGTTAAAATATGTTTTACTTTTAAAAAACTTCATTTTAACTTCGTAATACATTAACCTATAGATAATGTGCTAGAATTTGTAGAATAGGAGGGAGGATTTCTCCTAATAAGTTAGTCCCAACTTCTGAATTAAGGCTTAATAAAAGGATTTATTTTTTATATATATATAATGAGGACATAATTAGTGCTTAAGGCAATAATAAGATCCTTTAACCAAGGATAAAGTAATCCAGGGTTAACATATATATATAATAAAGATATAATTAGTACCTCTCTAGTATAGCATCAGGTCTAGGGGGGCTGTTGACGTTGTCTACACATCCATAGCTGATTGCTGTTGGCCCCCCACCACTTTTTGGGCCACTACAATGGGGCCCAAACTTTGGAGATTCTGTGCTTGTTGAGACATGTCTCTGAGATAGAATTTGGCAAAAGTTGATGAACTATTCCAAACCGCTGCTTGAAGTATATCATTGAGAGGAACTTTGTCGAAGAAAGCCCAAGAAGAGGAAAGAGCTCTAACTTCATGAGCTTTGATTTTAAGGAAAGAGATATCTCGTTTAGTGAGTTTCCTATAGGCAAGTTTAACAGTGTAAGATATCCATCTCGAGATAGTATCTTTAGAGATATCCTTATTGCCTTTAATAGGAAGAAAAAGCCTAGTTCTATTTTGGCGATAAGAGCTAGTCATTTTGAGATAGAATTTCAGAGCCCTAACGGGGCAAAGAAGTCTGTCAGTATGTTCCCATTTACATATTCGAGCAAGACTAGGAACAACAATAGGATCTGGTTTAACAGAAGGAAGCTGGTTTTTTGCTAAAAAACCAGATTTAAGAATCAAGGAAACTGAACCATCAGATTGATTAAATCTTAAATGTTGTGAATCCATAGCTAGAGCATGTATTTCACTACACCTTTTAGCAGTGGCAAGAGCTAAGAGAAAGGCTGTCTTAATAGTAACGTGAAATTTAGAAGCCTTATCAAGAGGTTCAAAAGGTGGTTTTTGTAGACATACTAAAACCCATGATAAGTCCCATTTAGGTGTAAGAGATCTTTGTACTGGTCGTTGAAGTTCAAAAGATCTGATAAGTTCAGATAAAACTGGATTAGATCCGATTCTATTACCAGTTTTGAATTTTAAAGTGTTAGAGATCATAGATCTATAACCTTTAATAGTACTAATCTGACATTTCTTTTCCGAAAAAAGAAAGATTAAGAAATCGGCTATAACTGTAATAGGGGCTGAGATCGGATTAACCTTTTTTGTATGACACCAATTAGAGAAGATGGTCCATTTTGCATCGTAGACTTTTTGTGTAGATGCTCTTCTTGATCTGGAGACAAAATCTGCAACGTTTTGTGAAAATTTCTTATCTCTGATTGATTGTTTGATAACTCCCAAGCGTGAAGGTCGAGAATTGGGAGGTTTTGATGTACAAATCTTCCTTTGGATTGAGTCAGTAGTCTTGGAATTAGTGGCAGACGAATCGGAGCTGACACTAATAGAAGAAGAAGTTCTGAGAACCACTGTTGCTGTGGCCAGAACGGAGCTATGAGAACTATTCTGCACTGATGTTGTCGGATTTTCTCTAGAACAGCAGGTATCAGAATAAAAGGAGGAAAAGCATATGCATGAAGATGATTCCAGTCCATGGACAGGGCATCTATCGCTAGTGCTTTGTAGTCTTGTACTGGAGAGACATATAATGGGAGTCTGTGGTTGAATCTTGTCGCAAACAGATCCACGTTTGGGAAGTTGAGCATCTGGAATACTGAATTCGCAACTGTTTGATCCAGAGCCCATTCTGTCTTGATAGGTTTGTCTAGTCTTGAGAGGCGGTCTGCAAGAATGTTGAATTTGCCTGGGATGTGACGTACTCTGATAACTATGTCTTGTTCCAGGCACCAATTGAGTATTTTCCAAACTTCTACGCAAAGATTGGGGGAATGAGTGCCACCCTGTTTGTTGATATATGAGACCACCGTTGTGTTGTCTGTGATATCATGATGCAAGAATGGTGAATAAATGTTTTGGCTTGTTTCAGTGCTAATCGTATGGCCATCATTTCTAACATATTGATATGGAGCTGGGATTGGTTTTCTGTCCAGCGACCATGAAAGGACAGTGTTGTCGGCTCTAAATGAGCTCCCCATCCGTAATGACTGGCATCCGTATAAAGGAAGAATTTGGGGTCTGGAGGATGGATTGAAGTCCCTGTCTCGAATCGAATGGGGTTTATCCACCATTGTAAGTGAGATCGAATCATGCCGTTTATCGAGATCGGGTGATCGAGAGGAAGAATATGAGGTTTCCAGACTGACAGCAGGCACATCTGAAGAGGACGTAAGTGCAGTCTGCCCAGGAGAACAAGGTCTGCTGCAGCACTGAGTTTGCCCAAAAGAGAAAGGAAAGTTCGTGCCGATACATGTTTTGCTGACATTATTTTCTTGATTGTTAGAATTAGGTTCTGTACACGATCCGCTGGAACCCTGACTAAATTTTGTTGCGTCAGAAATTCCATACCTATGAAGGTGAATTTCTGAGCAGGAAAGAGGTCTGACTTCTTGAGATTTGGCAGAAAACCTAGGCTTTGAATAGTTTGAATGCAAATCTTTGTCTGAGTAATCAGACGGTTGTGAATCAGATTTTTTATCAGCCAATCGTCTAGGTATGGAAAAACTGATATGGCACGTTGGCGTAGAAAAGCTGCGATAACGTCCATCAGTTTCGAGAAAATTAACGGACTTAGGGACATTCCGAACGGTAGGGCCGAAAAGTGATATACTTGATCTTCGTGTACGAAACGAAGATACTTCCTGGATTGACGATGTATCGGCACATGTAGATATGCATCTGTTAAATCTATGGAGACAGCCCAATCGTTGAGTCTCATCGCTTGTCTTACCGATTTGACTGTCTCCATTTTGAATGCTTGTTTCTCTATGTAACGGTTTAATAAAGACAGGTCTAATATTAAACGAAACTTTCCGTTCTTTTTTGGCACAAGGAATATCCGGGAATAAAAGCCGGGAGTTTCCCGATTCTGTACCCTTTCCACTGCCCGTTTGTTGAGAAGATTTTCGATCTCTTCTCTGAGAAACGGGGAGGAGGATTGACTCATTCTGATCGGAACAGATGACAAAAGAGGAATTTTGATGAATGGTATCCTGAATCCGTTTCGTACGATAGAGAGGACCCATTTGTTGTCTGTTATTTCCTCCCATTTTTCCGCAAAATGGGCCAATCGTCCTCCCACTGGAATGTCCGCGAGCGGAAGAGCAGGCAGTGGAAAGGGCGGGCCTTCATAATCTTGCGGAGGAAGAGGCAGGTTTAGAGGAGGGGAACTGACGGATGTTACCAGTCCTCTTGATATTATCTTTCTTAATGTGAGAAGATGAGCTTTGAGGAATATTTTTGGACCTATACGACTGCGTAGGTTTAGGTCTGGATGTTGTTTGTTTAGCAGGATATTTAGGTATCTTGAAAGCTCTGCTCTGCGAAGGAGGCTTATAAGAATGAGATTGTGACTGAATGGATGTAGAAGCTAGAAACCTTTGCTGTTGAGCTTCGAAGTTTGATTTAGCTATTTCTTTTATCCTGCCGTCAAATAAGGATTTTGAGTTAATAGGAGCGTTCCTTAACTCGTATGTGGAATTGTCGAGTAGTAGTTTAGACGAAGCTAGGGCTGCGTCCCTCCTAGCTTGGAATAATTCAGTAGTTAAAAGTGTAGACATGGCAGTAGCATGTTTAATCGATTTGGCTACGGCCTCCAGAAGTCTGGAAAGGGCCGCAACCGACATCGATTCCTGTTGTAATGAAAGGAAGGCAGCTGAAGAAAATAGATCAGCATGAGAATTAATAGCGACTAGTTTTCTAGCCTTCCTTTCCCATGCTTCTAGATTCTTGAGCGGAATAGAAGCTCTTCCTTTATTAGAAATGTCTAGGAGCGACGCATCCGCTTCTAATTGAGGGATATTATCAGTTGGCAAATATTGGTTTTGGCTCTTGTAGAATTTAGTCGGAGCAAGAGCCGAAACCAAGCTTTGCGGACAAATCCAATCTCTTGAACATTTGTCCGATTCTAGTCTATTTTGAATATATTTTGTTGTATTTTGTACTAATTTGGATTGTGGGAGGACAAGTAATGGAGTGGAACGAGACTCCATTAATTGTTCGATCCCAGAGAGAGGTTTTAATGGAGCTTGATCCTGCTGAGTTTTGGGGCATAACTCAGGAGGAAGAAGCCGGAAGACCTCGTTAATCGCACGATCAAATGACCAGACTTCGGATTCAGTTTCCGAATCTGACTCCTTATTCTGTTGAGTGAGATTCGGCTGAATCTGATCGTAATTAATAGGTTGATTTGTGATTTGACTAAAATTAGTCTCCTCAGGTTGTATTGGAGTTGGCGTTTGAACAACCTGGGGAGATTTATGAGCCCTTGTATATCTACCAATGTCAAGTTGAGATTGGGAGGAATTTGATGAAGAAGAAGGCGTCATCGATCGTCTTCTTCTCTTTTTATGAGAGTGCTTAGATCTCTTTGAATTTTTCTTTCGCCGAGAAGAACTCAAAGAGTCTGATCTGGAAGTAGAGATAGAAGAAGAGGACGATCGATGTCTTCTTCTCTTTTTAGATTTATGCTCTCTTTTAGACTGATCCTTCCTTGAAGGTCTGGAGATAGATAAATCATTTGAATTTGGAGGCTCAATCATTACACTCGGATCTGAGACCTGCGAAAAATCAGGTTCGAGTGGAATAATCTGTCTAGAGGAAGAAGCTGGATTAGGAAGTTCTAGTCTATTAGAACGTTCGTAACCAGGAATAAAGACATTGGATAGTCTGTGGACACTACCCTGTGAAATATGGCTACTTATGGACGGAGCGTAGCTTTGTACAGGCACATTTATAGGAATATAACCAGGCGGAATTTGTGTTTGTAGGTCATACGGGAATGACTGTAAACCCATGCCTGGTTGACTGGAGCCTAGTTGACTGGTGCCTGGTTGACTGGTGACTGGTTGACTGGTGACTGGTTGACTGGTGACTGGTTGACTGGCGACTGGATGAACGGAGATAAGTTGCCCAGTGACTGGATGACTGGTGACTGGATGACTGGTGACTGGTTGACTGGTGACTGGTTGACTGGTGACTGGTGACTGGTGACTGGTGGGCTTAGTGCCCGGTCAGACTCTAAGTCCGCCAGGCTGCCACCTTGATGGGTCCTGCCCCGAGCAGTAAAGCTATGAGGGGCGGTGCTCCCATCAACTGTCCCGTTGTCAGACATGTCTGACTGGGACTTCTTGGATTTCTTTGATTTCTTCTGTTTTCTCTTCTGCGTCATAACTGATTTTCTAGTAGCATGAAGGCGTCTTCTTTCTGCTAGGTTCCAAACTTTTTCTGTCCAGGAACTACAAATATAACACGGAGAGATACGTGTGCAAGAATTACAAGTTAGACATGATAAATGTGTATCCCATTTAGCTTTTAAATGGCCACAGTTGCCGCGGGCGAAATGCATCGACTGACGCGGAAACAAAGGAAGAAATTTAACATTGAGAAAACAAGAAATCTAAGATCGATATTTCGAAAATAAGTACATAGATAGTAGAAGGAGTGAATATAGAACCAGAGAAAGTCAAGGATATAAAAATTTTAACCGTGTAGAATAATTTTAATCCATTTTTTCTAACACAGAATAATAATCCTTGAACATTCAAAGTCCACAGAAAAGAAACTGACACGTGATCATTTGAGCGGGAGGAACTACGTCATACAGGTAACTGTTAAAGGGACCTTCTGAATTAAGACTTTATAACGACTGAAAGGTCGTTTTTTCTGTGGAGGGGGTGAATAACAGAATAGAATAGCACATTATCTATAGGTTAATGTATTACGAAGTTAAAATACTTTCGCTACAACAGTTAATGAGTTTGTCATTAATGAGCTTGAGCAATGCTTTGAACAACTGGGCCCTTGCTTATCTGGAGCTAATTGTTTGTTTGTTTGTTTGATTTGGGCTTAACGTCGCTTTCAACAATTTTTCAGTCATATTGCGACAGTGTCTGGATGTGGCAGGCAGCTCAATGCTCACTTTTAGAGTGCTGCCTCACTGAAATATCACGCTCCAGACACTTTGACATGATATTCCACCCAGTCACATTATACTGACACTGCGCTAACCAGTTCTAGCTCTACTTTCTTAATGCTGAGCGCAAAGCGAAAGAGCAGCTAGTACCAATTTTTAAGTCTTTGGTATGACCCGGCCGGGGATCGAACCCGCAACCTCCTGGTCACAAAGCGGACGCTCTACCACTGAGCCACTGTGCCAGTATCTATCTGGAGCTAACCTAGTGATGTTTATTTGTTTGTTTTATATGGGTTTAGCATTGCTTTCAACAATCTTTTGGTTATAGTACGACAGTATGCCAGCAAAGAAGTCTCCTACCACCCACCCAAAATTTGTAACTTTGCCACAGCAGAAGCTGCTACTAACCTTGGAATATTCATTATTACGATTCCCTGAAGACTAGGTAATGGAATTCTTTGTCCGTCACACTCTAGCTGCACACGTTGATCGAGATTCTTGAAAGTTTTCTGTAAAATTTCCTTCCCTCCTAACACACCATACCACATAAGGTTTTTTGTTCGACTCCTAAAAAGGCAAAGAGTCTTAAAATTTGTATACTGTGAAACCTTAATGTATTTTAATTGTGAAACCTCAATGTATTTTGACTGTGAAATCTCAATGTATTTTGACTGTCAAACCCTCAATGTATTTTCACTGTGAACCTCAATGTATTTTCACTGTGAAACCCTCAATGTATTTTAACTGTGAAACCTCAATGTATTTTGACTGTGAAACATCAAATGTATTTTGACTGTGAAACCACAATCAGACCTGCAACTTTAAAAAAACTTACCTTTGGACACGTGCATCCAGTTAAGATTCAGATCAGCCTGCACATTCGCATAGTCTGATCAGTCTTCATCAGGCATATTTTGGATAGCCACGGATGCAAAGCTTTTTCATGCAGACAACAAAGCCTCTGATCAGACTGCATACATGTGAGGGCTGATCTGAGTCTTCAGTGGACAAATGTCAGAAGGTTTGTTTTCTCATGTTGAAGCTCATGAATTTTGAGAGAGTAAAATACATATAAACTTCATTATAACACAGTTTCAAAGATGGACCTGAAAATGTTGCATCCAAAGCAAAATACAGTTGACTCTCGTTATCTCGAACTCGCTTATCTCGAACAACCGCTTATCTTCAAGTGAAAATATGGTCCCTGCCTAAACATGAAAATCTAACAATATGTAAAAAATATTGTGGAAAAGACGAGAAATTGCTCCTAAGGAGCAATTTCTCTTCTTTTCCACAATATTTTCAATATAACTCTAACTTCAAGAGTCCAATTACACATATATTTGTTAAATGTGGTTAATCAAATTAGTTTTTTCTCAATTCTGCAAACCTGATATGTCGAAGTACGGGTATCTCGAAGTATTTCAGAAAGTCCCTTGGAATTCGAGATAATGAGAGTTGACTGTATATAGAAATATAGAAAAATGACCATCTATGATTTTGTTTGTTTTGAGGTTTTACAGCCCAGTCAACCCAATGGGGTCATGTCGAGCGCAGTCAGTTTACCTAACCACACGTTTACTGGGCAGGCTTAGTCCTCCAAGCGGTTAACCAGTATTGTGCACATTCTTTCGCCAGAAACTGACAATTGCTCTTCTTGAATCAGCGGAAGGGAGAGAATGACCGTAGAAAATAGACCATCTATGATAATTTTGCTATACTGTTCATGCATGTTTGCTTGGACAAGTCTTCACTGAGTGTGGACAGCAAAGGATACAAGGGAAAGCAAAATCTGCATGAATGCACAGGCTGATTTGTGTCTTCATTGGGGCATACATCATAAGGTATATTTTCTAATGTTGTAGCACATGTTTTAATGGCTACACAAACTTGTATTAACCTATTGTAAACTGAATGAACTCCCCCACACTATATATTGGAAGATTCTAATTTCGATTTTAGGTATGTCAGGCTATGTGATTTAGATATTCTGAGAGAAAAAAGTTGAACTGCAAACAGTGGAGACCCTGATCAGATGCTGTTATGCGGCATCTGATTTCTGTCTGCACTGTTTGCCAATTGTCCTTTTAGGGGTCTCCATACTACAATGGGTTTACCTTTACCACTCTCTGGGCTAATTCAGCAGGCAACACATTGACAATATTTTTTCAAAGAAAACAGGCTGACATTTCCTAAGTAGACAATTTGCAGAAAATGTCAAAGCCTATTTTCTGGAAAAAAAATTAAGAAAAATATTTCAAAATGTTGTCTGCTGAAACTTTTTACCCATTTGGATAATGGTTAAGAAATCAAAATGTAGTCTCTTAAATCAAATTGTCACCTAAACATTAAATGGAAAGAAAATGTCAAAGACAATGAATTTTGGTACAGTTGCAGAGTGCAAAAATAAAAAAAAAGTCTTATTTGGCTAAAAACTGCATGAAAAAGTCATATATTTATTAATACAGATGCATTTTCAATGCACATGTTATCTTTCTTACTCTTTGACAGATATTTAACCACAATGCATCATTCTGTGATATTACAGTTGGGTATATTAAAAAGAAATGTAAAAATAAAACAAAAATCACATTTTAAATAATTAAATGATCAACAACATTATCATCAAGTTACATTTAGTACTTCATAACTGTATAATCTACTAACAAAAATGTATCTTATTTTTGAGTTTTATTTTCATTTTCACAATGAAAACACATTTTTTCCTATCTCTCTTACCTGCATTTTTCTGGATGCTCTTCTCGTTTGATCTGGAAGTCTAGGGTTATCTTGGCATCCAGGCCAATCCCAAGATAATTGTTCATTACACACTTCTCTGTGTACTCGGACCTAGAAAAAAAAAACAACAACAACATACTTTTATGTACATTTTGTCTAAAACTACATTCATAGCTCGATAAGGCGCTTTTTTCAGCCAAAATGTGTCAATATTTTTCTTATATCTCGACGAAAACAATGTTGTGAGTATTCATTAGAAGCGCCTCGCCGAGGCCCTTCTAATGAGTACCCACAACATATGTTTTCATCAAGAAATAAGAAAACTAATTACCTGATACGCACTCTTATCTAGACTTGTGTACATGTCATAATAAACCTAATTACAGCACATACCCCTATAGACACAGTCAAATAATTTCTTAGTCTTTAGATTACAGTCTGTGTACTTTTATCTATTTCTTTTTAAAAGCATATGTTGTTGGTACTCAAGACAATTCAAATGAGTATCAACAAAATATGCTTTTATAAATTAATCAGAAAAAAAATGCATAAGCATCATTAAATATGCCTTTCAGGAAGTCCTATGCTGATCTTCCTTTAAAAGTGTGCCCTTATTCAGTGGATATTTTACTACAAGTTTTTTAAGTACTCAAACATAAGCTTCTTAATCTGAAGACTATGAAACTGCTGTCAGACTGTGTACTTATAGTGATATTTGCAGTAATTAGGTAGAATACAGTATATGAAAATCAACTATAGTTGACTCTCATTATCTGGAAGTCCCAGGGACTCTCTAAAATACTTCCAGCTATCCATACCTCGACATATCAGAATTGCAGAATTGAGGAAAAAATAAATCAAACAACCACATTTCATATAAGAGATTTATTGAAAATATTGTGGGAAAGAGGAGAAATTGCTCCTTAGGAATTTCTCCTCTTTTCCACAATATTTTATTACCTGTTGTTAGGTTTCCATGTTAAGACAGGGACCAGATTTTCACTTCGAGATAAGCAGTGATTCAAAGTTAGCCAAGTCGAGATAATGAGAGTCAACTGTACTACTGAAATTACCATCAGCTCCTCTACAACAAACCTCTGCAGCTAGAACTGTATATACCCAACATCCCTTTTTATTGCACGACCTGCAGTAAGCCGGCCGATAATTATAGGTCAGTATAAGGGTAGCCTTAAACCACATTGTCCATCTGTTATCAGCTAGTGATAGAGGCTATAACTCTTAAAATGCAAGGAATATTTTGACAATTTTTGGCAGACAGATAGATATTAACAAGATCTTGCTAAATGGGCTTGCTAAAGCACATTTTTTATTGATCAAGGCTAAGCCAGCCTACCCTACCCCAGCCTACCCTAGAATCAGCAGACTGATGACCCGTTGTGAAAAGTGAAAATGGCTATGACTCTTGAACTGTAAAGAATATTATGATAATTACATATAGACGCATATCAACAAGATCTAGACAGTCGGCTTGTGAAATGGCATTTTCACTGACCAAGGCCAAGCCAGGCAATCCTACCCTGGTATCAGCAGACCAATGACCTTGAAAGTGAAGCTGCTCATGCACTGTAGTGACAGATTATCTATAAATCAATCAAGCCTATACTTACAGAGGTATTTCTTCTTCCATCAGCGGAGAGGCAGCAGCACAGAGAGCATCAGCGTTGGCCAGCAACACTTTGCTGATGAAACTCCCACCAGCTAGTTTACCCGCTATAGTACTACTTACATCTAAAATTAAACAGAAAAGCCCAATACACTGGTATCTTTTTATCTGATAGCTCATTATAAGACGATCTGGGATTTAAGACAGTTTAAAGGTGGACCCAAAAAGTGTTGTATCCAAGCAAAATTGTAAAGATTATATAGAAAAATGACCATAAATGGTCATTTTTCTATATAATCTATACATTTTTTGTTTAGATTCAGAATGTTGTTAAGCTTATGCAGTTTTGCTTTATATACCAACAATATTGTTTGTTTGTGTTGAGGTTTTACGGCCCAGTCAACCTAACGGGGTCATGTCGAGCGCGGTCAGTTTACCTAACCACACGTTTATTGGGCAGGCTTAGTCCTCTAAGCTGTTAACCAGTATTGTGCACATTCTTTTGCCAGAAACTGACAACTGCCCTTCTTGAATCAGCAGAAGGGAGAGAATGACCGTAGAAAATATTTCACGATCAATCTCCACGAAAGAATGTTGCCGACCTCGGCGGGGGTTGAACCCACGACCTCCTGGTCTCCAGTCGGACGGCGCATCTAACTCAGCCACCGAGGCCGGCAATCGGTTGTGGTATACTATATTTTATGAATGAAAATGTTCCACTTTAGAAAACGTGCATTACTCTGCAAAACTAATCAAATATATTAAGAAATAAAAAAAGACATTGTTTAAATCTTTCATTAACCAATAATGGGTGCACCATTTTGAATATTTAATTATTTTTAAAAGACAAACTTCCTGGTGACAGGAATAGGTTGCTTATTTGAGATAGCTGATAATATATATGCATATGAACATATTTACACATTATGTAGCAAAAAACTTTGGTTTTTGATATTTATTGAGGTTGTTATAACATCACTAACTCACTAAAATGGAGGCTTTCATGATGACATTAAATTTTTGAAGCCCAATAAAATTCTTACTACCATTAACTGATCTGTCTCCTATACACATTTTTACCTTTACCAACTCTGGGCTAACTCAGCATAGGACAAATTAATATTTTTCTTATTTTTCCCCCCAAAAAAGCCTCTGACAAAATTTTCTCTTACCTGAAAACACAATTTGGGAAAAATATGAAAAATATATCAAAATGTCATCTGCTGAAATTTTTACCCAGCATGCTAAGTATTAAGAACATCCCTTCTGCTTGAACCATGCTATACATTATTTGTGTTGAGGTTTTACAGCCCAGTCAACCTGATGAGGTCATGTCAAGCACAGTCAGTTTACAAAACCACTTTTACTGGGCAGGCTTAGTCCTCTAAGCGGTTAAAAAATAATGTGCACATTCTTTCTTCAGAAACTGATAACTGCCCTTCTTGAATCAACGGAAGAAAGAGAAAGACTGTAGAAAATATTTAATGGTCAATCTTCATGAAAAAAAGTTGTGGATTCAGGTGTCGAATCCCCCAACCTTCTGATCACTGCTCACCTTGCTATAATGGCAGATACATTTTACTTACTTGGGAATGCTGGGTAGTTGAATAGAAGACCTAGATTTGGAATGTGTTCTTTAGAAGGACTCTTATCTCTCTGTGACACTCCTAAATTTGAACCTACACTAGCAGATCTGTTGAACATGGACATGCTACTGATTCTACGTGTCGATGGACTGAGAGGGGTCTGTAATTTTCCTGAAAACCAAGCAAAGTTATTTACAGGCTATTTGACGTTTAACCATTACCACTCTTTGGGCTTGGTTGGTTAGTTGGGAGTTTAATCAGCAGAAGGGAGAGTCTGACCACAGAAAATATTTCATAATCAATCTCCACAAAAGAATGTTGCTGGACCCGGCAGGGATCCAATCCATGACCACCTGATAACCAGTCTGGCGCACATCTGAGACACTGAGGCCTGCCTTTCTGGGCTAATTCAGCAGATGGCAAATTAATGAGATTTTTTCCAGAAAATAGGCTTAAACATTTCGTGCAAATTGTCTCCTAAGGAAAATTGTCTCCTAAGGAGACAATTTGCATAAAATGCCAAACCCTATTTTCTGGGAAAAATAAGAACAAGAGCTCCGCCAAGCGGGGCATTATACGCCCGTGTCAAGTAAAAAGATGCAGCACAAAAACTGGCTCCTGTATAATTCACTACTCCGGATATAAACTGTAAGTGGAATTACAAAAAAATTAAAAAAAATTCATTGCTGATATTTGGTGAACTGTAACCTAAGCAACCAAGCTGGCCCAGGAATTAAGGAAGAAGTGACTTCTCCCTCCTGGGAAAATAGGGAGAAGTTTGCTGCTTCTAGGGAGAAGTGCTTTCTGATGGAGGACACACCACAGAAGCATGACTATATTATAAGCTCATATGAGCCTTTGGCCGATTTGTTTTTCCTATACTTCAATATCGGACCAAACAATAACAAAACAAAAATAAACAACCAAAAAAAAAAAAAAAAAAAAAAAAAATGCTGCAAGAAATTTTTTTGTAATCCTTTAACTTGTTTAATACTGATTTTATTTTTGTTCTTCAAGGGAGCCAAATCAGAAGAGTATTAATAAAAAAAAAAAAAAAAAAAAATCCAAAAAAAATTATGTATTCATAAAGATTTAATAATGGCAACCTTTCCTTGCAAATCTAATAAAAGAAGGAAAAAAAAAAAAGTCAATATCTTGCCCATATGACCAAAACTTTAGTTATTTGCAAAAAATATACCTATTATAAAATAAAATTTGCACACTATTACCTCTAAACAATATGCTGCGAAAAGTTTACAGAAACTTTCAAAGGGGCATAAATCTGCAAATATTTGGTGCACTGTAACCTTGAAATAATATGTGCTGCTCCACATCATCGTGTAACTATTTATGAAGTTTCAGCTTAATTGGATGTAAACTATAGAAGGATTTAGCCGGAAACAAAAAATTAATAGAAATTAATAGAAATTTTCAATGGGGTTTAACTCTGCTAAAATTTGGTGGACTGTAACCTTGAAACAATATGCGCTACTCCACATCATGGTCTAACTACAAATAAAATTTCAGCTTGATAGGATGTAAACTGTAGGAAAATTTAGCCGGAAAAAAAAGTCAATATCTTGCCCATATGACCAAAACTTTAGTTATTTGCAAAAAATATACCTATTATAAAATAAAATTTGCACACTATTACCTCTAAACAATATGCTGCGAAAAGTTTACTGAAATTTTCAAAGGGGCATAACTCTGCTAATATTTGGTGGACTATAACCGTGAAACAATATGCACTGCACCACATCATGGTCTAACTGTACATGAAGTTTCAGCTTGATTGGATGTAAACTGTAGGAGGATTAAGCCAGAAACGAAAAATTAATAGAAATCTTCAAAGGGGTATAACTCTGCTAATATTTGGTGGACTGTAACCTTGAAACAATATGCGCTGCTCTACATCATGGTCTAACTACAAATCAAGTTTCAGCTTGATCGGATGTAAACTGTAGGAGGAGTTAGCTGGAAATGAAAAGTCAACTGAAATTTTCAAAGGGGCATAACTCTGCTAAAATTTGGTGGACTGTAACCTCGAAACAATATGCGCTGCTCCACATCATGGTCTAACTATATATGAAATTTCAGCTTGATTGGATGTAAAATGTAGGAGTTAACCGGAAATGAAAAGTTTACAGAAATTTTCTAAGGGGCATAACTCTGCAAACATTTGGTGGACTGTAACCCCGAAACAATATGCGCTGCGCCACATCATGGTCTAACTATATACCAAGTTTCAGCTTGATCGGATGTAAACTGTAGGAGGAGTTAGCCGGAAACGAAAAAGTTTACGGACGGACGGACGCCATACCCCATAACATAATACGTCCCGTTTTTCAAACGGGCGTATAAAAACTAGTAACAGTATTTTTAGAGAAAACAGATGTCCCTCGACCATGAATTTTCAGTTTTTCTAATACTGTGGTTTTCAACATTAGGTCAAGGTCACCAAAAATCTAATCAGTTCTTTGTTATGTCCCAATAATATATTCACAAACATTTGGTAAAAATCCAACCACTGATTCAAAATATATTGCACAGACAAGAAAGTGTAACAGAATTTTTCAGTTTTTCTTCTGCTGTGACCTTGAAAATTAGGTTAAGGTCACCAAAACCTAATCAGTTCTTCGTTATATCCAAATTATATATCCATGCGAATTGATTGAGAATCCAACCACAAGGTATTGTGCAGACAAGAAAGTGTGATGCTGATGTAAACTCCAATGCTGACGCATATACCAATGGGATCCGCACCAAAAACAATATGTCCCTCTCACCTGCGGTAGGGGGACATAATACATGTATTTCAAACTATCATCTGATGAAACTTTTACCTAGCATGCTAAGCATTAAACAAAAGAGTGGAAAGTAAGGACATTTTCATAACATTATGATCTTTTACTTTTTTAATGCAAACAATGATAACTTTATTCCAATCTGTAATTGTTCTGTTTCATCACTATAGATTCCATAAGCTCTCTATTCCAATTTGAGATCCGATTAATATTTAAAAGGAAAGCCCCTACCCCCACTAAATACAGTGCACACCTTATAACATCCAGCTTAAGAAGACAAATGCCGCTGTTCAAATTTGATCAAAATCTGTCAGGGAAATGAGGAAGATATTGCAATTTTAATATTTAATTTCATGGAAAGAATGTTTTCAGAAAAAAAATGTGAAATCTCTTGGAAAAAGACAATTTTCATGACAGTTAAACCTATTTTGGTGCAAAATCTCTTTGAAGAAAACAATTTTCATGAAAATTAAGCCTATTTTGGTCAAAAATTAATAAAAAGACATGAACAGTTGTTTGTTAATATTTAAAGGTGAAGTAACTTGGTCAAAATTGTTTTACCTCCCTCTGAAAAGGAATCTACTCTAAAAGGAAAGAATTTGCTCCCAAGAGAGAGCAAATTCTTTCCATTTTGAGTAGACCCCTTTTCAGAAGGGGCTTGGTGTGCAAAACAGCAAACAGGAAGTCACAAGAGTCAAAAGAGTTGTCTCCCTTGTAAAAAAAATGGTGGTAAATCTACCAAGTACATCTGGTCCCATTGTGATGATTTGTTATTTTACGCCCCTTTCAACATTATTTAAGACATAGTGGAGCAATGGAATGATGATAGTTGATTGACTGAGTTGAGGTTTTATGGCCCAGTCAATCCATTAATGTCATGTTGATCACATTTTACTTGGGCAGGCTTAGTCCTCTCAGTGGTTAACCAGTATTTGTGCATATTCTTTCGCCAGAAACGGACAACTGCCCTTCTTAGATCAGCAGAAGAAAGAGAATGACTGTAGAAAATATTTCAGGATCAATCTCCTCAAAAGAATGTTGCCTGACTTGGCCGGGGATCAAACCAGCAAACCTCCTAATCACCAGTCAGACGCAACTTCCTAATCACCGAGGCCTGTGATAAGGATAAGCTCTGTGCAATTAAGTGCCATACAGTCATGAATTGTGTTCTGCCAACACCAGACCTCATGATTCAAAGTTGGGAGGGCTAACCACTGGGCCACCTAGATGTTTTCCAAGTGTATCTAGTCCCATTAAATTAACTCACCTTTGTATTTTAAATGATGAGGTGACTTTGGTGGTGTTTCAGATGTAAAGATGGAGAAACTAGGTGCCGAATGAGAATTTGGGCTTGACTGAAGCCCACACTGATTGCTGTTGAAGGGCTCAACAAGGTCTGTTGAACTGCCGGAAGATGCCCGCATCAACCGCTCCTGTTGTTCAGTTTGTGCATTTTGTTCATCTACAGCTGCAAATTGACAAATGAAATAATAAAAACCTTGCAAAGCATAATACCCTGCCACTGGACATCTATCTAAAACAGAACTCTAAGTACGCCAAGAAACCATTTTTTACCATATAGCTCCAGATAAAAGGGGGTATTCACATAATACTTTTCTTATTTCTCCATGAAAATATACGTTCTGGGTACTCATTAGAAGTGCCTCGCCAAGGCACTTCTAATGAGTTGGGTATACATTATTTTTCTTATTTCTGCTCATAAACATAGATTGTGGGTACTCGTTAGAACTGCCTCGGTGAGGTGGTTCTAATGAGTACCCACAATCTATGTTTTGAGCAGAAATATGAAAAAATATCAGAATTTTTATCTGAAAAATTTAAGTTTTTGGTGATGAAATTTTCTGTATATTAGAATAAGCGTGTTTTTGTAATGAATACTTTTTGGTTGAAAAAAATGCCTTATCCATAGCTAGGCATTCATTAAGGGCCAATTACTCCTGTCAGAAGCTACACATAAATATCATTCTTGTATTGAAACTGTATTTACTAATCAATAATCCAAAACAAGTTTCATTTGAACTGCATGAAAACACTTATTATGTCATGCATATCAATTGTTAACATTTGTCAGGGGCCATAAATCTGTCAAAACTAGAGCAAGTGCCCCCGGGTGTTGGTGGGTGGGGGGCATATATACCCCCAGCTGGTTTCATTTCTTTATTATAAAAACAAAACTTTAACGCACTAAGATGACACAGATGAACATATATACTTACGAATAAACAGAAAGACAAAAACTATTTACCCTCGACATACTTCCTCTGCTGGGGGTATCATTAACCAATAAATACCACTTTCATATTGAACCTGTAGGTACAGGTCATTGAACACTTACTGGGTTAATTCAGCAGACAACGAACTGGTGATATTTTTTTTTTTTATTTTCCCAGAAAACAGGATTTGACATTTCATACAAATTTGCATCAAATGTCAAATCTGTTTTCTGAGGAAAATATTACAATATTTTGTCTGCTGAAAACTTTACTGATCATACCAAGCATTAAGCCATCATAGGAGTTTCATCACGAAAACATGCCTATATAATTTTGACCCCCTTAAACCCCACTTTTATATAGTAAAACTGAGGTTTACAGGGGTATACATTATTTTTCTTATTTCTGCTCAAAAACATAGATTGTGGGCAGAAACATGAAAAATAACAGAATTTTTTATCTGAAAATTTTCATTTTTTGGTGGTAAAATTTTCAGTATATTTGAATAGGCATGTTTTCGTAATGCATTTAAATCAGATGACAGACACTGATGTGATGCCATGGAAACCAAATTTTGACATTTACTGTTTGAGTTGTTGAGCGTGGTCATTTAACCTACTGACACTGTTCCTGGGCAGGCTTAGTCCTCTAAGCAGTTAACCAGTACTTGTGCACATACTTTCTTCAGTAACTGACAACATCAGAGGGGAGAGAATGGACATAGAAGTTACTTCATGATCACTCTTCCCAAACATTATGTGGGCGAGCTAGGGTTCAAACTCGCTATCCCTGGATCTGTAGTCAGATACACTAATGCGCTATGGACCATAGCCTGGCCCACCTCTATAAACAAAAATTATCAAAATCTGCCCATTAACAACCCCATGTAAGATATTCCCAATATCAAATTGCATATAAAATTTGAACGGAATGCTTGGAGCAGAACAGAAGTCATTGCTCAGAAACAAAAAACAGACATATGTCCAACTTATGAACAGACATATTTATTTAAACATAATACCTTAACACTATCACAAGGCAGTTTATTAGAGGAAAAAAATAAAAGTCTTGCTTGTGGAAACTTCTAAAATTCTAAAAGGGACTGTAGCTAAGGAAACTTTTTTCATTTCAACTTTTTTAAATCTCTTAAGTGCACAATATTTTTTACACATATATTTTTGCACAGTTTATTTCACAAATCTCAACGTTTCGGCTGATTAAAGCCTTTTTCAAGAGAGTTAAGTTCTTTCAATGCTACACATCTTCTCATCAATACTGTCAACCATTTTAAATACAGATGTTATGCACACCGTTGTCACGACGTCACAACATCTGATTACTCTCGCCAAGACGTTGTACTACCATTTGGCGCCAAAACTGGATTATTTTTTTTTTTTATTATTTTTTTTTTTTTTTTTCCCTCCCTATTTACTAAAGTCTGGTTTATTTCATTGTGAACTGCATCATGTTAGTGGTCTGATTGTTGAAAAAGTCTTAACACTTTTACTCCAGTTTTGGCGCCAAATGGTAGTACAACGTCTTGGCGAGAGTAATCAGATGTTGTGACGTCGTGACAACGGTGTGCATAACATCTGTATTTAAAATGGTTGACAGTATTGATGAGAAGATGGTGTAGCATTGAAAGAACTTAACTCTCTTGAAAAAGGCTTTAATCAGCCGAAACGTTGAGATTTGTGAAATAAACTGTGCAAAAACTTTTTTAAAACTATGCATGAAATTGAAAACATTATCCAGATGCCTGAAAAATGTGTGAAAGGGATCCAAAAAATCGGGGATGATAGGGTTTCTACAAAAAATGCAACATTTCTTTTTCTTTGCCTTAGGAAAAATATATTATAAAGTGACATCTGCAGAAGAAATGGACATACCTCTTTCTGTGTGTTCAATAATTTGTCTAATAGCTTTCTTTAAACTATTAGCACGAGACATCAATGCATCTCTTGGTTTAAATATAGTCTGGAAAAGAAATAAAAGCCAAATTAACCCATTAAAGACTGAATAGACTCTCCCACCTATACATTGAAAGAGTCCATTTTTGATTATGTCAGGCTACTATTAATGTATGTATTTGTAAAGAAAAATGGTTGAACTATTTGCAAACAGTGGAGACCCTGATCAGATGCCGCATTCTGCGGCATCAGATCTGGGTCTGCACTGTTTGCCAGTTACCCGTTTTAGGGTCTCCAGTCTTCAATGGATTAACAAATTGTAATGCAAAACATATGCTGTAATATACTCACTAGAATCACTTTATAAAGCAATCAGGTGACCATAAAATATGTTTTATGTTTTTTTTGTGGAGAAATGAGAAATTTCCATGCTTATTTTGTATTGTTGTTCAAAATTAACAATGTCATTAGTTCACATATCGTTAAAACTTTGATCATTAAATATGGCATATACACTTATATTTTTGCTGAAAAAATGTGAGTAGCTTTTGCATTTGCAAAGGCTACTAACGTTTTTTCAGCAAAAATGCTTGTGAATTAGATATTGTACTAACTAGAACAGTTAACATTTTGACCCTTAAGCTAACAATGCTTTGAACAACTGTACCCTGATTTTTATCTTGTCATTATAGCTGGGATCCAAAGCAAAAACTGTGTCAGCTAAACAACTGTGTTGTATTCAAACAAAAATGTATAAATTATATAGAAAAATTACCATTTATTGGCATTTTTCTATATAATCTATAGTAAATGTCCTAAAATTTTGGACAGCAAAGTGTCTGTCAAAATGGCATAATATGCAAACAGTGCAGAACCAGATCAGACTGCTAAGTCTGATCAGGGTCTACACTGTTTACCATTCCTCTAATTATTTTAAGAACAACTGGATAAAAAGCAAATTTTGGCCCAAAAAGTATCAAATAAAGTGTTCAAATTTATAGGACATTTACCTTATATATTTTTGTTTGGATACAACAATTTTTTGATCCACCTATAAACCATCTTATATTCAAACCCATCTTGTAATGACTCATCTTATAAAGAGATTCTAGTGTATTAGACATACAGTGAAGATTCTGACCAACCACCATGTGAGCACTGTTTGTGTTGGTTGGTAGGGTTGGGGTTTAATGGACCAGTCAACACTATTAAGGTCATGACAAATTGTCAGTTTACCTAACCACACTTTTACAGGCAGGCTTAGTCCTTTAAGCAGTTAACCAGTACTTGTGCACATTTTCTCACCAGAAACTGACTGATGCCCTTCTTGAATCAGCGGAAAGGTGAAAATGACTGTAGGTAATATTACATGATCAATTTCCACAAAAGAATGTTGCTATACGCAGCAGGGATCAAATCTGTGACCTCTTGAATCCGTAAAAACCTGTTCACCAGTCCGACTAAGCCACTGTCCAGCCATTGATGGTTATAAAGCGAACTAAAGTGTAAGGTAAAAGCTGATAATAAATTGATAATATAAAATATAAATATAAGAATTGAAAGTTGGGCTTCACAGAAATTTAAATAGCCTAATGTTTTTCATCATCCAGTGCAAGCTCAAAATCTGAATTTCATTTCTTAAATGTTCCATAACAATAATATGAAAAATTCTGGGCTCAGTTGTTCAAAGTGTCGTTAGCTTAACGAGCTTGTTAGTGGGAAAAACGTTAACTGTTCTAGTAAGTACAATATCTAATTCACAAGTATTTTTGCCGAAAAAATTGCAAAAGCTACTCACATTTTTTTCAGCAAAAACAATTAGCATATATGCCATATTTAATGGTTAAACTCTCCTTAGTTTTGAACAACTGGGCCCAGATATACATATACTGAACAAGGAGAGCTGCAACCAAACTGCGTACTCTATAGATTTTTGTATAATTTACTGCCATAATTTACTATGGGAAAAATTGAAATAATGAAATTCTTGGATTTTTTTTTTTTTTTTTTAAATCAATGAATAGAATTTTGCATAGGTAGTTATGACAAAAAGTTTGCAAATTTACTTCTTCGGAGTAAAGTGCCACGCAAAAAAGTGACCTTCAAAGCAGAGTAGTTATGTGGAATATCAACTCTGTGGCCTGATCTAATCTCTTCCTCATAATAGGAATGTGAATGATTTTGGTCTCATTTTAGATGATTTAGAGACAAATATTTGCATAAAGTCTTAGTCAATTACCATATTTACTCCAAGTATATTGGACAGTATGCAGACAGGCCATAGAAAAGAATGCAGATCCTAATCAGTTTCCACAATGTAGCATCTGATCTGGGTCCACACTGTTTACCATTTATTCAGCAATTTATAGTTCCAGATATTTTTCCATCCCCTCCACCCTCCCCCCCCCCCACCCTCACACACACACACACCAAAAAAAACAACAACATATTTTGGTAGTCATTCAAAGTACCTCAGCAAGGTACCTCAGCGAGGTACTTCTACTGAGTACCCATATGTTTTCATGGATAAAGAAGTAAAAGTATGTTGATACCCCTCTTATCTGAAGCAATGGCAATTTTTATTCACATAATCAGACTTGTGCCAATTTAAAGACAAGCATAGTTAGGTGTCCAAATACTTGATGTAAATACGGCAGACACTTATTAATATTAATGACAAGAATGTCCTGTGATGAACAATGGTTTAGCATAGGTCTAGATAAGAGAGGGTATCAGGTAAATAGTTCTCTTATCTCTCGACAAAAACATATGTTGTGGGTACTCATTAGAAGCGCCTCAGCGAGGCGCTTCTAATGAGTACCAACAACATGTGTTTTTGTCGAGAAATAAGAAAAATATAGATAATTTTTGGTGGAAAAAAGTGCCTTATCAAGAGCTATGGCCTTGAATTCAAATCCCTTAGAAAACAGGAAATAAAAGTATTCAGTCCTTGATCTATATTTTAACTGAAAAAGAATAAGATAAATAAAACAGGAAAATGTCTCTTAAGCTGCATGCAAACATGAAATGCCTGGATTAGTCTGCATATCCAATCATTCTCTTCTGGGCTCTCTCAATTCACTGATATATTTTACAACATCCACTGATTATGAGACATAATTGGCATCAAATGCCATGATCAGGTTGTACAAATGCACAGGCTGATCCATGACTCTGGTGCCCATACATGGCATCATGGCTCTTTTCTTACATTCTACATCATGTCATTGATCTTAGTTTAAATTAAATATGGGAGGATTTTAAGATGAACTGTATTTTAGAAGGCTTCAAATGCTGAATGTAAAATTAATAGGACTCTCAGTTAATACTTAACATTCTGGATAAAAAGTTTCAGCAGACAACATTTTGAAATATTTTTCTTATTTTTCCAAGAAAAGAGGTTTTTACATTTTATGCAAACTGTCTCCTTAGAAGACAATTTTGCATAAAATGTCAAAGCCTATTTTCAGGGAAAAATGAGAAAAATATATTTCAAACTGTCATCTGCTGAGATTTTTATCCAGCATGCTAAGCGTTAATAAGATTTTTGGTTAAGAATACCACTTAACAGCTCCAGATAAGGCCCTTTATTTTCAATCAGAAATTGTAGAAATTTCTCTTATTTCTCCTTGAAAATATACAGCAAAACCTCAATGGCTCGAACATCTTTGAGACCATGGAAATTTATTTGAGACATGGGCAGTTTGAGCCACATGGTGCCAGATCAGGAAGCAAATGGTGATAATTTAGGAAAGTCTTTTTGATCTTCTACACAATAATGGTATGTTGAATGTACTCATTAGAATCACCTCAATGAGGTGATTCTAATGAGTACACACAAAACACAATTTTATGATGAAATAAGAAAATTTCCCTACATATTTGTTTTCTTGAGCTGTGGGAAGAATTTCCTATGGACTAAAAATGAGTTTGAATCATCCAAGGTAAACGAGCCATCGGTGTTCGAGTCATTGAGGTGTCACTGTATGTTGAATCCATAACATATGTTTTCTTGGAGAAAAAAATTCAATTACAGTGGAACCTCGGTAATTCGAACGCCAATTTTTCGAAACTACCGGATTTTTCGAAGACGACTGATGGTCCGGACTTTTTTCACTATAATTTTTTGCAAAAATGTCACCGATTTTTCGAATTTCAATTTTTCGAAAAAATCAATTTTTCGAACAGATCAGTTGGTCCCGATCAAAGAAATTCCTATTAAAATCCCCTGCTAAATTCGAAATTCCAAACTGCCTGTCAAGGTCACGCATGGTGATCATGATTTCTTTGTGCGGCGAGTTCGACTGTTACACACCCGAGTGACTTCACGGGTTTATTCACCACAGGTAGCTGACACCGTCTTAATGGTGAATATTCTGAACATATTTGTCAGACCCAATCAAAGAAATTCCTGTTGAAATCCCCTGCTAAATTCGAAATTCCAAACTGCCAATCAAGGTCACGCACGATGATCATGATTTCCTTGTGCGGCGTGTTCGATTGCTACACACCCGAGTGACTTCACAGGTTTATTGACACCAGATTAACGGTCACACTATTAAGTGATGATCCTTGATTGAATAAAGGGTTTCTTTAATTGAGATCGTTAGCAATGATCGTGTTATTTGATAATTTTAAGTGTTTTTATTATGGGTCATTAATGAACTTTAATGGATTTTAAAGATCAGTGATTCATGTAACGGGTAAATACGAAGTATCTGTAGTAGTACGGTTACAGCAAAAATAATAATTCTGAGACGGAATTTTCTGAATATTTTTGGACGTTTTATTAAAATGAAAGTAGGGACAAAAAGGCGAAACAAAATTGTCTAGCAATATGGTTAGCCCTTTCGGATCTGTATCAGCCAGTTTATTGCAGACTGATACAAATCTTCGCTAGCTGTCAACGTTTGTCTTCTCTGCACCGCGTTTGCAAGGTTAAATATTTCGTCAGTAAATTGGTTCGTTACTTTACATTTAACCTTCATTTTCGTTATTGTTGATGGTTGTAAATAAAAATGTAAGTTCATGTTTTCTTTTTATTTTCTGGTTCCATAGGCCTGTCAAGCGTAGAAGATGATTAGCTCAACCTTCAAGCAGCTCATTACCTTTAATGCAGATTTTCCCATTACTTCAACGACATTGAATAAAAAATCCGAACATATCCGAAAACTACCGATTTCGGAAATTCGAACTAGCGATAATTCGAAGGAAATTCTGCAGTCCCTTGCACTTCGAATTATTGAGGTTTTACTGTATATGGCTAGCTCCCATATCTGGAGCTATGCATAAACAAATGATAAGTGAGCAGTAATGTCGAAAAACATACCTCTGGACATGTGCACAGTTATGATTCAGATCAGCCTGTGCATTTGTGCAGTCTGATCAGAATCTTCCCTGGGCAGACTTTGGACGTGCAGGCTGCTTTGTGTCTTCACTGGGTGCACAGTGGTATGATTTCTCACACTGCAGCTTAAGTATTGCATTAGCTCTTACGTTACATCAAAAGATTTCTTGTCATTTGGAACTACAGTTGACTCTCATTATCTCTAAGTCCAAGGGACTCTCTGAAATACTTCGTGATATCTGTACCTCGACATATCAAATTTGCAGAACTGAGGTAAAATAAATCAAACACCCAAATTTCACAAATGAATATGTAATTTGACTCCAAAGTTAGTGATATATTGAAAATATTGTGGAAAAGAGGAGAAATTGCTCCCAATTTCTCCTCTTTTCCACAATACATGTATTTTGTTACCTGTTGTTAGATTTTCATGTTTAAATAGGGACCAGATAAGTGGTTATTCGAGATAAGCGAAATTGAGATAATGAGAGTCGACTGAACCAATATAGCTTCAAGGTCACAAAGGCCACATCAAAATAACCTTTAATACTCTCCAAGTTAGTTCAGCAGACGATGAACTGATGATATTTTTCTTATTTTTTTCCCAGAAAACAGGGTGACATTTCATGCAAGCTGTCTCCTAAATGTCAAACCCTGTTTACTGGGGAAAAAAACTATAAATATTTCAAAATGTCTGCTGAAATTTTTTCCCAGCATGCCAAGTAATAGAAGTGTTTATAACATACTTATGTACTGTGACTATCAAAATCATCCTGTGCAGAAGCGCAGTCTCATCAGAACTTTGCCTACAGCTTAGACAGCCGACAGTATCTGATTATTCTAAAGTGGAGTCGTCCGAATTTCGAGTGGTCTTAATAGTGGGGATTTACTATTTTTTCCTGATACCCCATCTTATCTGGAGCAATACATGACAGCCAGTATAATGCATAAATCTAACCCTATGAATGAATTTGAAGTCAGTGAGCTGTGTATAACACCAATTTGTTTCCATTATTTTTGTTTCAATTTTATCAATAAGCAATGAATAACTGAAGCAATTTCATGAATGAGCAAAGAATAAGTGAAGCTTGCTGGGAGAAAGCAATAATTTCTGAAAGTTATCCTAGAGACCAGACATCATAGGCCTAGATAAGAGTGGGTATCAGGTGAATAGTTTTCTTATTTCTCGACGAACATATACGTTGTGGGTACTCATCATAAGCACCTTGCCGAGGTGCTTCTAATGAGTACCCATAACATGTTTTTGTCAAGAAATAAGAAAAATATAGACACTTTTTGGTTGAAAAAAGCGCCTTATCAAGAGCTATAGATCTACCTGCAGTGACAATATGTAGATGTATTTTCCCTAAGTACTGGGGCTGACACTGAGCACACAGTAGACCCAGATCAGGGGGGTAAACAGTGTTTGTAATGTAACTGAATCCAGAAGCATAGCTTCAATTAAGGCACTTTTTTTCAGTCAGAGGATATTGATATTTTGTTTTATTTTTCCACAAAAGTGTATGTTGTGGGTACTCATTAGAAGCGCCTCAGTGAGGCACTTCAATGAGTACCCACAACATACACTTTCATGGAGAAATAAAAATATTTTATCTGGATACTGTTCTTATTTGTTCCCTTCCACTGAATCCAGAAGGGCAACTGTCAGTTTCTGGTGAAGGAATGTGCACAATACTGGTTAACTGCTTAGAGGTCTAAGCCTGCCTAGAAAGTGTGGTTAGGTAAACTGACCGCGCTTGACATGACCCCATTGGGTTGACTGGGCCGTAAAACCTCAACACAAATAAACAAACAAAACTGCTCTTATCTGGAGCTATGCAGAAAAGCCATCTGCTGTGAGAATATGTACAAATAGACAATAAGCCTGAGCAAACTGTGTAGACCCAGATCTGATGCTCTAGAACATGACATCCAATCAGGGAAATTTGGTTGTCATATGAGACATAAAGATGTGGGATGGCTGGATGACACTCTGCAAGTGACTAAAATAGTTCATCTCTAGCCTTTTGCTTGGATGAGCTAAAAAGCTGAAATAAACACATCTGTGGACCTAAATCAGCCTGCATGTAGAGTCTGATAGGGCATCGGTATTTTGCAGACAACCTCAAGCAAGTTCTATTTCAGGGCAATCAAGCAAAGAGCTCCAAACTGTACCTTAATCTTTCACACTCTGGGTAAAGTCAACACAGTGACATGACAAACTGTTATTTTTTTCTGAGAAAATAGGCTTTGACATTTCATGAAATTTGCACGTAATGTCAAAGCCTTTTTTCTTGGAAAAATATCTCAATATGTCATCTGCTGAATTCTTTATCCAGAAAAGCACTAACCCATTCAAATCTACAGACCAGAAAAAGGCTTTGCAAAGAGCATATATATCCAGAAGATGGCTTGTATGAGCAATCTCAAAGGATCTATGCTGTTTGCCTTTTCTATTTTGTCACTATGCTATTTGGCATTTTGTTTCTGATTTTTGTCTCTGCAGCATCCCTTTTTGAGATAATGGACTCACCCAAATTCAAAGACGGAAAAGGCCACTTCAGAAATGTCTGGGTAAAAGGGTTAACTCTTTCCCTACTAGTGGTGACCTTTGTCATCTGCTGATAACCTTTGCAAAATGTTTGGACCCAGAACAGGTCTGACATTACCCAGCAAAATTACCCAGCATGCAAAGAGTTAACTCTTTGCATGCTGGGTAATTTTGCTGGGTAGTTCTTTATTGTCAGACTTTGGCAACTTACTGGCTTTGGTTTCATTGTTCCCGTGGTTCCTGCCACCATTTCTCTCTCTGATATTCTGCTACCATTACTACTTCGTTTACTATTACCATTTTGCTTCCCATTACCACTGTGTACCTCATAATCCATCTAAATGCAAAGGTTAATAGCTTATAATTACTGTATTTGACAAAATTACTGCACTGTGCATTTAGGCTTTTCAAAATTACTGGAAAGTAATAAAATAGCCACTTAATAAGGGATACTCAACAAGTTCTATGAGACACAACAAAGGTCTGAGAGCATTGCTTGAATATATATGTATATGTAATTTTCATTTAAACTTTTGGTACAACACAGTGTCCTTGTATCTACCAAACATACCCCTATATGTGCACAGTCAAGCAATTTCACAGTCTTCAGATTACATTCAATGTACTTTTATCTACTTTTTTCATAAAAGCATATATTGAGCAGCTGGAAAATCAAACTTTCAACTGATCTAGCTTTTTAGATCAGACTGTAAAAAACTTAACTGTTTGAAATCAGTATTAATAATAGGTATATGATAATGGAAAATACCCATAAATTAAAACAGTTGTGTTTTTGTCAACTTTCCAGTCAAAGACTATTGACAGTGATTGTAGTTGTCACACTGTTTTAACTTTATTCATGGAAACAACAAACAGATCTGGATATGTTAATAACGTCTTTTTTGTGTTTAGATAGAATCAATTTGATTTTGATACATACTGAAGTTATATGGCTGCAGAAAATTTCTGATTATGAATTTGATAAATATCACAATGGCATTAGATTTAGGGTCTACACTGCCTGCAACTCATCCAGCAGTTTTTAGACACTCTGACAGGTAATAAAACGTACTAGTTCAAATGTAGGATAAGTAGAACACTCTCTTTTCAACATGATGTGCAATGTGGAAAAAAAGCCCTTATGCCATATGCAAACAGTGACGGTCCAGATGAGCGTGCACACCCGTGCAGTCTAACCTGGACATTCTCTGTTTTGTCTACATGTACTACAGTATCCACTGATTCTGTAAGTGGACAATGAAGGCCCAGATCAGCCTGCATGAATGTGCAGGCTGATCTGGGCCTGTGTTGTCCGCAAATTGCATTGAACATCACATAAACTGTTTCCACATAAAAACGAAATACACTGCTGAAACCTGCCAAATTTTACAAAAGGATTTCATGATGATGGTTCACTATTTTACATCCCTTTCAACATTATTTAAGTCATATCTAGACGAAAGAAGGATAATAGTGAAAGGCTAAGTGCAATAAAGCGCCATACAGTTTTGAGCTGAATTCCGCCTCCAGCAGGTTTCGAAGATGGGATTTTGTGATCTGAAGTCGGGAGTGCTAATTGTTTGGCCACCCAGACACTTCTTACAAAAAGATAAGCAGTATCATAACTTACCTGACTTGATGCTTGAGCCTCTTCATTTAAAGTCTTGAGCAAACTTTCTAATTTCTCGTTTAATATTGCACACTGAAACATACAATAGTTATATCACTAAACAGGCTGGCTTTTCTGATTTAATACATATACTTCACACCTGACACTTAGCATGCTAGGTAAAAATTCAGTAGACGATATTTGGAATATTTTTCTTATTTTTTTTTCTCAGAAAAAAAGGCTTACACATTTCAGGCACACTGTCTCCTAAGGAGACAATTTGCATGAAATGTTAAAGCCTATTTTCTGGAAAAAATAAGAATAATTTCATCAATTTGTCATCTGCTGAATCTGCCCAGGGAGTGGTAAAGGCCCAGAAAATGGTAACGTTTAAAACAAGAAATTCCCTCAATGGCTATGCTGCAACTGCTATGGAGCTGAATGTACCGACTAAACTATTGTTCCGCCAAGTTTAAAAAGTAGGTCAAGGTCAGAAACGGACATTGGCAGTGGGCAGGGCGCATGAAGGCAGATATAAGTATGAAGTTTCATTAACCTAGAAGCATTGGAATTGAGTTACAGAGCTATAAACACAGACTTGACATTGTTTACGCAAACGTTAACTCCAATGCCGGGAAGTGATCTGTATGTCTTTCCAGCTGGATAAATCAGTTGCAACAATAAAATGTTTGAGCAAACTTGCAATTAAATTTCTTGCTTTATATTGCACACTATAAAATACAACATACACAGACCTGAGCAGACTTGCTTTTCTGGTTTAATACTTTGTTTGTTTGTGTTTACGGCCAAGTCAACCCAATGGGGTCATATCAAGCATGGTCAGTTTACCTAACCGCATATTTACTGGGCAGGCTTAGTCCTCCAAGCTGTTAACCAGTATTGTGCACATTCTTTCGCCAGAAACTGACAACTGCCCTTCTTGAATCAGCAGAAAGGAGAGAAAGACCATAGAAAATATTTCACGATCAATCTCCACGAAAGAATGTTGCCGATCTCGGTGGGGGTTAAACCCGCGACCTCCTGATCTCCAGTCAGACGGCGCATCCGAGCCACCGCGGCTGGATTTAATACCTTGAGTTTTTGAGTTGTGACCCTGGTTAAGATAATACTTTCGCCAATAATTGAAACCTGCCCTTCTTCAATAAGCAGAAGAGGAGAATGACTGTAGATATAATTCCATGATCAATACCCACAAAAGTTATGAGGTCGAGCTGAGATTCAAATCTGCAACATCTAGATCTACAGTCAGAAGAGCTACATTATGGGCTGTGGAGCCTGCCACTCCTAAATTACTTCCATATCTGGAGCTATGATACTGAAGAAAAACCTTTATAACTCACCTTAGCACTCATGTCATCAGATTCATCTTGTTTTTCATCATGAGCTTTTCCTACTTTGGCAACAAAATCTTTTATGGTCTCACACAGAACTCTGAAAGATAAGTAGTTACCATATTCAACCTATCATATTAAAACTAATCACCACACATACCCCTATAAGCATAGTCAAGCTATTTCATACTGTTGTGATTACAGTTCTTGTACTGTTATCTACATGTGCTCCTTTATAAAGCACATGTTGTGGGGTTTTCATTTAAATCGCCCAGGGCCCAGTTGTTCAAAGCTAACGATGTCGTTAGTTAACGATTCGTTATAATTTACATCGAGTGATACGCAAATATTCTGAAATTTTTTGCTGAAAAAATGTGAGTAGCTTTTGCAGTGCAAAAGCTACTCACATTTTTTCAGCAAAAAATATCAGAATATTGTGTATTGAATCCCCTAGAACAGTTAACGAAATGACCCTTAACGAGCTCGTTAAGCTAACGATGCTTTGAACAACTGGGCCCTGATATATCAAGGCAATTCAAATGAATACCAAACAACGTATGTTTCTATAAAGAAAATCAGACAAAAAAAAATCACGTAAGCATCATAAATACACCCTTCTTGAAGTCCACTGCTGATCTTTCTTTAAAGCATGTCCTTATTAGCTGGATATTTTACCTCACATTTTTCCCCAGCGTACAGTGTGGTAATTAAGTCAAATATAGTAAGTATCATACAGATACGTTTAAGCAGACAGTGCAGACCCAATCAGATGCCACAAAATGCAGCATCTGATCAGGGTCTAAACTGTACTATTTGCTAATCATATAGCAGTTTTCAGACATATTAACCCACCACCAAAAGGGTAATTGTCAAACAATGCAGACCCAGATCTGACACCACAGAACAAGGCATCTGATCAGGGTCTACACAGTTTGCATTAGCGACAAGAATTTCTATAAAACATAATAATAAAAATAACGAACTTTGTTGAAGTTTGTCACTCCAGCATACTTAAATGTGAAAATAAGCACCAGAAGATTGAGAGTTGTCATCCTTGTTTAGCTCAGTGAGCTTAAACAATCAGTAAAGTGAGACCAACTGTAATGTTTCACAGTTTGCATACTTCATTATAGGGATCAAACATGGTTTTTCATGTATTAACATTCGCCAGGTCCCAAGGGAGGTGCTGAAAACCGAGGCCGGAGGCTGCGGTTTTCAACACCTCCTTAGGGACCTGGGGAATGTTAATGCATTGTAAAACCATGTTCGATCGCTATTATTGCATAAAAACTGAAAACATTTGCTACATTTCGCATTATTTCTTGCACTATTTTGTTTCCCCTTTTCACAGATGTCTCGCAAACACAATTTCCACAGACTATGCTTGTTCTAAGGCCGGGCAGTACACATCTCATAATGGCAGCAAATCTGTGGCCCCGGTACGATCATATTGAAAATTGCGTAGCCATGCATTAACAACGCGTGAATTGCCTTGTTAATACACGGCTTTTCGCCGGTTAAAGCATGGTTGTTAATAACGTGTGACACTGCTTTTTATGCAATAATTAGGGTGGATACTAGGGTGGATGCAAGTATATGGACGAATGAATGGACAGTCCTGAATGCTTAAGTCACTCATGCTAATGCAGGTGCAACAATAAAACTAACCAGAAACCCTGCTGTTGGAAATAGATCTGTCCAAGGAGTTGTAGTAGAAGAGTCCACTTGATATAAATGGTTACCAGGCAGTAAAAACAGACATTTCCTTTTTATGCCAAGTATGGTAAGTAGTTGAGGTGAAGAGGGTAAATATGGAGAGAATATTTGAGACTTGCCAAACTTCTTCCCATATGAATAGTGTAGATTCAGAACTAACTGCATACGCATGAATTTATTATGACTGGCAAGACCTAAGCATTTGAAAAGCTTGTACATACATTGTACATCTTTTTATTTTACATCACTCCAGCTGGGCCCAGTTGTTCAAAGTGTCGTTAGCTTAACAAGCTTGTTAAGGGTCATTTCGTTAACTGTTTTAACGGATTCAATATACAATATTATGATATTTTTTGCTGAAAAAATGTGAGTAGCTTTTGCACTGCAAAAGCTACTCACATTTTTTCAGCAAAAAATTTTGGCATATTTGCATATCACTCGATCTGAATTTTAATGAATCGTTAACTAACGACGTCGTTACCTTTGAACAACTGGGCCCTGGTGTTTAATGCCATGTGGCGGCCCTAAAACATCTCTTGTACTTCACCATAGTGTAGATTATATTTCTTATTTCCTTTGGGATCACTGAGCCCATTATGGTTACTTTGAAAATTGAATAGTGCTTAAGCTGGTGCTAGCGGTAGTATGAAGCCTCTCAAACTACCTAACTGTATATTAAGAGACTTAATAAAACTGAGTCTCCGATTTTTGTTGAGTGTTCTTTGTTTCCAAAAGCAACCTGTTAGATTTTCATCTAACACAGTGCAACGTAAACTGATATCACCATATATGGGAATGCAGATAACCATAGTAAATACACGAGTACCACACAACATATGTTTTCATTGAGAATTAAATAAAGTATTTATCTGGATACTAGTTCTGAAGTCCTGGGCCCAGTTGTTCAAAACTAACGATGTCATTAGTTAACATATCCTTAAACTTTGATCATTTAATATGGCATATATGCTAATATTTTTGCTGAAAAAATGTGAGTTGCTTTTGCAAATGCAAAAGCTACTCACATTTTTTCAGCAAAATACCTTTGAATTAGATATCGTACTTACTAGAACAGTTCACATTTTGGCCACTAACAAGCTCGTTAAGCAAACAATGCTTTGAACAACTGGGCCCAGGTTATCCGTAACTTACTTGGCTGAAGAGATAACTACGGAATGATCTTCTGAATGAAGTATTTTGGATAAATGATTCGCTACTGAGTCTTCATACACAGATATAGGATCAAACTGAAAAGAAAAAAGCAAATTTTGTAATGTAACAGTTCAGGGCACAGTTGTTCAAAGCTAACGATGTCGTTGGTTAACAATTCGTTAAAATTTACATCGAGTGATATGCAAGGATGCTGAAATTTTTTGCTGAAAAAATGTGAATGCAAAAGCTACTCACAGTTTTTCAGCAAAAAATATGAGAATATTGTGTATTGAATCCGCTAAAACAATTAACGAAATGACCCTTAACGAGCTCATTAAGCTAATGATGCTTTGAACAACTGGGCCCTGATGTCTAGCTCCTTGTCCTTAAAGCTTAGCATGCTGGGTAAAATTTGCAGCAGACAAATTTAAATATATTTTCCTAGAAAATAGGCTCTAGCATTTCATGCAAATTAACTCCTAAGGAGACAATTTGCATGTAATGTCAAGGCTTATTTTCTGGGATTTCCATAGAGTGGTTAAGGTTGAATAATGCATAAAACAAGATTTTCCAAATCCATGCACAAGTAAGCCGTAAGAAAAATGACACTTTATCTGATTATATTGAGCCTTAATGTGTCAGCCACAATAGCAGAAAATTACTGAATTTGAAATATTTTCCTCAGAAAAAAAAAAACACGACTTGCAGTAAATGTCCTAAAATTATGAACACTTTATTCCATGCTTATTTGGCTTGAATTTTGCTTTTTATGCTATTGTCTTTTTAAATGCTTAGTGGAATGGCAAACAGTGTTGACCCTGATCAGACTGCTTCTTCAGGAGCAGTCTGATCTGACCTGCAGTTTGCATATGCCATTTTATCAGAAACTTTTGTTCGAAATTTTAGGACATTTACCATAATACTTCATGTGAATCATCTGCCTTGAACTGAATTTTAAGGGTTATTGAATTCTGTATAAAACGCTGTTTTCAATCAAAACAAACTGGGCCCAGTTGTTCAAAACTAATGATGTCGTTAGTTAACGTATTGTTAAATGTTTGTGTTGAGGTTTTACGGCCCAGTCAACCCATGTTGAGTGCGGTCAGTTTACCTAACCACACATTTACTGGGCAGGCTTAGTCCTCTAAGCGGTTAAGCAGTATTGTGCACATTCTTTCGCCAGAAACTGACAACTGCCCTTCTTGAATCAGCGGAAGGGAGAGAATGACCGTAGAAAATATTTCATGATCAATCTCGACGAAAGAATGTTGCCGACCTCGGAGGGGGTTGAACCCACGACCTCCTGGTCTCCAGTCGGACGGCGCATCCAACTGAGCCACCGAGGACGGCTAACGTATCGTTAAAACTTTGATTGGTGAATATGGCATATACGTTAATATTTTTGCTGAAAAAATGTGAGTAGCTTTTGCATTTGCAAAAGCTACTCACATTTTTTCAGCAAAATAACTGTGAATTAGATATTGTACTTAATAGAACAATTAACAATTTGACCCTTAATGAGCTTGTTAAGCTAATGACACTTTGAACAACTGGGCCCTGATATACTGGGGGAGAAAACATGTTCTGGTTACTCATTCCGTTAAGAGTAACCCCAATAAACCCCAATGAGAAAGGAAGCAGCCAATTCTGTTAGAATTATTTCCCTTGATGTGTATTCTTTCCCCTTAATCATTTGATGATGCTTTGGTATTTACATCTCTTTCAACAGTATTTGTCATACCGAGAGGGTTAAAATGAAAGGCTCTATGCAATGAAGCTATGCATAGTCATAAGCTGAATTCCACTTCTAGTGGGATTTGAGGTCGTGACCTCGTAAACTGCAGTCAGGAGGTAGTCATTTACCTGCTGAGATAGTTTCCTAGGAGGAGGCATATAACCTTCATATGTCCATATACTCCATCTGTAATACAGAAGAAACATAATATATCTCCTGATAAGGCATATTTTTTTTTACCAGAAAATATTGATATTTGAGCCAGCACATTACAAAACCAGTGAAATGGCATGTGAGCCCAGCGAAGACTCAGATCAGCCTGGGCATCAGCCTAGACTGATCAGAGTCATTGCTGTCCGCATGAAGAACGCTTGGGTCCTTAGCTACCCACTGAGTGCACAGCAAAGACTCTGATCCAACTGGGCAGATGCCCAGGCTGATATGAGTCTTCCCTGGGCCCACATGCCATTTTGTTGGTTTTGTCATGCACTGGTTCATTTTTCTTATTTCTTCATAAAAACTCAATTTGTGGGTACTCATTATAACTGCCTCACCAAGGAGGCACTTGTAATGAGTACCCACACTGTATATTTTCATGGAGAAATAAGAAAAATATATTAACAATTTTTTAATTTTATTTTTTTATCAATAAAAAAAAAAAAATGTTTATTGTATGTAAATTACTGAAATATAGAAAAAATATTAAGCCTCTTATACTTAATATTTCCAAAATGTGATATTTTCACAAGTGTAATATAACACTGAGTAACTACTTTTTTGGTTTACATTTAATGGTATAAGAGAAGCAATTCAAACTGGGAGTTAATATCCTTACTACCGCAAAGGAAACAACTGTCACTGATTATCTTGTTGAGATGGTCATCAAATCATGATCTGAGTCACTCAGAAGTTTATTTATTAAGTTAAGGATTTTAGCCATCTGCTAGTGAAAATGGCTGAGAGTCAAGAATCTGTCCATTTATTTGTATACAATAAAAAGAAAACTCCTATTTTTGTGGTGAAAATGACTTATATTTCATCTTTCATTACATCTTGTGAAGTGACAAAACGTATATTTCATTCTTTGCGAAGCCACAAATGAAATACATCTATACATTTTTTTCACTTCACAAGATGCAATAAAAATAAAACAAAAAAAAATATTTATATTTAAGTCCTGACTGGACATAAATTGGCTGTGACAAGCAAAAAGAAGGAATCTTATTGCATTTGTATACTAGGGCTCAGTTGTACAAAACTAATGATGTCATTAGTTAACGTATCGTTAAAACTTGTTAACGTATTGTTAAAACTTTGATCATTAAATATGGCATATACGCTAATATTTTAGCTGAAAAAATGTGAGTAGCTTTGCAAAAGCTACTCACATTTTTTCAGCAAAAATACCTGTGAATTAGATATTGTACTTACTAGAATAGTTAACATTTTGACCACAAACGAGCTCGTTAAGCTAACGATGCTTTGGACAACTGGGCCCAGATTTGTTGAAAAATGCTTGACACTAAAAGTCAACCACAGCACCTCATGGCCGATATTTAGTGTGAAGCATTTTTCCAATGCAAGGACAAGTATTTGAAGATTTAACATTAGAAAACTGGGTAAATATTTCCGCAGACAACAATCTGAAATTTTTATTTACTGTTTCTCAAGAAAACAGGGTCTGACATTTCATGAAAATCTATTTTCTTGAAAAAAAAAAAAAAAATAGGGAAAAAATGTCAATTTCTCCTCTGCTGAAATAGCCTCAAAAGTGCTTAAGATTTACTCACCTATCTAACATTTTAATTTGTGAATGTTCTAATTTTTCTAAGATAGCGGGTAGCTGGGTATCATCATCAAATGCTGAGCCCCATCCTAATACCCGGGCTAAGTCGTTGCCAGTTCCAAATGGTAAAACACCGATTTGACACTGAAATTATACAAGATTGATCTGTACATATATATGAAATAACAGAAACATATTGATAACAATATACCATATTCAACATCATTACCACACATACCATATTTAATGCAGTGTCAAGCAATTTCTTAGTCATCAGATTACAGCCTGAGCATTTTTATCAACTTCTTCACAAAAGCATGTGCTGTTGGTATGCATTTGAATTGCCTTGACAAGTCAGGCAGAAGGAAGCATTATTACATAATCTTCTTAAGAAGTCTACTGCTGATCTTTCTTTAAAGTGTAATCTTATTAGGGAGATATTTTCCTCCAAGTTTTTCCAGAAATTTTCTACGCACACATAAAGGTAATTAGGTTGAATAAGGTATGTAGCTTTTATTTCTTTACATATCCAGATATTCTATATCATATAAGAACAAGAGGCCAAAAAATATTTCTCAGACATTGAAAAGAGCCAGTACTCTGTCAAAAATCAACCGATGTTCCTCATTAAGAATCCCAAATCACTCATTCTCAAGTACAAATCTGTATACAAAATTTGAATGAACATTTGAATGAAATACAAGTTATTTTTAAGGAAATGGTGTAAATGGACATGCACACAGACAGACATAAACCAAAGGGTATAATATAATAACCAATCATTAAGACATGATGGGGTATAAAACCTGAACTTATCCAAGCCAGAGGAGTTCATTTTAAGTATTTAGGAGTAAAAGGATAATGATAAACAGACAAGACCCTGACTATACTGTGTAGATTTGTAAGTTTGTTTGAACTGGAGTTTACAGCCCAATCAACACTGCTAAGGTCACATCGAGATGATCAGTTAACCTACTCACACTTTTCCTGGGCAGGTACAGTCCTTTAAATGATTAACCAGTACTTTGTACACACACTTTTGCCAGCAACTGACAACTGCCCTTCTTAATCCTTGTCATGCTGAACCCCGATATACCCTGCCTTTGCAAACAGTGTAGATCCTGATCAGTTGGCTTCTGAAGAAGCCAACTGATCTGGATCTGCACTGTTTGCCATTAAGTATATGAATTTGTAGCAACAATCCGGATCAAGTAATCTGACGGGCTGAAAATTAGAAGTAAGTGTGGCATCTTAATTTATTCAGCATGACAAGGGTTAAATCAGGGGGAGAATGACCACAGAAATTACTTCATGATCATTCTCCAAATGAGTTATGTGGCTGAGATAGTATTTGAACTTGCAACCCTCGATCTGCAGTCAGACAAGCTACCCACTGCACTATGGAGCCCAGTTGTAAAGATACACTGGAACCTATCTATAAGACGATTCTATAAGATGATTCGGATTTGTTTGTTTGTGTTGAGGTTTTACAGCCCAGTCAACCCAATGGGGTCATGTCGAGGGCGGTCAGTTTACCTAACCACACGTTTACTGGGCAGGCTTAGTCCTCTAAGCGGTTAACCAGTATTGTGCACATTCTTTCGCCAGAAACTGACAACTGCCCTTCTTGAATCAGCGGAAGGGAGAGAATGACCGTAGAAAATATTTCATGATCAATCTCCACGAAAGAATGTTGCCGACCTCGGCGGGGGTCGAACCCGCGACCTCCTGGTCTCCAGTCGGACGGCGCATCCAACTGAGCCACCGAGGCCGGCTCTAGACGATTCGGATATAAGACCGTTTTAAGATGGACCCCAAAAATGTTGTATCCAAACAAAAGTGTATAGATTACATAGAAAAATTACCATTTAAGGTCATTTTTCTATATAATCTAGACATTTTTGTACAAACAAAAAATGTCTAGATTATACAGAAAAATGACTATTCTAGATTATATTATAAAATGACTATTTATGGTCATTTTTCTATATAATCTAGACATTTTTGTACATACAAAACTGTCTAGATTATACAAAAAAATGACCTTTCTAGATTATATTGAAAAAATGACCATTTATGGTCATTTTTCTATATAATCTATACAGTTTTGTTTGGATACAATACGGTTGTTTAGCTAACATGGTTTTCACTTTGGATCTCAGGAATGGTGTTATAAAGAGGTCATGGTGTACATAGTCTGACATTGCAATTTGCTTCAGATGTCACCAACCATCTTTTCACTGCATATTTACCTGCCTATGAAGATCTAATTTATCTATTTCTGATAACACCCAGCCTATACTACCATCGCCACCACATACTAGGATACGGAACTGATCAAACTTCTGAAACAGCCGTAATCTGAAAAAGAATTAACATCAGGTAAATCATCTATACAAGTATAAGTCAATGCAAGATTACATACTTGATTTTCGTCCTATGTCACAGCCACTTCTGGGTCATAGGCAAGCTTTATGAACAAGAAAAAACAATACCAGATGCTTATCTAAAAGCTTGTAAAATCATAATCTTTCAGTCTGTAATAACTTGGGTCAAATTTATGATTTTGTGTATAAAATTTTCCTTTGTGAAAAGGAAATTATATTGTAAAGCAAAGCTGAAAATTTCTCTGCAAAAATACATACTTGTTTGCAAGATATTAATTACTACGAGTACCCACAACACATTCTCCCAGAAAAATAAGAAAAGTATCGGAACTTTTAAGTTAAAAAAAAAGCGCCTCATCTCAAGCCATGTTTATTCCCAGCTAGCATTCTACGTAAATCTACATCGGGCCGTCATCGGCCCGTCAGCTACCCTGACGGGCCGATGACGGCCTGATATAGATTTACGTAGAATGCTGACTGGGTTTATGTTACAATGAGTTGCAGATCCTCCAGAATCTTATGGGGAGAGGGTGCATATAATAAGTTTGCAAAAACTCTTGAGTATCAAAATCTGTTTTTTTAATTAATTCTATGAAAATAAAATTACCATATTGACCCAAAGAATTAGGACACACAGGCCTAATCAAGCAGTTTAGACCCAGATGTGGCATCCAATCAGGGTCTACTCTGATTGTCAGTCACCCAACAAGTAGTAAAATGGACTAGTATAGCAAGGACTTAAGGTGTCCAAAGATTTAGGGTAAATATGGTATTAAAAAAATCAATCTGGGATAAAATGCTGTTAGTCTCATCTTTTAATCATTATACCTCAGGCATCAATCATTTTAGACGTGGTACAGGCTTTTTACGACTCTTTCCACAATGTTTCAGTTATACCGGGCTGACATTGTGTAGGTATAGCTCTGGATAAGACACGTTTTCTCCACCAAAAAGTGTGGATATTTTTCTTGTTTCTCCATGAAAGCACATGTTGTGTGTACTCACTGGAAGTGGCTTTTATGGAGAAAAAAGTATTATGATGATTTAGTGTTTTATGTCCCTTTCAACATTATTTAAGTCATATCAAGATGATTAGAGGGTGATAATGAAGGGCTCTGTGCAATGAAGTGCTGTACAGTCAGTGTGATTCAAACACGGGGCCTCATGATTCACAGTCAGAAGAGCATCACGAAACCATGCCTATATAATTTTGACCCCTTTAAACCCCACTTTTATATAGTAAAACTGGGGTTTACAGGGGTATACATTATTTTTCTTATTTCTGTTCAAAAACATAGGTTGTGGGTACTCGTTAGAACTGCCTCGTCAAGGTGGTTCTAACAAGTACCCACAATCTATGTTTTGAGCAGAAATATGAAAAATATCAGAATATTTTAGCTGAAAATTTTCATTTTTTGGTGGTAAAATTTTCAGTATATTTGAATAGGTTTTCGTACTGTCCACTGGACACTTTAGAAAAAAGGAAAATATTTATCTGGATACTCCTCTTATCTGGAGCATTGGTTCTAAAGCCTAGTCAGTCATTTCACTGTTCATGAAAGGCAGGCTGGTAATCCCCCAGCCCACCTCATTTAACTTGCTTGGGTCTAACTTACCCTGGATGTGGTCCTCCATTCATTAAATCGAAGACTTGAGCCGGGTTTAAAAGCTGCTTAAAGCGTCGTAAGAATTTTACACCCTGAAAATAAATAACAGAATAGCTAGGATTAAGACAGCATGCTATTATGGAGACACAAACATCAATATTTGGTTGGCCTAATTATAACAGACTTAAAAACATCAATATTTGGTTGGCCTAATTATAACAGACTTACAAACATCAATATTTGATGGACCTCACAAGAAGCATGCATACACAGCTATAGATAGGAGTTTCTTGATGAATACCTTTTTTTTTTTTTTACTTGTCCACAAAAACATATGTTATGGTTACTCATTAGATGCCCCTCAGCAATCCACTTCTAAAGAGTACCCACATGTTTTTTGTGGAAGAATACAAAAGACATCAACACTTTTTACACAAAAATTTATAGCAGGATTTACTATAATCATTTTTATGCTTTTGTTTTTTTTTCCTCTTTTTTTTTTTTTTTTTTTTTATTTCAAGTTTATGCCCCAGTCCATATTGTTAAAGGTCATGTCAAGATGGTCAATATATTAACCTATGCACACTTTTCCTGGGCAGCCTTAGTCCTCCAAGAGGTTAAATACTACATTTGTACTTTGTGCACATACAATCGACTCTCATTATCTTGAAGTCCAAAGAACTCTCTGCAATACTTTGAGATATCCAAACCTCTACATATCAGATTGCAGAATTGAGGAAAAAACAACCACATTTCACAAATGAACATGTAATTTGCTCCTGAAGATAGAGACATATTGAAAATATTGTGGGAAAGAGGAGAAATTGCTCCTTAGGAGCAATTTTCCCTCTATTCCACAATATTTTGTTACCTGTTGTTAGATTTCCATGTTAAAACAGGGACCAGATTTTCACTTCGAGATAAGCAGTTATTCAAGATAAGTGGTTATTCTAGATAAGTAAAGTTGAGATAATGAGAGTCGACTGTACTTTCATCAGTAACTAGTGCAAATTGCCCTTCTTGAATCAGCAGAAGTTGGAGAATGACCAGAGAAATTATTGCATGATCAATGTCCATAGAAGTTATGTGTCTACAAAATAATGCAGCAATTCCCTGTAATTCTGTGATCTGACAATTTATAGCAGGAATTACTATAATCATCATTTATGACCCTCACTAAACTTATCATACCATATTTAACCTCATGTTTTTACACAGACATTGTTTGTTTGTGTTGAGGTTTTATGGCCCGGTCTACCCAATGGGATCATGTCGAGCGCGGTCAGTTTACCTAACCACACATTTACTGGGCAGGCTTAGTCCTCTAAGCGGTTAAGCAGTATTGTGCACATTCTTTCACCAGAAACTGACACTTGCCCTTCTTGAATCAGCGGAAGGGAGAGAATGACCATAGTATATATTTCATGATCAATCTCCACGAAAGAATATTGCAGACCTCGGCAGGGGTCGAACCCACGACCTCCTGGTCTCCAGTCGGACGCGCATCCAACTGAGCCACCGAGGCCAGCTTTGACACAGATATACCTGAGCATTTACCGTATTTATCCTAAATATTAGGACACCTGACCATATTTGTCCTATAATTTGTAAATGTCTGTTCCACTACCTGTCAATGTGTTTAAAATATAGAAAGACCACTGGCAAACAGCATAGACCCTGATCAGATGCCGCATTCTGCGGCATCTGATCTGTGTCTACATTGTTTGCCCAGGCCTGAATGTCCCAATGCTTAGGGTTATTACTGTAGCTCTAGATAAGGAAATTTTTAAAACAAAAAAATATTGATATTTTTCTTATTTCTCCATAAAAATATATGCTGTCCCTCACCAAGGCACTTCTAATGAGTACCTACAACTGTTTTCATGGAAAAATAAGAAAAACAGTCATTTGGACACTCCTCTTATCTAAACCCATGCTAAGCAGCTCAAACAGTGCAGACCAGATCAGAAGATATAGAATTTAAATATTAGCTGACAACATCATATTTTTTTTTAATTTTTTGCTAGAAGACAGGTCTTGACATTTTTGTGAATGGTCTCCTTTTGAAAAATGTCATGCCCGGGTTGCTGAAAAAAAAAAACAACAAAAAAGTGTAACTGCCCAGCGGGCACATGACGTTTATACAATGTCGGCTCAACGTCGATGCAACGTCATGAGATTGCATCGACGTTGAGGCGACGTTGTATTAATGTCATGTGCCCGCTGGGTGTCCTAAACTTTCATATACAGACTTTGAGTACAACCCTGCATATGCAAACAGTGCAGACCTAGGATCAAACTGCTTGAGCAGTCTGATCATAGTTTACATTGTTCATCATTCCATCAAGTATTTTGTGAAACAAACACATAAAAAAGAAAAATGGGGAAGAAAAATGTGCAATAAAGTTATGGTTAATGTCCTAAAATTTCATACACCAGTGTCTGAAAAAATGGCATATGCAAAGAGTATAGACCAAGATCAGACTGCTCCTACACTCTTCACCATTCCACTAAGATTTTTAAGAAACCACTGCATAAAAAGCAAAATGTTTGGTCAAAAACGGATGGAATAAAGTGTTCGCAATTTTATCATATTTACTGTACTGCATAATCTATTTGTCATCTGCTAATGTTGTGATCAAAGTGTTAATATAAGCTTTGGTGAATATTCATTGCTGTCTGAGAACAATGAAAATATGGAAACAGTATCTGATTGTATCTAAGCAGATTTCATAGCTCCTAATAAGGGCATCTTTTTCACCCCAAAAGTATTGATATTTTTTTTATTTCACAACAAAAAAGTATGCTACTCATCAGAAGCAACTTGGTGAAGCACTTCTAATGAGTACCTACAATATAATGTTTTCATTGAGAAATAGTTACTGTTTAAATGTAATCGTGTATGATAAAGCAGTCATTCTTGTTGCAGTTCATTTCTTGATGCAAAACATTGAGCTATCACATGATCTAGGCCACTCATGTGAGCGTCCACCTGTAACAATCTTTGTTTCCATATGTCTGCATGACATCAATCACGTATTACCATAACGTTAAGCGCGGAAATCCACTGTCGACTTTTCCAAGACCTCCTTTAACCCTAGTCCTGCTGAACCTGGATATATCCTGCCTTTGCAAAGAATGTAGATCCAGATCAGTTGGCTTCTAAAGAAGCCAACTGAAAGAAGCCAACTGATCTGGATCTGCACTGTTTGCCATTAAGTATGTGAATGTATATCAATAATCTGGATCAAGTAATCTGATTGGCTGAAAATTAGAAGTGGGCGTGGCATCTTAATTTCTTCAGCATGACAAGGGTTAAGTAAAATTTAATTTCAAACATTAGGCTATTTTCAGGTCTCCGAGAAGCCCTTTAGGCTTTACAGACATTAAAACAGCCTAATATTTTCCATCATCCAATGCAAGGTCAAAGTCTGAATTTCAATTCTTAACTCTTGTCATGCTGAATAAATTAAGATGCCCCACCCACTTCTAATTTCCAGCCAATCAGGTAACGATCTGGGTTTTTGATAAAAATTCTTTTCATTCACATATTTAATGACAAACAGTGCAGATCCAGATCAGTTGGCTTCTGCAGAAGACAACTGATCTGGATCTACACTGTTTGCTAAGACAAGGCATGTCGTGTTTAGCAAGAGAAGGTTTAAATAAGACAATATTTATCTGATACCCCTTACCTAGAGCTATGGCAAATCCTTTCTTTCCAAAGAGTCTACTATATCAATATTAAAGTTCATTTGACTGATGAGACCATAGCAGACAACCAGAAATGACCAAACCTGTCCTGTTTGTTTTTGGTCCTAACCTATGAGTTAATGCAACATATAGCATCAAAATGTAGTCACATTTTCTTTTACTTACAAGGACTCCGAGCTAAATCAACAGATGGCAAATTAATAATATTCTTTCTTATATTTCAATTTGAAAGAAATGTTAACTATGATGCAATTTTTTTTTTTTTTTTTTTTTTTGTACATCAGTCTGCAAACATTTTATTCTGGTAATGCACATTTCTTGTATGCTGAAAAGAGTTTAATCCTAGCTACAAATAATAATAATAATATTTTTCTTATTTGTTGATATTTGTCTAATTTGTCTGCGCTTAGAATGAGTACCCAAAACATATGTTTTTGTGGAGAAATAAGCAAAATATCAACAATTTTTGACTGATGAAAGTGTCTTTTCTGGAGAAATGCCGTGTCTGTACAAATACTTTGTGCAAATGCCATAAAAAATATGCCAACTTTCTGACAATACGAACAGACAATACATTCTGGTTACCAGTTTATATGGTCAAAATCAGTTTATCTAGTCATAAAAAGTCTGTTGGCTAAAACCACCCAATTAAAGCATCATATATATCAACCATGTTAACCCATTAAGTCAACTGTTAATCATTGAAAACTGGAGACCCCTAAATGGGTAACCGGCAAACAGTGCAGACCCAGATCAGATGCTGCAGAATGTGGCATCTGATCAGGGTCTCCACTGTTTGCAAATAATTTAAGCATTTAGGAATCTTTAGGAATATCTATATCATATAGCCGGACATACCTAAAATAAAAAATGGACTCTTCCAAAACATGGTTTAGGAGAGTTTATTCAGTCTGTAATGGGTTAAAAAGAAAAAATGCCTGAAACGGCAACTGGCCAGACAAGTTTTAGCAGCTATATATAGTCTTGTTAAGATATTCAGAACTTGCTCATCAACCACCCTATAGGTGAAATCGGCAGACGACAAATTACAGGATTTCCCATGATACACTTCTACCATAAATAAAGCCAATCCTGGGCAAGTGATATATAGACAATTTCCCAAGGGGAAACATAAAGCTCCAGACAAGATGCTTTTTTCAACCAAAAAATGTTGATATCTAATTTCTGCACAAAAACATATGTTGTGGGTACTCATTAGAAGCGCCTCGCTGAGGCGCTTCTAATGAGTACCCACAACATATGTTTTTGTGTAGAAATAAGAGAATTATTGTGGATAACCCTTTTCATCTGCAGCTATGCCAGGAGAAACAATTACCCTTATTATTAAATATTCATGAAGCAGGTAAGCCTCAGCACCTATAGAAACACATTATTGTCTTCTGTTATGAAAGAACCAATATATTTTCTAACCACAGCTTCAAGTAAACAGAAATTATTTGATCACTGTATGAGGAGCATACAGATAAACATTTTTCTTATTTTTCCATGTATTGATGTAAACATTAGATGTATTGTGGGTACTCATTAGAAGCATTTCGATATGGCCCTTCTGATAAGTACCCACAATCTATATTATTGTGGAGAAATAAGAAAAATATCAATACCTTTTGGCTGAAAAAGTGACTTATCAGTAGCTTTGTCAGAAATGAGTGGTATTTTCTTCTTTCATTGTTTGTGTTGCGGTTTTACAGCCCAGTCAACCCATTAAGGTCATGTTGAGCATGGTCAGTTTGCCTCACCACACTTTTCAAGGGCAGGTTTAGTCTTGTAAGCAGATGACCAGTATTTGTCACATTCTTTCCCCAGAAACTGACAAATACCCTTCTTGATTGGGCGGAAGGGAGGAAATGACCAGAGAAAATATTTCACAATCAATCTCCACAAAAGAATGTCGCCAGACCTAGTGGAATTTTGAATCCCGCGACCTCCTAATATCAGTCAAATTGTCCAACTGAGCTATGGAGGCCAGCAGTTTTCTTCTTATATAGCCATACCAAACAACTAGAAATTTGAGTTCGAAACACACTATGCCCCCAAGTATATGCTTGTCCCTACAAAATGCCAAAGTTGAAAAGGGGCATAACTCTCATAAAATTAATGCAACTTCCAGCTGAAACAAAATGATGATTTTCTTATTTTCCCCAGAAAATAGACTGACATTTTATGCAAATTGTCAAAGTTTATATTCTGGATATTCAAAAATGTCTGAAAATGTCGTCTGTTGAAATTGCTACCCAGCATACTAAGCTTTAACCCTTAAACTACCAATCACAATAATTGTCATCTGCTTTGTCATCTGCTTGTGATTTTAAGTCATTTTTGCAAGCAGTGTGGACCCAGATCAGACTGCTCCTCCAGGAGCAGTCTGATCAGGGTCCATACTGCTTGCCTATATGCAAAAATAGGTTTGAAAAGTTTGCAAGAATATTCAGCAGACGATATAAACAGACGCAGATGCAGGTTTTCCTGGCATTTTAAGGGTTAAGGTAAACAAGTCTGTGCAGGTTCCTCTGATGAAAATCTCCACAACAAAGATAAATGTTACTGCATTTACCTGATTATCACCCGATTTTGTATTTACAAACACCAGTAAGGGACTGGTACCCGGTGGCCGCATGGCCTCCCAATAGCCATCGGAATCCATGCTGTTGATAGCCGTTGGAGGTAGAATTGACACACGACACTGACTTAGAGGACACTTCTTTGGTAATTGATCACGACATGCTGTATGCACCTATAACGTAAAAGAAGCAATATCATTCAATAAATTAGGCTCCGCGCTCGTGATTTGATCTACTTTACAAATGACCTCCAAACAGTGGTTTATTACTCAGCAAATCACACACAAGAGCTGATCTATTTCGATTCTAACACATAGAAAACGACGAAAAAGTAATTGTATCCTTCAGATTCTTCCACCTTTCTGCCATCGAATAAAGAAATCTCGCCAACAGTTTTGACTGTAACGCTGACGTTTACAGGCATTTCTTACGTTGCTGATGCAAGAAAAAAGGACGTTACACCATCTAACGTTGTGGAAACGAAGACTGACGTCAGCAAAGTATCAGACTGACATTGGAACTGGGCCAGATAGCATCGCGCGCTTCCGCCCAGTGATTGGTTGCAGAATAAATCACTGAGTTTAACCATTGGCTATATAGGCGAGGAGCAATAAAAGAAGCAATATCATTCAATAAATTAGGCAAGAGAAAATTATTAGATTCTCATCCTGATTTTAGAAAAGGAATGAAGTAGGCAGTGGATTTCACTATTCTTTTTTTTATTCCTGGGCCATCAAGCAAAGAGGAAAATCATTGCAAAATAAGATAAGTAACACTAACTATCAAGAGCAAAAAGAAGAAAACCTTGTTTTAATACTCTTTTTATAACAAATAATTTATTTATAATTCTTAAAAGTGTTACAAAATCTGTTTTCAGCATAAGTACAAAACTGTCTATGACAATGTGTTCCTCCCCAATATGTTTTATTTGGTCAAAAATTCTGGGGCAGGTTGGGAAAGAGAAATTAATAATTTATCTTCACTGGCCTTTCACCAAAGCCGAGATAAAACATTGTGATACTCTAAAAATTTGGAGAAATATGCATTAGCAAACAGCACAGACCCAAAGCAAACTGTGCTCCTAAATAATCAATTGGAGTTTGATCAAGTTCTGCACTGTTTGATATTCATCCAGCATATGTTGATTGACAGACAAAGACAGAAAATGGACATATATATAGATATGCTAAAAACTGACGGATGAGTGGCAAACAGTGCAGACCCTGATCAGATGCTACATTCTTTGTTTGTTTGTGTTGAAGTTTTCGGCCCAGTCAACCCATAACGGTCATGTTAAGCGCAGTCAGTTTACCTAATAACACTTTTACTGGGCAGGCTTAGTCCTCTAAGCTGTTAACCAATATTGTGCACATTCTTTCGTCAGAAACTGACAAGTGTCCTTCTTGAATCAGCAAAAGGGGGAGAATGACTGTAGAAAATATTTCATGATCAACTCTCCACTGTTGCCAATCCGGTGGATAATCTAGGTCTACACTGTTTGCTCAGGCTGTCTATTCAAATACACTCAACAAAATAATTAAAGGGTCATCAGTTTCAGTTTCCCTTTGATTAACATTCAAATCAACCCGTCAGTTGTTAAAAAAATTCTGTGGACAAAACTACTATTTGCAACCCCATTTCAATAAGCTCAACATGTTAACAATATGTTCAGCTACTAAAGTGTCTATGGCACCAACACTGTCAGACTAGAAGATTCTGGGAAAACTGGGAATTTCTGAAAATATGACTTTTTACCCCAAAATGATATTTTTTTTTTTTTTTTTTTCAGAAATTTTCTATCTTTAGTCAAAACAATGATTTACCCCAAACACTATCTTGCAAAATCCACTTTCTTAGGGTAAAAGATACACAGATATGGCCAGAAAGAGAGGTCAACCCTTAAAGAGGATAAAATTGCCTCGATGATTCCCGATAGACCGTGAATAATCTATAGAGGGTACCTATAGGAAAATGCGGGTTTCTTGACTGAAATTAAAGCTTTTTCTATGATTTATTCACAATTTAAAGTCAAGACATGATTTATCATGTTCAAATGTCAATTTTCCACTTTTGGGTAAAAAGTAGCATTTTTTATGAATTTTAAAATGAAAATTTTCTTTTCAAAATTTGTTGTTGGAAACATCCTTTTAAAAACAATCAGCAATATTCAATATCTTCTGTGCACTAAGTGACCCTTAAATTATTTTGTTGAGTATACTAAGTGTAAATACAGTATTCATATCGGTATACATTTACTTTTAACCTTTACCACTCTCTGGACAATTTCAGCAGATGACCAATTCATATTTATATTCCTAGAAAACAGGATTTAACATTACATGCAAGTTGTCTCCCAATTTGCATTAATAATCAAATTCTATTTTCCGGGAAAATAAGAAAAATATTACTAATTATCATCTGCTGAAATTTTCACCCAACATGATAAACATTAAATGCGTTTTGTTAGAGAGACAGTCTTCCCAGAAGAAATCAGATTTCTTGAAAACTCTAAGCCACATTGCAGTAATTAGGTTGAATATGGTAATTTAGACTTGGTTTTTGTTAATATTATATCAAAACATACTTTAAGGCAACTGTATTTATCCTAAATATTGAAACACCTTAACTCATTACCATAATTGCCCTAAAATTTGAGTAAATCAATTTTACTGCCTGTTGAGTTGTCTAAATACTGTTGGATGAGTAGCAAACAGTGTAGACCCAGATCAGACGCCACATTTTGTGGCATCTGATCTGGATCTACAATGCTTGCTAAGGCCTGTCTGTCCCAATACTAAAAATACAGTACCTAATGGACTTGCTTCATTGGGGTGATTCCAATGCGAATCCAAACAAGATATGCTTTTGGTGCAAAACATTTACAAAAACAATTCTTTCCACTATTTCCTTTATCGGGACAGGTCTATGATGGATATTAAACAGAAGCTATTTGTAAATTGTAACAGAATACATGCACTTATTTCTGACATGGTAAATATGTATCTTAAATGATTTGTCTTATCATTCATGTTTCTTATTATCTCTATAGATAATGGATGTGTACTGGGTTTTATCAGCTTATAGCATACAAGAACAGAAAAGGCCCAGATCAGCTTGGGCAACTGCAATCTAACCAGGGCTTACACTGCCTGCTTTTTCTCAACCCAAAAGTAATGATATTTTTCTTACTTCTCTACAAAACATATACTGTAGGTATTCATTAAAAGCAGCTTCGTGAGGAGCTTCTAATGAGTACCCACAATGTATGTTTTCCAGCAGAAATACACAAACAGATAAGGCCCAGATCATCTCAGACAACAGCAATCTAACTAGGGCTTTAGCTGGGCACTTAATCCAGCTAATTCAGCAGACAATAAAGTGACGATATATTTTTCCAAGTAAAGTAGGATGACATCTGATGCAAACTGTTTCTATAGAAGACAATTTGACCAGGGCCTACACTGTTTGCCATTCATTTAAAAAGACTTAACCCTTGTCATGATGAATAAATTAAGATGCCATTTCTAATTTAGCCAATCAGATTACTTAATCCAGATTATTGATATGAATTCACATACTGAATGACAAACATTGTAGATCCAGATCAGTTGGCTTCTTAGAAGCCAACTGATCTGGATCTACACTGTTTGCAAAGGTAGTATATATCTGGGTTCAGCAAGACAAGTTATTCAAACTTTAGAACAATTATGGTAAGGAGATAAGGTGTCCCAGTATATAGGTTAAATATGGTATATTCCAGTTTTGGAAACATCTTGTTTGCATAATGGAATCTTCCACTGAAAATATCCAGGCTTTAATGGGTTAACCTTTCCCACTCCCTGGGTTAATACAGCAGATGACAAACTGGTGATGTTCTTTTTTTTATTTTTCATATAAAACAGGGCCTGGTATTTCATGCAAATTGTCTCCTAATGAGAAAATGTGCATGAAATGTCAAAGCTGATTTTCTGGGGAAAAAAACAAAATGTCCCCTGCTGCTTTTTTCCCAGCATGCTAAGCATTAAAAAAAAATCATGGGCCTGTGAAGACTACACTGAGAAATAGTAATGGCTATAACCAAATCTTTGCAAGTGCTGATTACCTAATATATCTATTTTTGTTATTCCCTTAACCCTTAAAGCGCCAATCACAACAATTGTCGTCTGCTTTGTCTTCCGCCAGTTACTTTAAAAGTCACTGTTGCAAACAGTGTGGATCCAGATCAGATTGCTCCTTTAGGAGCAGTCTGATCTTGGTCCACACTGTTTGCCTATATGCAAAAATAGGTTTGAAAAGTTTGCAAGAATATTCAGCAGACGACATAAACAGACGACATTTTCAGATGCAGATTTTCTTAGCGTTTTAAGCGTTAAGTTACAAGATCTGGTTTCTTTGTATTACCCAATCTCAGAGCACTGTGGGAAAAGAGTTTGAGATTAGGGTGTGTCTAGAAAGAACAAATTCAATTTTGTTAATCTACTTATGGAAAATGTCAGGTTTATTGCCAACCACCTGTACATTTATTTACCTGTCAGTTTCTATTTGACCTTTTTACAGGAAAAAATACTTCTACCAGCTTCACCAAATAAAAAGGGCATTTTAATTGATTCTAAAAGATAAAAGTACACAGGCTGTAATTTGAAGGCTATGAAATTGCTTGATTGTGCGCTTATAAGGTTATGTGCAGTAATTAGGTTTAATACGGTAATATATGGTATGCTCTGAATAGCCAAATTATCTGGAACCCCTTGCTATTGGGTCATTTCTGCAGCTGTTTCTCAACTTACCATGGCCTTGCACCAGAGACACCGCCAATCTTGCAGTTTTCGGACACTCCCACATATTTTACTACACACAGAACATTTGGCACTAACAGTTAAATTTCCTTCCAACCATTGGTGAGGCATAGATATCTGCAAAAATAAAATAAGCCACTCTGTGTGAAAAGGTGTCTTCTTAGGGCCTTTACAGTCTGCTTAACCCATTGTATATTGAATAAACTCTCCCACACTATGTATTGGAAGGGTCCAATTTCAATTTTAGGTACGCCTGGCTATGAGATTTACATATTCCTAGAGAAAAACGGCTAAACTATTCGCAAACAGTGGAGATCCTGATCAGGCGCCGCATTCTCCAGCATCTAATCAGGGTCTCCACTGCTTGCAAATTACCCTTTTAGGGGGTTCCCGACTACAACGGATTAAAGAATCACTGGTAATGGTAAATGTTCTAAAATTTTGTACGATAAACTTTCTGACAAAGGGATATATGCAAAAAGTGCAGACCCAGATCAGACTGCTCCTGAAGGAGCAGTCTGATCAGGGTCTACCCTGTTTGCATTTCTACTAAATATTTGAAGGAAAAAGAATAAAAAGCAAAATTTAGGCCAAAAAGGTATGGAATAAAATGCTGGAAATTTTAGGACATTTACCATACTGCAGAAAGAGTAGAATGTCTCATAGCTCCAGATAAGATGTTTTTTGGTTTTGTTTTCTTTTGTTTGTTTTTTTTTTGTTGTTGTTTTTTTTTTCATGCAAAAAGTTTTATTTTTCTTAATTCTCCATGAAAACATATTTTGTGGTACTCATTAGATGTGTCTCATATGCTTTTATGGAGAAATAAGAAAAATATTTACCTGATACCCCCTCATATTTAGAGCTATGTAATACAGTAGAACCGCTACTAATGGTCACCTCACAACAATAGCCACCCCCTATAACAATACTTTTCTGTTGAAAAAAAAAAAATCACCTTACCTGGAGTTATGAGTATTCTTTAGAAGAGCCTCTGATCCCTTTGTACAATATTTTTATAGGACATTTCATTATAAGACGGTTTTGGATATAAGACAGTTTAATGGCAGACCCAAAAGTGTTGTTAGCTAACATTTTTTGCTTTGGATCCCAGCAATAGTATTATAAAGAGGTTCTGGTGTATTTGGTCCAGTTGCATCCAGGTGATCTTACTTAATGCCATTGTCTTAAAAACAAATAAAACATATTTAATTTTGATCCAATTCAGATATAAACTTCATAAAACCTAGGAAGAAATACATATTCTATTTTGAATTACTGACCAAAGAATAAAGTCAACTTTGGGAGTGTACTGGTTGCAATTATATGTCTACATGACTTAAAGACGTCTAGTTGTTTTAAAAGGAAAGGCCCACTGAACGCAATGTAGGACTTGAAATATTCAGCTTTAAAAAGGAAACACTTTGCACAAATGTGAGCCAATCGATTAAGAAACGATAACGTTGTAATTTCTATTTTATAAAACTGTGAGTATAGGGGCCAGCATTTTGGCTTTTTAATTAAGGGGAAAACTGCATTCAAAATTGTCATTTAGGGAGGTAAATCGGCAGTTTTACTGTCAGAAATTTCGCTTTACTGCAACACGTCAGCAAAGCTGTAAAACATAATTTGCCGCCATAAAACCAATTATTTATCTCCCCAAATGACAATTTTGAATGCAGTTATCCCCATCCTAATGCATTTATTCATTTGTTTTGTTGTAAAAATGTACTATTTGCAGCATGTACTGTTAGCTGTGTAAAACCAAATGTCAGCCAATGAAAAGTGACTTTACATGATGATGTCGGATTTCAGACAGTATACCCCAGAATATACCGTCGCAAATTTTTTATGTTATCCAATCAGACATTGGGTTACATACGCAAGAGCATAAGAATAGATACTTATCTTTCATGAGACAATTATAAATGCTGCCCGGATTACGCTGCTTATGTGATCTATTTGATAGTTTATATGCAAATAAACACAATTACAAGTACATGTATATAGTAAACAAATTTTGTTTCAGATGCAATTGATATATTTTACATAATTAGAAGGTTATGACATCAGTTACAAAAATAGTGGTTTCCATAACAGCATTTTCTAGATCTTCAAAGTCCAACAACTTACCTCTTTCTCCACTGATTCTCATATTTTTTTCATTAAACTGCTCAACTTTGCAGACTCTCTATTTTTAAAGAGCTTATTATTTTTCTTTAAATATATATGTCAAAAATTAATGTTGAAAAAATTAAATTATGCAGCTGAAGTAAAGTCTAATGCTATTTATACTTCTACTTTTACAGTACTACACTTCAACCTCTTTATAACACGGTTCATTATAACACGGTTCTGGATATAACACAGTTCAAAGACAGATCCCAAAAATGTATAGATTATATTGAAAAATGACCATAAATGGTCATTTTTCAATATAATCTATACATTTTTGTTTGGATTTTTGTTTGGATATAACATGGTTGTTTAACATGCATGGTTTATGGCTATGGACCCCAACAATAGTGTCATAAAGAGGTTGTGGTGTACTAATTTGGAATAGTAAGTTGTAAACAGCTTGTGCTGAAGCATAGCTCTTGATAAAATGTTGGGTTTTTTTTCAATCCAAAAATATTGATTTTTTTTTCGTATTTCTCCTCGTAAACCTATGTTTTGGGTACTCATTACAAGTGCCTCAGTGGGGCACTTTTAATGAGTACCCACAACATATGTTGTCTTGGAGAAAGAAGAAAAATATTTACCTGATACCCCATTTATCTAGACCTATGCAACATAAAAACTTTTACCAGGGAGCTCTACTTGTGTTGTGGCTCCATTATATCAGTGTATTTGCTTTAAAGCTTTATAGCATTCTGGATAAAATTTTCAGCAGACATTTTGAAATATATTTCTTATTTTTCATAGAAAACAGGTTTCGATATTTCATGCAAATTGTTGACACGAAATGCCTAATCCTGTTTTCTGGCAAAAATAAGAAAAATATCTTCAATTTGTCATCTACTGAATTTGCCCATAAAATGGTAAATGTTAAATCCGTCCTTATGTGTAATTGGAAAGCACAGAGAAATGGTAATCAGCTGTTTCAATTAATGGGTTACAGTCAAAAATATTTCAGTCATGTCAAGACATTGCCTCGGACTTTTTGGGACTTCTAGCCAACCTGAGACAAATGACAACCTCAACACCTGACTAAAGTTACCAGCAGCTCCACCACAGAGGTACTGGGCAGCCCTTCTATTTCACATGCCCAAATGGGCAGGGGCCAATGGTAGTCTGATTATGTAATTCTCAAAGAGATGTACATAAGCAGTTATAATTTGAGCCAGCACACAACAAAACCTACAAGAAGACTTGAGAGACCAGTGAAGACTCAGATCAGCCTGCACATCTGCCCAGTCTGATTGGAGTCTCTGCTGATGGCATGTGCCGACTACAGTCTCCGAGCTATCCAAAGAGGAATAAACAAGAATTCTTGCCATACTGGGTGGATGTACAGGCTGATCTGAGTCTTTGTTGTTTACACAAGTCTTATTCTAGGTTTTGTCATGCACTGCCTCATTTATAATTACTGTCAACTAATTGAAAAACTATATGTTCCGAAAACTTCCTAAATTCTTAGATTTGATAAGTTCATCATTGCAGCAAATCTTTTTATGATAACATGGTTTAGCTATTATATAGCTATTCATCAGCAAAATTCTGTGACTTAACCCTTGCCCTGCTGAACCCAGATATACCCTGCCTTTGCAAATAGTGTAGATCCAGATCAGTTGGATTTTGAAGACACCAACTGATCTGGATCTGCACTGTTTGTCATAAAGGTTTTAAAGTTGTTTGAACAACTTGGATCAAGTAATCTGATTGGCTGAAAATTAGAAGTTGGCGTGGCATCTTAATTTAATCAGCATGACAAGGTTAAACTACTAAATTTCATTTCATTGCATTTAAGAGCTGTTAGAAAAGCAAAGCTATCAAAAATTTGATTTGGACACTGAACAAATTATCATTCTGATACTGATTATTCAATGAATAATGTAACATACATTACCAGGGTTCAAATTCCTAAAAAGGCATAATAAAGTCATGCTGCTTTTTATGAATCTACATGCATTTTGTGACATTAAGTGTACAAAAATTACTTATTTGACTTGTGTTTACAGTTCAGTCAAGTGGCAAGATGGCCTCTGTCACTTTCGATCAAATGAGTCCAAAAGAAAACTAAAGTAGTTCCCTATGAATGTGCCACCATACCAACGTATGATATTCACTTGATTTCATGCTCATGTCAGTGTATAAAATATATTGCAAGTACACTGTATATAATAAAGTGGGAATCTATACAATTCAATGGCAAATACATAGTCAAAGATAAGAATAGGCTCAGATCCAGAAAAAAAAAACAACAATAATAACAATAATAATTTTTGGTTGAAAAAGGCCATTAACCCTTGTCCTGCTGAATAAATAAAGATGCCACACCCACTTTAAATTTTCAGTCAATTAGAATACTTGAACCAGATTGTTGATACTAATTCACATTCTTAATGACAAACAGTGCAGATCCAGATCAGTTGGCTTCTTCAGAAGCCAACTGATCTGGATCTACACTGTTTGCAAAGACAGGGCATATCCGGGATCAGCAGGACAAGGGTTAACATTTCTGATTACTTCAAAAAGTCATTTCATTTAATCAGGTCTTCAAGTTATTTAATTTTTATGAGTGATAGTCTTTCCAAAGTATTCGTTTATTAATCAATTTGATCATTAATCAAATCCTAATCAACTGAAAGGCTAACCAAGCCTCAAAGATTTTTGTTCGTATAACTTTTCTACATGTTATTTGTGAATTTTCTTTTGCATGACTGACATGATGAGTGGGTGCTTTACGCCCCTTTCAACATTATTTTTGTTACACTGAGACAATGGAAGGGTGATAATGAAAGGCTGTATGCAATTAAGTGCTGTACAGTCATGAGCTGAAATCCATCTCCAGCTGGGTTCAAACCTGGGCCCATGTGATCCAAAGTGAGAATGCTAACCACAGGGTCATGTGGGCACTTTGTACATGACAGACAATCTCACTGATTGAACAGACAATCTCACTGATTGATTGATTGTGTTGGGGTTTAACAACACGTCAACCCTTGTCATTTTGTGTCGTCTCCCAGAGAATGGCAGAAAAGAGATAGTAGAAGAGATGACAGGGACAGGGAAGAAAGAGGAATAGGATTGAAAGTGAAGAAAGAGAAGAAATAAAAACATTCCCCCTCTACCCTTACCTGCTACAAGGAATAGCAGGCCTTGCCCAACTGCAAGCCAATATCAGCAGGACACCCCGATTACGAGAGATACACGACACCGTCGCACCACCCGACCACCCCCTACAGACAATCTCACTGACTAGGTTAAAATGATGTGGAAGAGAGTTCTACTTGGAATAAAATGATACAGATAGTATTTCTGTGATTCAGAACTGCAGCAATATAAACCCTGCAAAAATAACCAGCTACATGGTATATCCCATTATACTTTTTGTCTGTCCCTCACCCATACATACCCCATCTTCGTCCTCAATAATTTCTGCTCCAATGGCTGCAAGGGTTGTCCATTTACAGTTTGCACTGGCCTTCACAGCACACCTCTTGTGAGCTTTAAACTTGCACACTGAAAACAGGTAACACACATAGTTCTAGTTAAGATTGGGTATCAGGTAAACATTTTTCTTACTTCTCCATAAATACATATATCGTGGATACTGATCAAAAGCACCTCAGTGAGGCAGAGGTGCTTCTAATGAGTAGCCACTATATGTCACAAAAACATATGCTGTGGATATTCATAGAGAGGCACTTCTAATGAGTACTCACAACATGTTTTCATGGCAAAATAAGAAAAATATTCTTACTTTTTTGTTGAAAAATATGTCTTCTCTAAAACCATGAACAGAGAACAATTCCCAGTCAGCATTCTACGTAAATCTATATCGGGCCGTCGTCGGCCCGTCAGGGTAGCTGACGGGCCGAGACGGCCCGATGTAGTTTTACGTAGAATGCTAGCTGGGTTCACACTACAGTATCATGTGACAAAGAATGCTTCTGCATGTTGGTACAAACACACGACTGTTCATATTATATGGTTTCATACCTGCTTGAGAATACATGTGAGTGGCCAGAGTCAAACACAGACGGCCATTAACCCTTTAATCCCTGAGTTTCACAAACATTGTTGCTAATTGGAATGTTTGTCCAAAATCATAAAAAGTCTCCAGACTACAATGGGTTAAAGGACAAGCAAAATTGCAGCAGATCACATGAAATTTCAAGTTTTATTTTCTGAAAAAGAATAATAAAAATATTTCAAAAAGTCCTCTGCTGAAGTGATTACATGTATTGCTTTAAGGGTTGATAAACAAAGGTGATCTTTGTAAAACAAGAGGCCCACAGGCCATGGCTCGCTCACCTGAGTGACATAGCCACTGCAGATATGCAGATGTTATGCAACATTTTTCCAATCCTATCATTGTAACTAATGAAAGGATCATCATTTAAGCAGTTTTAGTTTTGAAGAAGAATATATGGGCATGATAGTCAATGGAGCAAAATTTGGTTGGTTTCTGAAGAGTTGTTTAACAATATCACAATTTTATACATGTAAACAGCACAGAGGCAGGGATATATAATAAAAGTCGAAAAGACTGCCTTTGGAAACAAAGAAATCACTACGGATTAGAAAATGAGAGTCTCAGTTTTACTGACTCTTTATAAGCAATCATGAAGTTTGCAACACTGCTTACTGTGGTTTTGGAGGAGCTGTCACTTAAAAAATTCACTTTTGGACTTTTTTTTAAAAAAAAAAAAAAAATCTGTCCTTTAAAATAGCGATGCCCGGGCGGGCGGGCATCGTCCCAGGTTTACCTTTTGGTTAACCTTTTTTTCAAAGTTGTATGTTACCTTTATTCTTCAGCGGATTGCTTCATACTTGGTAGGGATGAAGAGGAGGACCAGTAGGTGTGTCACATGCAAGAGAGACAACTCTCACTTTGTTCGTTATGTACTTTAGGTTTACCTTTTAGTTAACCTTTTTACAAAGTTATATATCACCTTTATTCTTAATTGGATTGCTTTCATATTTGGTAGAGATGAAGATGAGGACCAGTAAGCATGTGGTGTACAAGAGAGACAACTCTCACTTTCTTCGTTATGTACCTATCTCCCTTGACATCCGAGGTATACCTTTTGGTTGACCTTTTTTCAAAGTTGAATGTTACCTTTACTCTTCAATGGATTGCTTTCATATTTGGTAGGGATAAAGAGGAGGACCAGTAGGCATGCAGGGTGTAAGAGAGACAACTTTCACTTTTTTTTTTATGTACTTATCTCCACTGAAGTCGAAATCTTGTGAAGGCCATGGTAGGTACATGTACCTGGTCAAGAAGAAGTGTTGCTGTCAGGAAGGACAACTCTTGCTTTATGTACTTATCTCCCCTGAAACCAAAATCTTGTGTAGGCCATAACTCCCATACTGTTTGAGATAATTTGATAATATTTGGTGGGGACATATATCAGGTCAAGTAAGAGTGTAACATGCAAGAAGGACAATATCTTTATTCTTCTTTCAAGTTAACTCCCCTGAATGAATTTCAAGCCAAATTCTTGTGCACTTCATAACTTCTAAATGGTTTGAAATATTTTGATAATATTTGGTAGAGGCATAGATAAGGACCAGTAGGCATGTTCTGTATAAGAAAGGCAACTCTGACTTTCTTTGTTAGGTACTTATCACCCCTGAAGCCGAAAGCTTGTGCAGCCAAAATTGAATTTTGGATGGACTTTTCAAAAATCTGTCCTTTAAAATAGCAATGTCATGGCCGGCGGGCATTGGGTCTTCCGAGGTTTTCCTTTTCACTGACCTTTTGAAAAACCTGTCCATAATGCCTTTAGGCATTTTTCTTGTTTTATTAAAATTTGATGTTGCCATAGCAACCAAACAAAATCGTCAGTGGTCCTAAAACACATAAACTGGGTAGACAATCATCCAATGATCATAACTGCTAAATATGGTTCACATCACTTTACTGGTTATGGAGAAAATGCAATTTAACCATTTTCTCATTATAAGTCTATGGGAGTTTTCTGTTGCAATGGCAACCAAACCTAGAGGCAGATTTGCAGACTTTTAGCTATTTTCAATAGCCCTTATCCATTTAACATTTGTACCAAATAAGAGTCCTACTGCTTCAGTGGTTTTGGAGGAGTAGTCATTAATAAAGATCCTTTTTTTTTTAATTTAATGTTGCCATGGAAACCAAACAAAATCGCCACTGGTCATGAAACACACAAAATGGGTAGATAATCATCAAATGATTTATAACTGCCAAATATGGTTCACATCACTTCACCGGTTATAAAGAAAATGCAATTTATCCATTTTTCCATTATGTCTATAGGAGCTTTCTGTTGCCATGGCAACCAAACCAAGAGGCAGATCACTATAATCTTAGCTATTTTGAATTGTCCTTACCCAAGCAACATTTTTACCAAATTAGAGTCATACTGCTTCAGTGGTTTTGGAGGAGATGTCATTTAAAAAAATTCTTTTTAAAATTTAATGTTGCCATGGCAACCAAACAAAATGGCCACTGGTCATAAAACACATAAACTAGGTAGACAATCATTCAATGATCATAACTGCCGAATATGGTTCACATCACTTCATTGGTTATGGAGAAAATACAATTTAACCATTTTCCCATTATAAGTCTATTGGAACTTTCTGTTGCCATGGAAACCAAACCAAGAGGCAGATCACCATAATTTTAGCTATTTTTAAAGGCCCCTAACCAAGCAACATTCTTACCAAGTTAGAAACAAATCATTTCAATGGCTTTGAAGGAGTTGTCGTTTGAAAGTGTTAACAGACGGACAACCGGATGGACGGACAGACGGACAGATGAACGGACTTTCTTGGTTGTGTTGGGGTTTAACGACACATCAACCCTTGAGGGTCATTTTGTGTCGTCTCCCAGAGAAAGGGAGAAAAGAGATAGAAGAGAGAGCAGAGGAGATGAAAGAGAGGGACAGGGAAGAAAGAGGAACAGGAATGAAAGTGAAGAAACAGAAGAAATAAAAACATTCCCCCTCTACCCTTACCCACTACAAGGATAGCAGGCCTTGCCCAACTGTAAGCCAATATCAGTTACGAGAGGTACATTACCAGGTAATCCCTTTAATCTTTCTTTGATCTTTTTTAACCCCACAACACCATTTTTAACCCCACAACACCAATTTTTACCAATTTTTAACCCAACAATGACGGAATAAACAAGAGGCCCACTGGCCACGGGTCGCTCACCTGAGTGACATAGCCACTGCAGATATGCAGATGTTATGCAACATTTTTCCAATCCTGGCATCGCAACTAATGAAAAGATCATCATTTAAGCAGTTCTTTATTTTGAAGAAGAAGATATATGGCATGCCAGTCAATTGAGCGTGATCATTTGAACAAACTCTAAATGGCAGCCAGCTTGGATTTAAGATCGGCATGATTTTAGCTATTTTTGATCTACGAGTCACCCCAATGCTTCCTACCAAGTTTCGAGTCAACTGGCCTTTCAGTTCAGGAGAGGAGGCGAAAAATAGATTTTCAAGATGGCTGCCATGGCGGCCATCTTGGATATCCGATTGGCACGATTTTAGCTATTTTTGATCTACAAGTCACCCAAATGTCTCCTACCAAGTTTGGAGTCAATTGGCCTTTCGGTGCAGGAGAAGAAGCTAAATATAGATTTTCAAGATGGCGGCCATGGTGGCCATCTTGGATTTTTCTGACCAGAACGATTTTAGCTATATTTGATCTACAAGTCACCTTGATGCTTCCTACTAAGTTTCGAGTCAAGTGACTTTTGGGTTTAGGAGAAGAAGCAAAAAATAGATTTTCAAGATAGCCGCCATGGCGGCCATCTTGGATTTATGATCGGCATGATTTTAACTATTTTTGATCTACAAGTCACCCAAATGCTTCCTACCAAGTTTCGAGTCAACTGGCCTTTCAGTTCAGGAGAAGAAGCGAAAAATAGATTTGCAAGATGGCTGCCATGGCGCCCATCCTGGTTTTATGATCGGCATGATTTTAGCTATTTTTGATCTACAAGTATGGAGTCAATTGGCTTTTGGGTTTAGGAGTAGAAGCGAAAAATAGATTTTCAAGATGGCGGCCGTGGTGGCCATCTTGGATTTCCGATCGGCACGGTTTTAGCTATTTTTGATCTACACGCAATCCTGATGCTTCCTAGCAAGTTTTGAGTCAATTGGCCTTTCGGTTCAGGAGAAGAAGCAAAAAATAGATTTTCAAGATGGCCGCCATGGCGGCCATCTTGGATTTCCAATCGGAACGATTTTAGCAACTTTTGATCTACACGTCACCCTGATGCTTCCTAGCAAGTTTGGAGTCAATTGGCCTTTCGGTTCAGGAGAAGAAGCGAAAAATAGATTTTCAAGATGGCGGCCATGGCAGCCATCTTGGATTTCCGATCGGCAGGATTTTAGCTATTTTTGATCTACAAGTCACCCCGATGCTTTCCAGCAAGTTTGGAGTCAACTGGCCTTTCGGTTCAGGAGAAGAAGCGAAAAATAGATTTTCAAGATGGCTGCCATGGCGGCCATCTTGGATTTCCGATCGGAACGATTTTAGCTATTTTTGATCTACAAGTCACCCTGATTGTTCCTAGCAAGTTTGGAGTCAATTGGCCTTTTGGTTCAGGAGAAGAAGCGAAAACTAGATTTTCAAGATGGCGGCCATGGCGGCCATCTTGGATTTCCGATCGGAACGATTTTAGCTACTTTTGATCTACAAGTCACCCTGATGCTTCCTATCAAGTATCAAGTCAATTGGCGCAGGGTAGTAGGAGGAGTAGGCTTTTAAAGAAATTGTTGACACCGCACGACGGACAAGGCACGAAGGACGACGGACGACGGACATTGACTGACCACAATAGCTCACCATGAGCACTTCGTGCTCAGGTGAGCTAAAAACATCAATACAAATGCTAACCTGGTTAGTACCTGGTATATGTGTGGACAGATGGACGTACTTACAAGATGGACTTTATAAGGTTATCCCTTTGATCTTTCTTTTATCTTTTTTTACCCCACAACACCAATTTTTTATCCCCACAATGCAAAATTAACCCCACAATGACAGAATAAACAGATGTCACCACATAATGTGAAAATCTACAGAAACGCTAACCTTGGAATGTACTTAACATCTGCCTGGAGAGACGGATTGATGGACGACAGACAAAAAGTGATCACTATAGCTCATCACGAGCATAGCTCATGTGAGCTAAAAAACAACAAAAACAACACAAAAGAACTCGCCTTCACAAGATAAGCCATGTGAGGTAACGCCAGACAAAGCTTCTCGACAAACATTACAATAGGTAGGGCGAGCATGTGAGCATGTGTACCAGTTGTGTAGCCCTGACATCATTTCTCTCTGTGTAGCATTACCCTGCAAGTAAAACAAAAGTAATATGAACAAGGACAGTGTTTTCAGAGCAAACAGAGGTAAACCATCAATTTTGTCCAAAAGATATTGCACACCAACAAAAAAAAAAATGTCAGAATTTTCAGTTGTTCTACTGCTGTGACCTTAAAAATTAGGTCAAGGTCACCAAGATCTAAACAGTTTTTTGTTTTTTTTTATGTCCCAATTATATATCCATGAAAACTTGGTAAGAATCCAAAAACTGGTTCACAAGATATTGTGCAGACAAAAAGTGTCACGATGACATCAATGCCAATGCCAACGCCAATGAGGTAATCCACCAAAAACAATATGTCTCCCTCCGTAGGTGGCTGGGGGACATAAATACCGCATCTTATATTTATCCCATACCCAATTCAGCTTTTAGAGAACTATCAAGAACTTTCTGATAACCGTCCTGTACTTTATCTTGTTCTCTATAAAAGCAAATGCGGGTACTCATTTGAATTGCCTCAGCAAGCTGAGGCAATTCAAATAAAAAATATCTAAAACATTAGCTTTTATAAAGAAGATCAGAAACCATACAATGTATTGCATACCCAGGCACAAATATAAACAACATAATCAGTAAAATAACTATGCTTCAAAACAAAACCTCCAAGGGTTACAAAACATTCTCCATCCAGAAAGGAAATACACGGTATCTTATATAATAATCCATACACATATCATATGATTAATTGTGAATCAGGTGGTAAATGATTGCATATCAGATAACAGTTTTTATTAAACAAATGTAACAGATTTTACATATACATTCCATATTTACCCTAAATATTGAGGCACCTTTTCAAGGGATAATTCTGGTTTAGAAATCAAGGGAAAAATTTCTCATTCAGTCAAAGCTGGTGAGAAATTATGAATTTTCAGTGAGAAATTTTCCAAAATTGTTAGCTAAATTACATTTTGCAACAAGACTTTTCGTCCTATTTAGAAAATTTCAATGAGATTTTTTGGTAGAAAAAAAAAGAGCTTATCTATCAAAATCTCACCCAAAAATAATCCCTACTTGTTTAACCCATTTATGCCTGAATATTTTGAGTGAACTCACCCATCATGAACTCTGGATGGGTCCATTATATAGTCAAAGGGGTGTTATATAGAAATTGTCGTAGTTTCTTTTATTATTGAAATGTCCAGTGTAACTGCAAACAGTGTAGACCCTGATCAGACGCCGTGTTCTGCGGCGTCTGATCTGGGTCTACACTGTTTGCAAATGTCCCTTTTATAGGACACTAGGCATAAATGGGTTAAAATTGAAAAAGTCCATTTTACTACCTACCAACGTGTCTAACAACTGCTATATAAATGGTCACCAGTGTAGACCCTGATCAGATGCCCCTTAATGTGCAGGGTGTCTGATCTGGGTCTACAATGTTTGCTCAGGACTGTCTGTCCTAATTCTTAGAGTAAAGATGGTAGATAGCGAAAGTTCAATCATGCATTCTGTATTCATAAGAGAGGTAACCAATATGCATTAACGCTAAGCACTCTGAGTAAAATTTTCAGCAGACATTTTGAAATAAATATCTTATCTTCCCCAGAAAATAGGTTTTGACATTTCATGCAAATTGTCTCCAATGGAGACAAATTGCATGAACTGTCAAAACCTGTTTTCTGGGAAAAATAAGAAAAATAATATAACCAATCTGTCATCTGCTGAATTAGCCCAGAGAGCGGTAAAGGTCAAAAAGTATAAATGTGTGGTATCATGCAAAAGAGGGCTTAGCAAAAAATGTGAACATCAAATCTACATAGCTCTCGATTAGAGGGCTTATATCAAGAATATATTTTCCCTAATTCTCCACAAAAATATATGTTGTGGGTACTCATCAGAAGCACCTCATTGAGGTGCTTCTGATGAATACCCACAATATATATCTTTATGAGGAAATAAGAAAAAAATCAACATTTTTTGTTGAAAAAAAAAAAAGCATTATATTGAGCTTTGATCAGACTGCACAATGATGCAGTCACATCAAGGTGTTTGCTGTTCACCATACAAAGCATAGATGTTGCAGAAACTGCTTGTGAAATGTAAAGAACCAGTCACACTGTATGGATATACAATTTAAGCATTCGTATTATAAGCATAATGTTCCTTTTTTGCATAGCTCTTAAATAAAACATGTTTTCCAACAAGAAATATTGATTTTTTTTTCTTCCTTATATCTCAAAAAAATACATCAGTATATGTTGAAACTCATTCAAACTGTCTCAAATCAATATCCACAACAAACATTTTCACAAATCTAGAGTATTAAATAAGAAAAAAATATATATCCTTTTTATGTTTATTTTTAACATGACAAAGCTGTACATAGGAAAATGAATATGACTAAGGACTTGCATCACAGTCCATGGTCTGTGCAGTCTGGTCCCAGCTTTTACCATCTGAAAAGCCAATACTGGAACATTTGTCCGATTAATACTGAAGTGGAGGATAAAGGTAAGCACAAATGAGCAAGAAGGTCTGTATCTTCATCATTTACATACAAGCAAATGTTGGTTTTATCATGCCCAGTCTTAATGCTTAGCATGCTGGGTAGAAATAACAGCAGACAACATCTTGAAATATTTTTCTTATTTTTTCAAGATAATAGGCTTTGACATTTCATGCAAATTGTCTCCAAAGGAGACAATTTGCATGATTTGGAGACAATTTGCATGAAATTTCAAATCCTGTTTTCTGGGAAAATAAGAAAAATATCATCAGTTTGTCAGTTGCTGAGTGGTAAAGTTAAAAACTGTACTATCTGTGTAGGATGTAGTTTTGGCAAAATTTTCAATTTCATGGGGATATAAATAAAAGGGCAGTAAAGATTGATATGCTTGACAGAGATTTACGTTTATCCCAGTGCAGTCTGGTATATGATTCAGAGTAATTCAGCATGTACAATTTAAATATTTTAATGCATAGCATGCTGGGTAAAAATCGCATTCTAACACTCCTCGCCTATATAGCCAATGGTTAAATTCAGTGATTTATTTATTCCGCAACAAATCACTGGGCAGAAGCACGAGACGCTATCTGGCGCCGTTCCGATGTCATTTTAACACTTTGCTGATGTCGATCAGTCTTCGTTTCCGTGACGTTAGACAGACTGTATTGTCGTTTTTTCTTGCGTCAACAACGTAAGATTATGCATGTAAACGTCAGCGTTACAGTCAAAACCGTTGGCGGGATTTTTTTTATTTGATGGCGGAAAATTGGAAGACTCTGAAGGATACATTTACTTTTTCATCACTGCTACAGCTGATCTATTTCTTAAGCAGACACCATCTTGAAATATTTTTCTTATTTGTCCCAGAAAACAGGATTTGAAATTTCATGCAAATTGTCTCTAGATAGTGGGGTTAAGGAGGAGGCAGTGGGGACGTGGAATTACCAGATGTCACAGGAGGGATATTGGTTAATAGAAGGATATGAATGAGATAAAAAAAAATACAATAATAATAATAAAAGATGCCTGTGTTGAACTATACCACCTCCTGGCCTCATGCAGCAGATGACAAATTGATATTTTTCTTATTTTTCCCAGAAAACAAGATTTGAAACTGGAGACACTATATTAACATGAAATGTTAAATCCCGCTTCCTTGGAAAAATAAGAAAAATATTTCGATATGTCTGGTGAAATTTTTATCCAACAATGCTCATTTATTTGTTTGTGTTGAGGTTTTCCGCCCAGTCAACCCAATGGGGTCAGTTTACCTAACCACACGTTTTCTGGGCAGGCTTAGTCCTCTTAGCGGTTAACCAGTATTGTGCACAGTCTTTCGCCAGAAAGTGACAACTGCCCTTCTTGAATCAGCAGAAGGGAGAGAATGACCGTAAAAAATATTTCATGATCAATCTCCACGAAAGAATGTTGCCGACCTCAGCGGGGGTTGAACCCGCGACCTCCTGGTCTCCAGTCGGACGGCGCATCCAACTGAGCCACCGAGGCCAGCGAATGCTTATTTAAGCAGAGCTAGAATTGCTATTTTCGTTTTGTTTGTTTTGTTTTTGTTTTTTTTTCTCTAAATTCCTTCAAGTAAAAGGTACATTGTACCATAATAACCCTTCATATTGAGACAGACAGGCCTGAGCAAACAGAGTAGATCGGCCCAGATCAGAATTGCCACAGAGTGCAGTATCTGATCAGTGTCTACACTGTTTGGCACTCATCCAGCACTATTTTAGACACATACATCAACAGACTTTTTCACATTTTAGGACAAGTATGATAAGGTGTGAGGTAAATACAGTAGCCAGGTACTCATTAGAACTCATTAACCCTTAAAATGCCAAGAAAACCTGCATCTGAAAATATCATCTGTTTATGTCGCCTGCTGAATATTCTTGCAAATTTTTCAAACCTATTTTTGCATAAAGGCAAACAGTGTGGACCCTGATCAGACTGCTCCTACAGGAGCAGGAGCAGTCCGATCTGGGTCCACACTGTTTGCAAAAATGACTTTTAAAATCACAAGCAGATAACAAAGCAGACGACAATTGTTGTGATTGGCAGTTAAAGGGTTAAAGCGATTCTAAACTAGAAATGTGTCCAAAGGACATGGATACCCCCACCTGAAAAACTTAAAAGCAAATTGCTAACGCAGGACGCGGACGGAGACCGATGGACAGACAATGCCCTTTCCACCATTCTTCGAATGGTGGGAGGGATGGGGGATGGGGATAAAAACTACCATATTTACCCTAAGTTTGGGGGCAGACGGGCCTAAGCAAATGGTGTACACCCAGATCAGCTACTGCAGAATGCGCCATCTGACTAAGGGCCTACTCATTCAGCAATTTCTAGACTACAGGTAGTAAAATGAACTTGTTTGAATTTGGCAAAAGTTAAGGTGTCACAAAATTTAGGGTAAATATGGTACAATATAATTATTACTGTAGTTGATCTAATTACCGCGCAGAGGTTTAGATTTTTCAAAGTTACTGGAAAAACTTGTAGTAAAATATCCTCCTAATTAATTATTGAATACAGATCAACAGAGGACTTCATCAAGAACATATTTATGATGAGTATGTAATTTTGTTTCTGATTTTCGTTACAAAAGAATATGACAAAGGTACTCATCCGGATTGTCTTAACTTGTCACAGCAATTCAAATGCATACCAACAACATACACCTTTATGAAAAAGTAGATAAATGTACACTGGTTGTAATATTACTATAACTCAGAAATTGCTTAACTGTGCGCTTATAGAGATATGAATGGCAATAAGATTGAATACGGTATCTCAGCCAGTTTGCTGCAGTCCTTACTGACACACAGTTTCTATAGTGGCCCCTCTTCTATCGCGTAAAAAAATCCATTTTCTTTTGAATTGGCTTCAATGATAAGCATTTCCTGAGAACCAGCAGTTCCACAAACAAGAACTGATGTAACTAGTTTTGTACCTTGCAACCTTAACATTTACCACTCTCCGAGCAAATTCAGCAGTCAACAAATTCACTTTTTTTCTTATTTTTTCCCAGAAAATAGGCTTTGAAATTTCATGCAAATTGTCTCCCTTACAAACTGTCTCCTAAGGGAGACAATTTGCATGAAACGTCAAAGCCTATTTTCTGGGGAAAAAAAAAAGAATTATTTTTCAAGATTTTGTCTGCTGATTTTTTTACCCAGCATGCTCAGCATTATATAATCACTGGTACCCATCTAGAATGAGTAGCTGATAATGTAATGATGAATTAGTACTCTGTTGGGTATGTCTGACCTACTGACATTGCTGAATAATCTGAACCATGAACCGGGACACAGCCAAATTGAAAATATCAAACAGTGAAGACTCTAATCAGCCTGTGCAAATGCACAGGCTGCATGCCTGATCAGAGTTCACTGTTTGTATGAACAATCTCAGAGTATGAGAAATCCACAGAAGGAGTGAAGATTCTGATCCGACTGAGAATGTACTGTTCACTAGAGGCCTTGTTAACTGTCATCTGCTGATAACCTTTGCAAACAGTTTGGACCCAAATCAGGTCCGAAAAAACATTGGGCCTGATCTGGATCCAAACTGTTTGACACTCTGATGGTATTCCTGAAAGATTTGTTTTAAAAAATTAATTTAAAAAAAAAAATCCAAAGATGACCAGAAAACATGCAAAATTACCCAGCATGCAAAGAGTTAAGGAGCAGTATTTCTCCATAAAGGTGCTTCTAATGAGTACCGACAACATAGGTTTTTATTAAGAAATAAGAAAATTTATCCTAGAATTATCATCAAATATGTCTCCTTAACCCTTAAAGCACCAAGCAAAATTTGTAGCAGACGACATTCGAAATTTTTTTTTTTCATTTTTCAGAGAAAACAAGTCTTGACCTTTCATGTGAATCGTCTGCCAAATAAAAAAAAATAAAAAATTTTTTCGTCTGCTGCAGTTGTGATTGGCACTTTAAGGGTTAACAAATCCTGTGGTTCACACATGGCTACATTATTTTGCTGTGGCCTTAAGTTTATATGCGGTGGGGACCCTGGTCCCTCAGAAACCTATGCTATGTCATTGGATCAGATAAGAAAAAACCAAGATGAATAGTTTTTCACCTATTTCAATGAAAATTCAAGAAGGGCAGTTGTCAGTTTCTGGCAAAATAATGTGCACAAGTACTAGTTAACTGTTTTGAGGACTAAGCCTGCCTGGAGGATAGTGTGGTTATAGGTAAACTGACCACACCAACATGACCCTTATTGGTTGACTGAGCCGTAAAACCTCAACACAAATTTTCATGGAAACATAATTGTTGTGGTTCACATTAGAAACATCTTGTTGATCATGAGACAATCTAAAGGGAATTAATGGATACACTTGCCAGATTTTTTGCCGTTTTTACAAGGGAGGTAACTTTTGTGACTTCCTGTTTAAGGTTCTTACACATCAATCTCCTTCTGAAGAGGGTCTTCTTTAAAAGGACAGAATTTGTTTCCTTGCCTTCTGGGGAGCAAATTCTTTCCTTTTAAAGTAAACCCCTTATTTCTTTTTTAATTTTCACAGCAAATTACCGTATTCGACCTAATTACCGCACATACTCCTATAAGCACACAGTCAAGCAATTCCTTAGTCTTCAAATTATAGCCAGTGTACTTTTTGTCTACTTCTTTATAAAGGCATATGTTGTGGGTACCCATTTGAATTGCATCGACTTGTGGATGCAATTCAAATGAGTACCCACAACATGTTTTAATAAAGAAAATCAGAAAAAAAAAGAAAAAAAAACTCGCATAAACACCAAATAAGGCCTTTGCCGATATTTGTTTTTAAGGGTATCCTTAGTAAGTTGAGTCATATTTTGAAAAACCTAAGCGTACTGTGCGGTAATTAGGTCGAATACGGTAGATGACACACAATGTGAATCTGCCTAGCAGACGTTTTACATGTACTGTCAAACCTTGTTTTCTCTGAATAAAAACATATATTCTACAGGCAGTGCTGGTGCGATTGACCATTATATAACAGATAATTTGATCAATAGGAAGAAGGAAAATAATTATTAGTAAGAATTTTTATCTAGGCAATTATCCTTGAGTATGTTTCTTCCAATTTATTCATGGCTGAATACAATATTTAAAGCCAAACTTTCATCCATCAGAAGTAAATAAAACATCAGGTTAGGTCTAATGCATGGTTGTGTGATATTACTTAACCCACTGTAGACTGAATGAACCCCACCGCCCCTCAAACTATATTCTGAAAGATTCTAATTTCAATTTTAGGTACATTTGGCTATGAGATTTAGAAATTCCTAGAGAAAAATGGTTAAAAAACTTATAATTTGCAAACAGCGGAAACCTTGAGATCTGGGTCTGCACTATTTTCCAATTACCCTTAAGGGGTCTCCAGACTACAATGAGTTAAAATGCTGAAAAGTAAGAAGTCACAAAAAAAACAACTCAAAACAAACCAAACATCACAGATGCCATTTAAACTGAATATTCATGCCATTCTTGAAGCCTGATTGGGTGGCCTTGCATGTGATTAGCGACCCAGACTTTTGGATTACGTCAGGTCCCAGGTTGAAATCCTTCTGGAGGCAGACTTCATCTCATGGCTGTACAGTGTTTTATTGGATACAGCCTTTCGTTATCATCCTCACATCATCCTGACATGACTTATATAATGTTGAAAGGGATGTAAATCACCAATACATCATCCCACCATATTTGTATTACTAAACTTAGTTTAGTTAGCAACTGAAAATGCTTGTCAGTAAATACAGTAACAGGGAAATAAGTAGTAAATCCAAATCTACAATTTAGATGTTTGTTACGTGCATTAAGGTATGCACTTGAAATGGTGTGCAGCTCATTATTCTGAAGTGATAACTGGCAATTATGAGCAATTATCCATTAACTGTTTTCAACCTGAAAATTGCTACAGAAATGAGTATGAAAATAATTATTACTGTTTTAAATGAAGAAGTCCAAGCATAAATATCTCTTAATTCAACAAAATTGGAAGACAACCATGTCTCAGGTATCGAGATCTAGATAAAACTGTCCATACATGTGTCAACTTCAAAAACAAGAAAAATGTCTAAAGGCATTATGGACGGGTTTTTGAAATAATAAAGAAAGTGAGAGTTGTCTCTCTTGCATGTGAAACACCTACTGGTCCTCATCTTCATCCCTACCAAATATGAAAGCAATCCACTGAAGAATAAAGGTAACATATAACTTTGAAAATGATGCCTGCCACCTGCCAGCCCGCCAGCCCGCTACTTTAAAGGACAGATTTTTTGAAAAACCTGTCCAACAGTAATGAATTGGTCTCTTATTGGTTAATAAAACAGAACTATAGCCCACTGGGTATTATTTTAAATTAAACCCACCTTAACCCATTCATGCCAAACAGACTCATAACAAAGAGTTTGGACCTGTCTATTTCCAATACGAGGGTGTCTGGTTATAATAGTTTTTACTATGTTTTATAAAAATTCTTGTATTTCATACAAACATTGTATTACCGTATCAGATGTATTCTGCAGTGTCTGATCTGGGTCTGCACTGTTGCCAATTATCCTTTTAGGGGTCTCCAGACTAAAATGGGTTAATCCTTGTCCTGTTGAACCCAGATATATCCTGCATTTGCAAACAGTGTAGATCCAGATCAGTTGGCTTCTGAAGAAGCCTGAACTAATCTAGATCTGCACTGTTTGTCATACAGTATGTAAATTTATATCAACAATCTGCATTAAGTAATTAATCTGACTGGCTGACAATTAGATTGATTGTGTTGGGGTTTAACGACACATCAATCCTTGAGGGTCATTTTGTGTCATCTCCCAGAGAAAGGGAGAAGAGATAGTAAAGGAAACTGAAAGAGAGGGACAGCATAGAAAGAGGAAAATGAATGAAAGTGAAGAAATGGAAGAAAAAAACATTCCCCCTCTACCCTTACCAGCTGCAAGGACAGCAGGCCTTGCCCAAATGTAAGCCAATTTCAGTTGTATGCTCTAGTGAGGGCAAGATACACGACACCATTGCCTCACCCAACCACCTCGGCTGCCAATTAGAAATGGGTCTGGCATCTCACTTTATTCAGCATGACAATAGTTACTTGTGGACTGTCATCGCTGTTGTTGTGCTGTTGTGACTGAGCAAATATTTTATCCAAAGCCTTAATTCAAATGAACAGGCCTATGCACAAAATGTAGACTCAGAAAGGATGCCGCAATAAGAAGCATCTGATTGGGGTCATATCGAGATGATGGAAGGATGACAATGAAAGGCTCTATGCAACTAGAGCAAGTTGATGGTGTGCTATCCCATATCCCTGCACCAGCGCCATCGCATATCTCCGCGCACATCAAAATTCCAATTGTGTTCTTCCAGTCCTCATCCATAGGGCTATTACCTGTGAAGGTTCTAGCTCAAAAAGTCTAGGAGGAGTTGTGTGACAATAAAAAACAAGAGGCCCATGGGCCACGGCTCGCTCACCTGAATGAAATAGCCATTGTAGATATGCTGATGTTATGCAACATTTTTCCAATCCTGTCATTGCAACTAATGAAAGGATCATCATTTGAGCAGTTCTTTGTTTTGAACAAGAAGAATGTGGTTTTTATTATTATCATCATTTTACCATATATGGGCATGACAGTCATGGAGCATGACCATTTGAACAAACTTTCAATCCTGTTTCAACAGTAGGATTGACATGAAACTTGGTGGAAATTGGCAAACTGATTTCTGAAGAAAAGTGTTTAACAATATCATGATTTTATACATGTATACAGCACAGGGGCAAGAGAAGATAAATGTCGCAGAATAAAATGTTGAATGTAAATTAAAGCTCAGTTTGCTACTTCAATCATATATTGTAAGTTTTAGATACTTCAGCCATTTTTGTCTTTGTGTGTGTGTTCATTGCTCTCAAGGGTCATTCTTTTATAATATTGCTCTTTTCGATCTAGAGGTCATCCTGTTGCTACAGTGTGTTTCAACTCAAATCGCCCAACAGCGTGGGTGGAGATGTCAAAAATTGATTTTCAAGATGGTTTTCCAGCTGGCATGATTTTAGCTATTTTTCATCTCTACGTCTAATCTAACCTGTTGCTACATTGTAAGTTTCAACTTAATTTGCCTTGTGGTTTGCGAGAAGATGTCCAAAACAGATTTTCAAGAAGGCGGCTGTGGCAGCCATCTTGGATTTCCGATCATGATTTTAGCTCATTTCAATCCAAAAGTTGTTCTGTTTGTTTGTGTTGAGGTTTTACGGCCCAATCAACCTAATGGAGTCATGTCAAGCACAGTCAGTTTACCTAACCACACATTTACTGGGCAGGCTTAGTCCTCTAAACAGTTAACCAGTACTGTGCACATTCTTTCGCCAGAAACTGACAACTGTCCTTCTTGAATCAGCGGGAGAGAATGACCGTAGAAAATATTTCATGATCAATCTCCATGAAAGAATGTTGCCGACCTCGGCGGGGGTTGAACCCGCGACCTCCTGGTCTCCAGTCAGACGGCGCATCCAACTGAGCCACTGAGGCTGGAAGTTGTCCTGTTGCTACAGAGCAAGTTTCAACTCCAATCCACCAAAGGTTTGGGAATTTAAGAGATGTCGAAAATTGATTTTCAAGATGGCAGCTGTGGCAGCCATCTTGGATTTTCAATCGGCTCAGTTTTAAGTATTTTGTGTCTACTGGGCCCCAATGCTCCTTATCAAGTTTCAACTCAATTAGATCATTATAAGTCTTTAGAGGAGATGTCCAAACTATGAATTCCATAGAAATGTTTTGGGGATATACAAATGCATGGGGAAGCAAATTTGACCTTGTGGTAAAAAGGTCAAATGTCAAAATAGGACCATCATTTTAGCAATTTTAGTAGATCTCACTTCCCCGATGATTTGCGCAAAGATTAGTCCCCGGGGCTTATATAGTTCTGGAGAAGAAGATTTTTAAAGGTTTTTACCATATATGGCCACCTTGGTAAATGGACCCCGACTATTTTAGCAATCTTTCGTTCCCCTGCCCCAATAAGGCTCCACTTGAAATTTGAGCAACATTGGCCCAGAGACTTCAGAGGAGGTTGTTTGAATTTCTCAACATTTTCCCCATACAAATGTATGGGCCCATATAAATGTATAGGGAAGCAAACTTGACCTCGCCGTAAAAAGGTCAAACGCCAATGTACGACCATCTTTGGTAGACCGCCCGTCCCCGATGATTTGTGCAAACATTCAGCCCTAAGGCATCCTCAGTTCTGGAGAAGAAGATTTCAAAAGGTTTTTACCATATATGGGCATGGTGGCCATCTAAGTCAACCGACCGCAACAATCTTTTGTTCCCCCAACCTAAGTAGGCTCCATATGAAATTTGAGCAAAATTGGCTCAGCGGCTTAAATGGAGAAGTCGTTTGACAATGTTAATGGGCGGATGGACAAAAAGTGATCACTTTAGCTCATCCTGAGCATAGCTAAGGTGAGCTAAAAAAAGGACCCAAAATCCTACTTTTTGACCTCTGGTGACCCCCCAGACATGCCCCCAGGACAAAATTTTTGCACCACTGTATTCTACTTTTTATTACCTCTGATTTGATATGCATCATGACTATGTTTGTACAAAACGGATTTTGGACCCTTCTGGGCCACAACCCACTGGCCCTGCCCCCAGGGGTTACATCAAAATTCCGAATGTGTTCCTCCAGTCCTCAGCCAGAGGACTATTGCCTGTGAAAGTTTCGAGAACTTAGCTTAAATGGGCTAGAAGCAATGGTATGACATTACAGACGGACGTACAGACAGACAGACAGATAGGGGGTTATCGCCGGCCTCGGTGGCTCAGTTGGATGCGCCATCCGACTGGAGACCAGGAGGTCGCGGGTTCAACCCCCGCCAAGGTTGGCAACATTCTTTCGTGGAGAATGATCATGAAATATTTTCTAAGGTCATTCTCTCCCTTCCGCTGATTCAAGATGGGCAGTTGTCAGTTTCTGGCGAAAGAATGTGCACAATACTGGTTAACCTCTTAGAGGACTAAGCCTGCCCAGTAAACGTGTGGTTAGGTAAACTGACCGCGCTCGACATGACCCCACTGGGTTGACTGGGCCATAAAACCTCAACACAACACAAGATAGGGGGTTATCACAATATCCCGGCTTTTTCTTCGAAAAGCACGGGGATAATGAGGCACCATACAGTCATGAGATAAATTTCGCCATTCCAGGTCACCGCTTGATCCCAGTCATCAGAAGCGCTAACCATTCAGCCACTTGGATGCTTCTTAGGCACATGAGCTGGCGGTATAATGGTCTTATTCAAATTTTAGGACTATTGTGGTAGATACAGTGTCTGAATATTTAGGGTAAATATGATTTAATGTTTAGATGCAGGTGCCCACAGCTCAGATGAAGATGCCAGGTATTAACTGCTTGCCATATCATAATGGTATTATATGCAGCAAGCAGCTCTAGATATGACTGGGGTATCAGGAAAATATTTTATTTTTATTTCTCCATGAAAATATATGTTGTGGGTACTCATTAGAAGTGCCTCAATGAGGCACTTCTAATGAGTACCCACAACATATCTTTTCATGAAGAAATAAGAAAAATATCAACTATTTTGGATGAAAAAAAGTGCCTTATCTGGAGAAATGAATTACTCTAAATATTGAGACACAAAAGGCCTCAGCAAACAGGGTAGACTGAATGCACAGAAAGATATGGATCTACACTTTTGCCATTATTCAGCAGTCTTTTGAGGCATCAACAGGTAGTAAAAATTAGCATACTAGTTATAACTTCATGACCAGTATGGTAAGCAATATTTTGGATAAATATGGCAGTAATCTATTCTAAATGACAATGTCATATTTCAGTAGATATAAGATATGGAATAGAAAATCCCTTGAGCAAACAAAGAGAAGCCTTCTGAAACAGTGCTCCAGCTGAAAAAAAAAAACAGCAAGTCGGATGAAGATTTTTATAGTTCTGCTTAAAATCAGTATGAATTGGAGTTGGCTGATTGGTTGGATTGGAGTTTAACGGCCCAGTCAACACTGTTAAGGTCATGTCGAGCCAGTCAGTTAACCTACTCACAGCTTAGTCCTCTAATCCATTTTGTTTTTTTTTTCACAGGCTCCTGCGAAGGATGAGATAAAGTGATAAAAAATGAAATGATGGCGTAATGATGACAATACATATAGCATTTATTTGTTTAACACATTTATTAGTTGTTGTTTTCTTTATATGTGTATATATTTTTTCACCTCTGCTTGACTGACATGGTATTTTTACAGATTGGGTGAACTGCAATTATTATTATTTATTTTTTTTTCCAGTACATATATCAGTCATTCCACTTCTGTTCTACATCATAGATAACATAATATACACATACACATACATACAGACATATTTTAGTTGGGACAGAAAGGCAACTGGCAAACAGTGAAGATCAAGATCAGACATAGCAGAATGTGGCATCTGATCAAGGTCAACACTGTTTGCATTAAATACAGGAATTTCTATAAAACAAAGTAGTGATAGAAGCTAACCAGACACCCTCTGAAACAGACTGGTCCAAAGAGTTCTGGTAGAAGTATCCACTCGACTAGACTGGCTCCCATCTAACTGATATATGAATCAGCATAAAAACTATTTATATTTTACAAAAATCCTATCTGTTAGAATGTCCTTCTCTCTGAGTTGGCTGATCAATTATGAGTTTCTGACTGGTAAGGGAGATGATATGTGTATAAAAATAGTCAAGGAGGAGTGTTTTACCTGTGTTAGATTATAAATGTAAAACTCATAGTGTCGTGCCAGGTTACCATTCGACGTAAATGGGCATAATGAGGTTAATCAGTACTTCACTGCACATTACTTTTGTCAGCAAACACATAAAAACATAAGTTGATGCATCACTCAAGGTATAATAATTTTTCTGTATTTACATTAATCCTTGTCATGCTGAATAAATTAAGATGCCACACCCATTTCTAATTTTCAGCCAATCAGATTACTTGATCCAAATTACTGATATAAATTCACATATTTAATGGCACAGTGCAGATCCAACTGATCTGGATCTACACTGTTTGCAAAGGAAGGGTATATCTGGGTTCAGCAGGGCAAGAGTTAATGGTTGGACAAACAGGACTGAGCATACCCCAAGGATTTACAACGTTTCCAAAATATGTATAAATATCAACAAAATGCTAGAAAAAAAAGTTTTAGGTAAAGAAACACCTAATTTGATAATTACTATATGATTCAGTGAAAATTAAGTAGAAACTAGTGAGTTATAGTCTTTTAACCCCCCCCCCCCACCCCCCCCCCCCCCACACACACACAAAAAAAAACAAAACAGAAAACAGAAAACAAGAGGGCCATAATGGCTCTGTAATGCTCACCTGAGTATCATAGCACTCAGAGAACCTGACCCAGAAATCATCACAGCAAAAATTCTGACCAAGATTCATGATGTTTAAGTAAGACATTATGTAGCATGCCTAATGGACCATGAAATATAGGTCAAGATCAAAATGACTGCATTCAAAAGGCCATGCTAAGATATATGCAAGTGCCAAGTTTCATTACTGCAGGATGAATAGTTGTTGAGAAACTGACCTAAATGAATAAACTTAAGTCACTGAGCTGTGTAATATAGCTCATAATTGACCCAGTTCCACAATTGACCTAGAAACCATCAAGACAAACATTCTGAGCATGATTCATGATGATCACTTCAAAAATGTGACCTCTAAACTGTTAACAAGATTATACTTTGATTTGGCCTGGTGACCTAGTTTTTGACCCTGTAACCCAGTTTTAAACTTGACCTAGAAATCATCAAGACAAACATTCTCAGCAAGACTCATGATAATTACTTCAAAACTGTGATCTCTAGAGTGTTAACAAGGTTTTCCTTTGATTTGGCCTGGTGACCTAGTTTTTAACCCAAAGTGACCTTGATTTGAAGTCATCCTAAAGAACATTAATAAGACAACATTTTGAGCATGGTTCATGATGATTACTTCAAAAATGTGACCTCCTGAGTGTTAACAAGGTATTCCATTGATTTGGCCTGGTGACCTAATTTTTGACCTGAAGTGACCCAGTTTCAATCCACCTAGAAATCATCAAGACAAACATTCTGTGCAAGATTCACAATAATTGCTTCAAAAATGTGAGCTCTAGAGTGTTAATAGAGTTTTCCTTTGATTTGGCCAAGTGACCTAGTTTCTGACCCCAAGTGACCCAGTTTCAAACTTAACCTAGAAATCATCAAGACAAATATATTGGGCAATATTCATGACAATTACTTCAAAAATGTGACCTCTGGAGTGTTGACAAGGTTTTCCTTTGATATGGCCTGGTGACCAAGTTTTTGACCTGAAGTGACCCAGTTTCAAACTTGAACTAGAAATCATCAAAACACATTTTGAGCAAGATACATGATGATTACTTCAAAATTGTGACCTCAACTGAGTTAAAAAGATTTTCCTTTGATTTGAATGGGTAACCTAGTTTTTAACCCAAAGTGACCTAGTTTCGAATCCAACTTAGATTTCATAGGGGCAAACATTCTGAGTAAGTTTCATTAAGATTGGGTCAAAACTGTGACCTCTAGAGTGTTAACAAACTAATTGTTGATGATGCACAATGGACAGGTGGTGATCACAATAGCTCACCCTGAGCATTTGAGATAAAAAAAAAACATCAGAAATCCAGTTTAGTACAAAAAAAAGTGAGATTCATGATTTATAGCACTAAAGTTAGTTAGATTCTGTCTGGAATCCTATTCAGTACTAAAATTTAGAGAGATTCCTGTTTAGTATTAAAGTTGTCAAGATTCCTGTTTAGTTCTACAGTTAGTGAGATTCCTGTTAAGTACTTAAGTTAGTGAGATTCCTGTTTGGTACTGAAGTTAGTGAGATTCCTAAACTGTTTAGTACTAAAGTTAGTGAGATTCCTGATTAGTACTAAACTTAGTTAGAGAAATAATCCCACTGTAAGAAAGAGTTGCAAAGAAATCACTGGACAAGGAGCAAGCTCTTGTTAGTAGGTTTTATTTAACCTTTAGCATGCTATTCGTTAAATTAGCAGACATAACATTACTAATATTTTTCTGATTTTTTCCCAGAAAATAAGCCTTTTCATCCTTTGGGAAAAATGCATAAAATGTCAAGTCTTACTTACTGGAAAAAGTAAGAAAAACATTTTATTTCCTTAATCACCAATCACAACTGCAGCAGACAACAATTTGAATATATATATTTTTAGAGAAAAAAGGTTTGACATTTCATGTGCATTATATGCTAGACAGACAATTAAAATGAAATGTCAAGCCTATATTTTCTCTATAAAATAATAATCAAAAAGATATTTGAATGTCATCTACTAGAATTATGCTTGGCACTTTAAGGGTGAAAAATGTTGAAATGTTGCTATTTAAATTTAGCAGGTCAAAGGTTAGAAAGGTAATTCTTACCCAGCATGCATTAAGGGCAAGGCACTAAAAACAAAAACAGGAAGAATGCATGTATTGTAAGCAAACTGAACTGAAACAACCCACAACCCTTAGTGCACTAGTCATTTGTAATCACTACTTCCCCACCTACAGGGAATAAGCGGTGACACTGACTTTTCATAAATTACAGCTTTGTTAAAAGCCCTGCACTGTGGGGACTTGCTTATGGTCATAGTCCTGCTCTTTATAAAAGTAAATTCCTTGGGGGTATATGTATGCAATAGGACATGCCCTGCTCTAACCCTGCACTGTGGGGGAACTCAGAAGGACTTTGTATGGCTCATTATCCCTGCTACTGCCCAACCATCCCCTAAAGTTGGGGGGCAGTGATTACAAATGACTAGTGCATTATATTCAGACATTACATTTTTACTCGTCATATCTGAAAACCTTACCACCTTACCAAATTTGTCCTAAAATTGGGACCTCCATTATACTACCACCTGATGTACCTGAAATTTGCCGGATGAGTGGCCAACGGTGTAGACTCAGATCAGACACTGCATTCTGCAGTGTCTGATCTGGGTCTCCACTGTTTGCTCAGACATGTGTGTCCAAATTATACTTAGGGTTATTATGGTATAATAAATCCTTACTGTATTTATCCTGAACTTAAAACAAGTTGTGCACCATCTTAACTGCTACACTAAGTATTGGGAAACCCTTCTACTAACCCATAGTTCTTGATAAGGCACTTTTTTCAACCAGAAGATATCTATATTTTTCTTATTTCTCGACGAAAACATACGTTGTAGGTACTCCTTAGTGCCAAGGTGCTTCTAATGAGTACCCACAACATGTTTTCATCGAGAAATAAGAAAAATATTTACCTGATACCCACTCTTATCTAGACCTATGTAACCATACTTGTCCTAAAATTTGAAGTAGTCCATTCTACTACCTCTTGATTTGTTTAAAACATTGCTGTATGTATGGCAAACAGTAAAGACTGATCAGACACCACATTCAGGGTCTACAATGTTTTGCAAAGGCCTTCTGTCCAAATACTTGGGGTATGACAGTAATTCAAAGCTCCAGATAAGAGGGTGTATCCACATATGTTTTCTTATTTCTACCCTGTTTGAGCACACAGTGTAAACCCAGACCAGATGCCACAGAATGGGGCATCCAGCTGATCAGGTTCTACACTATTTGCCATTCACAAAGCACTTTATGCAATAGAATACAAGCAGTAAAATGGACTCACTGAAATTTTAGGGCAAGTATGGTAAGGAGTCTGTTTACGGCCCAGTCAACCCAATGGGGTCATTATCAGTCGAGCACGGTCAGTTTACCTAAGCAGTTAACCAGTATTGTGCACATTCTTTTGCTAGAAACTGACACTAACTACCCTTCTTGAATCAGAGAGAGTGACCGCAGAAAATATTTCATGATCAATCTCCATGAAAGAATGTTGCTGACCCAGCAGGGGTTGAATCCGCAATCTCCTGAACAACAGTCAGATGCACATCCAACTGAGCCATTGTCAGGCCGGTCTGTAAGGACAAGTTGTCCGAATACTTAGGGTGACTATTGTAAACTGGGCCCACGTGTTCAAAACTAACGATCTCGTTAGTTAACGATTCGTTAAAATTTTAATCGAGTGATACGCAAATATGCTGAAATTTTTTGCTGAAAAAATGTGAGTAGCTTTTGCAGTGCAAAAGCTACTCACATTTTTTCAGCAAAAAATATCAGAATATTGTGTATTGAATCTGCTAAAACGGTTAACGAAATGACCCTTAACGAGCTCGTTAAGCTAACGACGCTTTGAACAACTGGGCCCTGGCTTCTATTTTCCTGTGGCTCATACACCATAAATGAGCTGGGGCACAGTATTTCCTAAACTGTCTTTGTACCCAGGGAAGAGTCACTCACAGATTAGCCTGAGCACCCATACAGTCTGATCAGTCTTCCCTTTCCATTTGAAGAGGCTTTGGGTCCTAAAATGGCTACCCACAGAGTGCCCTGGAAAAGACTGACCAGTCACTGACCTAATGCATAGGCCGATCTGTCTTAGCTGGGTGCACATCATGATCTAGTCTTGTAGGAAATTCTGTGCCCAGGCTCAAAAAGAATACGGCACAGCTCCAGATAAGGTGATAACTTAGGATAATATATGTATTTTTATATTATTATTATTTTTGCATAATACAGTTGACTCTTGTTATCACAAATTCACTTATCTCAAATAACCACTTATCTTAGATGAAAATCTGGGCCCAGTTGTTCAAAGCTAACGACATCGTTAGTTAACGATTCGTTAAGATTTACATCGAGTGATACGCAAATACGCTGAAATTTTTTGCTGAAAAAATGTGAGTAGCTTTTGCAGTGCAAAAGCTACTCACATTTTTTCAGCAAAAAATATCAGAATATTGTATATTAAATCCACTAAAACAGTTAACGAAATGACCCTTAACGAGCTCGTTAAGCTAACGACGCTTTGAACAACTGGGCCCTGATCCCTATTTCAACACGGAAATACAGGTAAACAAAATATTGTGGAAAAGAGGAGAAAGGAGCAATTTCTCCGCTTTTTCGCAATATTTTCAATATCTAATTTCAGGAAGGAGCAATTTCTACTCTATTCCGCAATATTTTCAATATATCTCTAACTTCAGGAAGGAGCAATTTCTCCTCTTTTCCGCAATATTTTCAATATATCTCTAACTTCAGAATCAAATTACATATTCATTTGTGAAATGTGGTTGGTCGATTTATTTTTTTCTCAGTTCTGCAAATCTAATATGGCAAGGTACAGATACCTCGAAGTATTTCAGAGAGTCTCTTGGACTGCGTAGATAACACGAGTTCAATGTATTATATTTTATCTGTACTAACAGAACTGCGCCACTGTGGCAATTCGATGAGTATCCGTGGTGACAAGATAATGAGCCACAATGTCAGAAACCATACCTTCGAGCATGTATGCCCTGTAAAGATTCAGATCAGCATGCACATTCACACATTCTGGTCAGAATCTTCATTGGGCACATTTTGGATAACCAAGGGAACAAAGTTTCTTCATGCGGATGATGAGGAATTTGATCAGACTGTGCTGATGTCTTCGTTGGCCGCACAATTGTCCGAAGGTACGTTTTCTCACTTTAATTGCAACTTATATGTTTTGGTGCAGAATTAATAAAACATTTACCTTCTTCACCCTTGTCATGCTGAATAATTTATGATGCCATGCCCACTTCTAATTCTCAGCTAATCAAATTACTTGATCCGGGTTGTTGATACAAATTCTCATACTTAATGACAAACAGTGCAGATCCAGATCAGTTGGCATCTAAAGAAAGCCAGCTGATCTGGATCTACACTGTTTGCAAAGGCAGGACATATCCAGGTTCAGTAGGACCAGGGTTATACCCAATGTCCAAAAGCCACATCAACTTTTCTAATCTTATGCCTTACTTTATTTGGAGAAAATTCAACAGGAACCGGTAAAATAATGCACGTAAAAAAGACTCAAGAAAAATCATTACAGACTTCAGGAAGCCTCACAGCACTTACAGAAAGTGTTGTTTGTGGGACAATGTCACATGACTAATGTGTCTAATTCATCATCATCACCAATAATATTATTGTTAATCAGAAAAAAAATCACTTGACCTTTCTAGCCAAATGTGGCAGTTGGTCCAACTCTCTATTTATCTGGACCTATAAGATGAAGTATTGCATTATACCATAATAACCCTAAGTATTAGGACAGACAGGATTTTGCAAACAGTGTTGACCCAGATCAGATGCCACAGAATGTGGCATCTGCTCAGGGTCTACACTGTTTGCCATACATACAGCACTATTTTAGAGACATGAACAGGTAGTAGAATGGACTATTTCAAATTTTTGGACAAGTATGGTAAGTAGATAATGTGTCCCAATACTTTGGGTAAATACTGTAACATGATCTAATCTACCAGATTTACGCTGTGTATTCGAACAGACAGATCTGAGCCAATATAGGCTCATATAACATGGTATCTGATCAGTCTATGATGCTTGCCACTCATTCAGCAGTTTTTGGACAGTCACCAATCAACTGGTAGCAAAAAGACTTTTTTAACACTTTGCATGTCAGGTAAAAATTTAAGCAGAAGAATTTTTTGAAACATTTCATGTTTTCTTATTTTTCCTAGAAAATAGGATTTGACACTTCATGCAAATTGCCTCCTAAGGAGACAATCTGCATAAAGAGCGAGATCCTATTTTTTAGGAAAACAGGAAAAATATCATCAGTTTGTAGTCTGCTGTATTTGCCCATAGGATGGAAAGTGTTAAGTTTCTGAATATTAACCCTTGTCCTGCTGAATCCGGATATGCTCTGCCTTTGCAAACAGTGTAGATCCAGATTAGTTGGCTTCTGAAGAAGCCAAATGATCTGGCTCTGCACTGTTTGCCAATAAGTATACGAATTAATAGCAGCAATTTGTATCAAGTAATCTGATTGGCTGAGAATTAGAAGTGGGCGTGGCATCTTAATTATTTAGCAGGACAAGGGTAAAGGGAATAATTGGTAAAATATTACCACATTTTGCCTAAGTATTTGGACACCTCAAGTCCTTACAATAACTGTTCTAAAATTTGAACAAATACAAGTTATTACCCGTTGTGTCTAAAAATTGCTGGACAAGTGGCAAACAGCCTAGACCCTGATTAGACGCCACGGCATCTCATGTGGGTCTACACTGTTTGCTCAGGCATGTCTGTCCACATATGGTAAATACGGTATATGCAATAGGTGCTACTTAGATGATGGTGGAACTGTAAGAATCAGGGAAAAAATCATTAAGGTTAAATAATTAATGCTCTAGCTGTACCACACCTTGACAATATGAGCTGTAATGTCAGAAAATGTACCTTTGGACAGGTGCACCCAACAAAGATTCAGATCAGCCTGCACATTTATACAGTCTGATCAGAATCTTCACTGGGTGCATTTTGGACCGCCAAGGATGCAAAGTTTCCTCAAGTGGATAATGATTTTGATTGATTGAGGTTTTATGGCCAAGTCAACCCATTAGGGTCATCTTGAGTGAGGTCAGTTTACCTAACCACACTTTTCCTCAGCAGGCTTTAAGTCCTCTAAGCAGTTAACCAGTACTTAAACTGCTAACCAGCACATAGTCATAATTTCACCAGTAACCGACAACTGCCCTTCTTAAATCAGTGGAAGGGGAAGAATGACATGCTTTCATGGTTTCATGGTCAATCACCACCAAAGTTATGTGGCTCAGAGGTACAGGGATTCAACCCCTGATCTGCAGTTATACATCCTACCCGATTGTGCTTTGGAGCCAGCATTTTTAGACATATCAACAGATAGTAACATTTATTGCATGGACTTGTTCAAAGTTTAGGATGAGAGTGGTAAGGAGTTATGGTGTCTCTGAATATCAAAACACAGAAACAAGAAACTTTTCTCTCCTGAATATGGCTTCTTTCTTTTTTTTTTTCAAATAAAGAAATGGGTTGTTAACCAATTGTATACTGAATAGACTCTCCCACACTATATATTGGAAAAGTCCAATTTCAATTTTCGTTACGTCCGGCTATGAGATTTACATATTCCTGGAGAAAAATGGCTAAACTATTTGCAAATAGTGGAGACCCTGATCAGACGCCGCGTTCTGTGGCGTCTGATCTGGGTCTGCACTGTTTGCCAATTACCCTTTTACAGGTCTCCCGACTACAATGGGTTAAAACATAGCTGCAGATAAAATGTTTTTTAATTGAAAAATAAAGACATTTTTCTTATTTCTCCCAAAAACTATATGTTGTGGGTACTCATTTGAAGTGCCTCTGCAAGGCGCTTCTAATGAGTACCACAATATATATTTTCATGGAGAAATAAGAAAAAAAAATCTTGATACTCCATTTATCTGTCGCTACGTAAAATCATTCAATCATGATGACAACAATAGAAAACACCAACACCCACTCAAAACATCCAGCGTCATTGCTTAGCATGCAAGGAAAAAATTTAAGGAGACGAAATTTAATCATTAGTTTTTCAAGAAAACAGGATTTGACATTTCATGCAAATTGTATGAAATATCAAATAAAAATAAAAAAAATATTCCGAAAAATTTGTCATCAGCTGAATTTGCACATAGCGTGCTATAAAGTGTCAAATGCAACTGTGTGTCAGATTATTTCCTTCTGTTGACTATGAAGACTTCACATGCATTTCATCTCTACAACACCCACCTTTGGAGTGACATAAAACTGAATACTGCCAGGAGGGAGCTATGATAAAGAGGTTCAATGCACTAACTGGTACTGTAAAATGGTCAAGGGAAGAGCTTGTTAATTGTTATATACCTGTCATGCCATCTTTAAATAAAATTTCTTATATCTCATCTTAACAGTTGTAACTGAGGTTTAATGCGTAGCATGCAAGATAAAAAATTTCTGTAGAGGACAATCTGAAACAGTTTTCTTATTTTCCCCAGAAAATAGACTTTGACATTTCATGCAAACTGTCTTCGAAGAAGACAGTTTGGATGAAATGTCAAAGCCTTTTATCCGGGAAAAATACAATCAATTTGTCCTCTGCTGAATTCACCCAGAGGTTAATATCAGATGATTCACATGAAATGGTTACTGTATTTATTTTCTTTAAAAAAAAAAAAAAAGTTCAAAACGTCATCTGCTGCAATTGAGATTGGCACTTTAAGGGTTAATTCTGTAGAATCCACCTACTCCTCCAATAAAATCTCAAGTTCCTGCAGGTATGCATCATGCAACTTGATTCTTATATATTATCATGACTCTTAAAATTGCTATATCAAAATGGGAGACACAAAATATTTTTATTTAACCCTTCTCTTGCTGAGCACGACATGCCCTGTCTTAGCAAACAGTGTAGATCCAGATCAGTAGGCTTCTGAAGAAGCCAACTGATCTGGATCTGCACTGTTTGTCATTAAATATTTGAATATCTATCAAAAATTCAGATCAGGTAATCTGATTGGCTGGAAATTAGAAGTGGGCCTGGCATCTTAATTTATTCAGCATGACAAGGGTTAAAGTGGAATGGATACACATTCAGGGGAGGAAACTCTAACACATCCCTTCTGTAAATGGGTGTACTGTATTTACCATTATGTATTTGGACAGACAGTGCAGACCCAGGTGAGTGGGCGTAGAATACAGCATCTCATCCGGGTCTACACAGTTTACCATTCATCTAGCAAGTTTTAGACACAACATCTGGTAGTAAACTGTACTTGTTCAAATTTTAGAACAAATAATATAAGGAAGGAGTGAGATGTCCAAATACTTAGGGTAAATATGGTACATTGTACTATGAAAAAAGAAAGTATTAGTTTGCTCATAAATGGATCAAAGGGGGGGGTTGGTGTGCAGAAAAGAAGAAGCTGTTTCCCGTGTACAAAATGGCAGAAAATTTACCAAGTGTATCTAGGCCCCTTAAGTACTTTGATTTTTATCTTCAACTTATTGTAAAGTGTTATCAAGGTTAGGTAATTCCTAAAGAGGATAAATGCCCCCACTACTGCCAGTTTGGCCTTTATGGCAAAATTTCAAAGTAAATCATGGGTATGTAACTCTAACTTTAAAATTTGATCACAGTTAAAAGAACTTTACGCAAAAGCCTTGCCTATATTCTTAATTTGCTCCAAGTTTCAAATGATTATCTTGAAAACTGTAGGAGAACTCGAGCTAAGACACAAACCCTACTATGCCAAGCGTTTAAGGCCATATTTCTAAGTAAATCAAGGGTAATAGTGACTATAGTAATAAAAATTTGAGCAGAGTTTTGTGACCTTTATGCTCAAAATGCCCAGCCTATATTCTTACTTTGCTGCATTAGTTTCAAATCATTATCTTGAAAATTGTAGAAGTTGTGGAGACACAAACCCTATTACATCATGTGTATAAGACAAATTTTCTGAATGTATCAAGGGAATGTAACTACCAGTAATAATTCTATCAGAGTACTGTGACCTTTATGCACATGGTCAGTCTATATCCTTACTATGGCGCAAGTTTCAAAGCATTATCTTGTAGGAAAAGTTGCAGAGACACCAACAGTACTGTAAAGTGTGATGGACGGACACACAGACGGACACAAAGGTGTACGTATGTCGATGGATAAAACTATATGCCCTCCAATTCATTACAAAGTGACTATAATAATGGAACTTACCTCAAAGTATTCTTTCTTTGAGGAGGTTTTGAGCGCGGTTATCCACTCCTCCATGTCTTTTCTACTTTCGGCACACAGAACCAGATTTCTGAATGGTGTGATCACCTGAAAAATATAATTAAAAAAATGTTCAATGGCTGAACTAGGAAAAAACATATTCGCCCTAAATATCTGGTTCGAAATACAGCAAACAGCTGTGTAGATATAGATCAAACTGCTCCTATACTGTTTGCCGTTCTGTCATTACGCTTCAACAACCTCTTTATAAAACTATACAGCTGGAATCCAAAGCAAAACCGTGTTAGCTGAACAAACAACTGTTGCATCCAAATAAGAATGTATGGACCATATAGAAAAATTTCCCAACAAAAATGTATAGATTATATAGAAAAATGACCATAAATGGTCATTTTCCATTATACTCTAAACATTTTTGTATGACTATAAATGGTCATTATTCTACATAATCTTATATTTTTGTATGTCCATAAATGGACATTTTTCTACATAATCTATACATTTTTTTGACCATAAATGGTCATTTTTCTATATTATTTAAACATTTTTGTTTGAATACAACACTTTTGGGTCTCCTTTTAACTATTTTATATCTGAAACTGTCTTATAAATCGAAACATCTTATAAAGAGGTTTCATGTGTACTTTCTGTACACACTATCAGGCAGTCTGTGTGGTGTATTCAAATTTTAACCCTTGTCATGCTGAATAAATTAAAATGCCACCCCCGCTACTAATTTTCAGCCAATCAGATGATTTGATCCAGGACTTTGATACAAATGCACATTATAACTTAATGACAAATAGTGTAGATCCAGATCAGAAGCCAACTGATCTGGATCTACACTGTTTGCACTGGCAGGGCATATCCTGGTTCAGCAGGAACAAGGTCTGTGGACTTCCTAGTCCTGCTGAATCCGGATATACCCTGCCTTTGCAAACAGTGTAGATCCAGATCAGCTGATCTGGATCTGCACTGTTTGTCATTAAGTATGTGAATATATAACAATAATCTGGATCTAGTAATCTGATTGGCTGAAAATTAGAAGAGGGTGTGGCATCTTAATTTATTCAGCAGGACAAGGGTTAAGGAAAGTATTATAAGGAGTTAAGGTGTCCAAATATTTAGGGTAAATTATTCAGTAACTGAGTAATTTTATCTGATCCTTAACTGGCTTATCATAATTAACCTTGACCAGTCTCTATAAGCATAGTCAGCAGACAATAAACTGATGATATATTTTTATTTTTCCCAAGAAAACAGGCTTTGACATTTCATGCAAACTACCATTGGAGACAATTTGCATAAAATGTCAAATCCTGTTTTCTGGGATAAATATGAATTATACTTCAATATGTTGTTTGCTGAAAATTTTAATAAGCAGGCATGCTTTGCATTATATATTTCAGACGCCTGAGACTCCTAACCATACTAATATCTTAATCTGGAATATCTCTTTTTTATAGATAACAGGGCTTGACAATATTTCATGTCAATAATCTCCATTGAAGACAAAGACTATCCAAGGGAGCATCAAGCCCTATTTTCTGTGAAAAATAAGGAAAAGAAACTACAAGAAAATTGGTTCTGTGAGGCAATTCCTGCAAGTGCATGATGTATGTTTTTGTGGAGAAACAAGAAAAGAACAATATTGAGAAGTGGTACTGATATTTTCATTTGACTTTCGTGATTCAGCAACAAGCAGGTAATTAAACAGGTGTGCAATGAATTAAAGTAATTGTACTTTAAATTGTGCTGAATTAGTTATATTTCATGAACCAATCAAACACCTGTAATCTTGTTACATTAACCTTTACCATTCCCTGGGCTAATTCAGCAAACAACAAATTGATGATATTGTTCTTTTTTTTTTTTTCTTTTTTTTTTTTTTTCACAAAAGAGGCTTTGAAATTTCATGCATATTGTCTCCAAAGGAAGGAGATAATTTGCATGAAATGTCAAAACAAATTTTTTGGAAAAAATATGAAAATATTTCATAATGTCATCCAATGAAAATTTTACCCAGCATGCTAAGTGTTCATTATGAACACTTGAGAATAAACATTAAGTTGTGGGTGTTTTGGTGTCAGCTGCAGGATTTCAATAAGGTTTCTCACTCGGAATCTTTTTCTCAGCTTCAGTCCTGATTTGGGAGTTTTAAGGCCCATTATCAACACTGTTTTGCAGCGTCTGATCTGGGTCTGCACTGTTTGCCAATTTTCCTTTTAGGGGTCTCCAGACTACGATGGGTTAATGAAAGAAATAATTTTGCTGAATGGCTATTTCACGGCTGCTGGTGGTGTTCAAAAAACAGAGCTGAATGCACAGACTAAGCACTGTTCAGCCAAGCGTGAAAATTAGATCAAGGTCAGTTGATGGCAGTGAGTAGGGGGCATCATGGCAGATGTGTGATTGAAGTTTCATTACCCTAGAAGACTTGGTGTTTGAGAAACAGAGCTAAATGTACAGACTAAACATTGTTGATGCCACTGCCGATGCAGATGACATGTGACCCGAAAGTGATCCCTGTGCTGCTCCTGCTTCTTAAAGCAGTCGTGACAAAAAGTGTGTATACCCTAGTCACATTCTGCTGATTCTGATCCAGGTCTACACTGTTTGCTAATGTCCCTTTTTGGGAATGCTAGCTTAGGCATAATTGGGTTAACCCAAGAGCTCATCACATAAGCTCAATGGTTTTGAACCCTACTTCATTATAAAAACATATTTTGTGGTACTAATTTGAATAGCTTCAACTTGTATAGATGAGGCGTTTTTTTTTTTTGTTTTGCTTTTTTCAATCAAAATGTATTGATAGTTTGCTTATTTCTGCAGGAGAACATATGTTGTCAGTCACTCATTAGAAGCGCCTTACCACTGCACTTCTAAGGAGTGCCCACAATATAAATTATGTTTTTATGCAGAAATAAGGAAAATAACCTGATACCTCCACTGTCTGGAGCTATATCACATGTCTATCTATTCCAAGCATCATGAAAACATGCCTATATAATTTTGACCCCCTTTAAAACCCCACTTTTATATAGTAAAACTATGGTTTACAGGGATATACATTATTTTTCTGATTTCTGCTCAAAAGCATAGATTGTGGGTACTCATTAGAACTGCTTCATCAGCAAGTCATGGCACGCCATCGCATATCCCTGCGCCACCCCCATCACATATCTCATGCACATCTAAATTCCAAATACGTTCCTCCAGTCCTCATCCATAGGGCTATTACCCGTGTGACAGTTTCAAGGTTCTAGCTCAAAAAGCCTAAGAGGAATTGTGTGACATTAAAAAAAAGGACCCAAAATTCTACTTTTCGACCTCTACTGACCCACAGACATGCCCCCTGGGGCAAAATTTTTGCACCACTGTATTCTACTCTTCCTTATTTTCGATTTGATATGCAGCATGACTATGTTTGTACAAAATGGATTATGGACCCTTCGGGGCCACACCCCTGACCCTGCCCCCAGGGGTTACATCAAAATTCCGAATGTGTTCCTCCAGTCCTCATCCATAGGGCTATCACCTGTGAAAGTTTCAAGATTCTAGTTTAAATGCTAGGAGCAATGGTGTGACATTACAGATGAAGGAACGGACGGACGGACGGACAGACCAGGGGTATCACAATATCCCCGCTTTTTCTTCAAAAAGCGCGGGGATAAAAATATCAGAATTTTTTATCTGAAAATTTTCATTTTTTGGTTGTAAAATTTTCAGTATATTTGAATAGGCATGTTTTTGTAATGGTACACTATTTTACCAAAGTATTCAGACAGACAGGCTAGACTGGTAACAGTCCTTTCAGTAAGTCCCTATCTATAGGTACATCATAAAAAGCTTTTTGAAAGCAATCCCCTTTGTCGCTTTCTACTGTCTGGCACAGACAGAATGGAGATTTTTGGAGTTTGATAAGAGACTGTATCAGAGAGACAACATTTCTTGGTTGGACTTAATGTGAACAGGTCTAGCATCTCTTGGACAAATGCCAGTCTAACAGACAGGCCTGTGCAGCTAAATATGCTGTCAGATTTGTCAACACTATTTGCCACTCATCAAACTGTTTTTAAACACATCAATAGATAGTAAAATGGAATTGTTCAAATTGTAGGACATTTGTATGATATGGAGTAAAGATGTCCAAAAACTTGGGGTAAATATTGTGTAATAATAGCTCTAGATAAGAACCATGTTTCTGTTGAGGTTTTACGGCCCAGGCAACCCATTAGGATCATGTCGAGTGCGGTCAATTCACTTAAACCACTCCTTTTTCTGGACAGGCTTTAAAGTCCTCTAAGCTGTTAACCAGTACTTGTACACATTCTTTCGCCAGAAACAGATAAGAACCAGTATCAGAAAAATACTTTTCTTATTTCTCCATGAAAACATATGTTGTGGGTACTCATTAGAAGCACCTCGGCGAGGCGCTTCTAATGAGTACCCACAACATATGTCTACATGGAAAATAAGAAAAATATTAACAAATCTTGTTTGAAAAAAGTGTCTTATGTGGAGCAAAAGGTATAATAAAGATTGAAATTGGTCTAAACTATTCTGACTGGTGCTTATAAGTATAGATAACAAATGCAGGTTGAGTATCAGATCTGTCTATTGCCTGTTTACATTACAATTATGTATCTTCTAAATAATTTATTCTATCTTTATCCCAAGATGGTTTTGCACTGGCTTACTTATCCTGCTGCAGGCAAATATCATTTTATTTTTTGCTTTGCTTTGACAATGGAAGACCACTGTCCCTGAATCAGATCAGTCTGTACATCCATAGTCTGCTCAGTCTTCTGATCAGATGTGCAGGCTGGTGTGACTCTCTGCTCAGCCCACAGATAATTTTGAAGGACAATTGCTGTGTGCCGGCCCATATGATAATACCATTGGAACAGATAATTAAGTCAATACCTCAGTCCCCAATATTTAATTCTCCCTATTGAGCCTCTATCTGTTTACAATTCATTGACCAGGTTTTATTGCACCCAGTTTCTTATCAGGTTTTATTGCACCCAGTTTCTTATCTGTGATAAGACTAATGACCTAGCCATATCTGATTTTCATGTCTTTAAAAATATCTGACACTAAAATCATAAGCTGACAATAAATTATACTTGATAATGCATTAAATCGTATTTATACTGAATAATTGGACACCTTACAATACTGGTTCAAAAATTTGAACAAGTCCATTTACTACCCATTGATGGGTCTAAAAGTTGCTGAATGAGAAACAAAACATTGCAGATCCTGATCAAACACCATATTTTGTAGCATCTGATCTGGATCTACACTCTTTTCTCTGAAGCCTCTCTGTCCAAAATGCAAACTAAATAGGTACTGTATTTACTAGGGCTGGCTAATCAGAGCTGAAAAGATAATCGATTATCAGTACTACCATTGCGCTTAACCCTTGTCCTGCTGAATAAATTAAGATGCCACACCCTTTTAAAATTTTCAGCCAATCAGATTACTTGATCCAGATTGTTGATATAAATTCACATACTGAATGGCAAACAGAGCAGATCCAGATCAGTTGGCTTCTTAGAAGCCAACTGATCTGGATCTACACTGTTTGCAAAGGTAGGGCATATCCGGGCTCAGCAGGAAAAGGGTTAATAATCGATTAGTAATCAGTGAAGATTAGGTCATAATTTTACCTATCTGTCTGAGCATGACTCTTGCCATAATAAGATACCCAACTCCTTACCATATTGTCATAAAATCTGAAAGAGTCCACTCTACTACCTGCCACTCATCCAGCAATTTTAGACACAGAAACAGGTCCTAAAATGAACTTTTTGGGATGATTGTTAATATAATCAAGCCACAGTGTATACATGCCAAAATTTCTTTAACTCTTTGTATGTTGGGTAATTTTGCATGCTTTTTTGTCGTCAGTTTTTTTTTTTTTTTTTGTTTGTTTGTTTTTTTTTTACATTAACTTTTTCAAAAATATCTTTCAGGAATATCACAGAGTGTCAAACATTTTGGATCCAGATCAGACCCAACATTTTGTTGGGCCTGATCTGAGTCCAAACTGTTAGCAAAGGTTATCAGCAGATGACAAAGTCACTGGGAAAGAGTTATGGTAGTTGTTCACATGATAATCAAACCGCGCATTTGAAGAGATCCAGGTAATGGTTATTTATAGCCGTGCTATTCTTGTCTGTGCCGTCAGAATGCTGTCGAAAGAGGGATATCTGTAAAACCTGGACTAGGACATTTGGGACATTGGCAAAAAGTGCAGACCCAGATCAGACATTGCAGAATGCGGCATCTGATCAGGGCCTGCATTGTTCACTTAAATTACAGGAAGTTAAGAGTTAAATGAAACAATCTTAAGTCCCTGTTCAGGACCATATTCCCAGCCTACACTCAGAGATTATCAAGTCCCACCAGTGCTGTCAGTGCTTTGATTCACATTAAAAGATGTCAGATTTATTGCGGGCAAATATGGTTAGGTATCAGATGAAATTTAAAACATGAAAGTTCAAAGTGTTTTCCTGTCTGTATTCTTCGCAAAGCTAAAATTGCTCTTTCATCGACCCTGAAGTTGGAAAAGACATTTGAACAGTCTATCAACAATCCTATTTGTGTTCTCGTCTTTCAGGGCAATTAATTCTTGAGATAGATGTTCTCTTTCATTGAAAGTATTGATATTTTTGAATGGCATATCGATACAGTATCGGTTAAATTAAAAATATCAATACGAACATGTCAAAATCTGTTGACTTTCATATTATCTCAAACACTCCTAACTCTAACTACCGGTTAAGTCAAACTAAATAAAGGGCAATATTGGTTTGGTTTGCTAGATTTCCTTTACATTTCAACTCCCTTTATCTCAATTAAACCACTGTTATTTAAAACCAAAAAATCTGGTCCCTTTGGCCCAGGAGTTTGAGATTTTTTTCTTTATGAAAGCACCTTTAACCGGTACTCATTATCAAAGGCTTGTTAAGGAGGAGTAATTTGGTGATTTTTCTTATTTCTCCATAAAAACATATGTTGTGTGTACTGTTTAGAAGTGCCTCACCGAGGGGCTTCTAATCAGTACCCACAACATATGTTTTTATGGAGAACTGGAGAAAATTATCCCTGAATGGTCATCAAATACTACTTAAAAAGTCTTCTGCATTATGAGACATTTCTAATGAGAACCCACAATGTATTATGTTTTCGTGGAAAAATAAGAAAAGTGCCAATATTTTCTGTTTTAAAAAGTACCATACTCCTTTTACCAAGAAGCTGAATACTTACATTGAACAATTCATCTAATTTCTAGTTCGAAGAAAACACAATCATTTTCAAATATAATTATTTTCGTCAATTTGGTTAAAAAAAATTTTCCTGCTAACTAACTCTAGATGAGATGCATTTTTAACTAAAAAGTATTGACATTTCTTTTATTACTCCATTAAAATATATGCAACTGGTGCTAATTAGAATAAGCACTCACCGAGGTTTCTTCAATGAGAACCCACAACATATGTTTTCATGGAGAAATAAGAAAAATATTTATTTTATACCTTATTATCTAGAGCTACAGTCAAAATTCAATGGCTCGAATATCCTTGGGACCATAGAAATTTGTTCGAGATTATGGATAGTTCAAGCCACTGAGGGCCAACCATGGTGCCAGATCATGAGCAAATGGCAATAATTTAGGAAAGTGTTTTCTATTTTCTACATAATAATTTTATGTTGAATGTACTCATTACAATTGCCTTGATGAGGCAATTCTAATGAGTACACACAACATACAATTTCATGATAAAATAAGAAAAAAAATCCATAAATATTTGTTTTGTGGAGCTATCGAAAGAATTTCGTAGGACTCAAAAACAAGCCATCCGGGTTCGACTGTATGTTACTTTCAAATGTCAAAAACCTATATTTACTTAGGCCATTTTTTTCACTGGTTCTCTTGGTAAGCCTGAGCTCCAGATAAGAAGATATTTCAACCCCAAAATATTGATAATTTTCTTTCAGCTCCATTAACCCTTTTCATACTGAATAAATTAAGATGCCACGCCCACTTCTAATTTCCAGCCAATCAGATTACTTGATTCGGGTCTTTGATAGAAATTCAAATATTTAATGACAAATAGTGCAGATCCAGATCAGTTGGCTTCAGAAGCCAACTGATCTGGATCTACACTGTTTGCTAAGACAGGGCATGTCATGTTTAGCAAGAGAAGAGTTCAAATATGTTGTGGGTACTCATTACAAGTGCCTCTTCATGCACCCACAACATATATTTTCTCTAGAAATAAGAGAGAAATATCTTGACACGCCACTCATATGGAGCTACAAAAACTCACAATAAATAAGATTTAATCAGAAATAACAGAAGCACATACTTGTTAAGTGATAAGAACTTCCTCTGAATAACAGAAAACTATATCACTCTAAAACCAGAACCATCTTATGGCACCAAGTCCAAACAAATGATTCTGCTACTTCTCCAGTCTCTATAACAATACCTATCAGCGCTTTTCAAAGCTCAAGATAAGAGTGCTTTTCTGCATACATATTTCTTTTCTTTCTTCAAGACAACATACATTGTGGGTACTGCTGGAATTCCCTCAGTGAGCTAATTCCAATATATACCCACAATGTATTTTTTTGTGGAGAAGTAAGATAATATCAATACTGTTTGTCTGAATAATGCATCTTACCTATCAGCATTTTTCAAAGACCAAGATAAGAGACTTTTTCACATACATATTTTCCTTCTTTCTCCCAAGAAAATATACACTGAGAAATCTCTTGGAATTGCCTCAAGGAGGCAATTCCAATATGTACTCACAATGTATTTTTTTTCTGGAGAAATTAGAAGTATGTAAAACTATTTTTTCTGAAAAAAGCATCTTACCTACATATATAGATAAGAACTAGGAGGTTTACAAGATTAATTCCACATATCAATTATTGGTCTTGAACCTTTTCCTGCTTCCTAAGAAAAGAAGAAAAGCTTATTGGTATATCTATTCTAGAAGTAGATACTGTGTAAGGCCATGCTATATTAATAGTCTGTTTGATGTCTTTTTCTATTGACGACTATATATCATTTGAGTGTCATTCATCCAGATTGTATTGTCTTCCGATCTCTCAGAATTTGTGCTCACCACATGCCAACCCTTGTGGATCATTTTGCATCATCTCCAACAGCATAGAGAAAATTTGTGATAGTAATGATAGCAGTTTGAGTTGGGAGTTTTACAGCCCAGTCAACACTGTTAAGTCCATAATGAGCCGGTCAATTAACCTACTCAAACTTTTCCTGGAATGACTTAGTCCTAGTACTTACTTGTGCACAAACTTCCACCAGAAACTGACAACTGCACTTCTTGAAACAGTGGAAATTGAATAATGATCATAGAAATAACTTCCTGATCAATCTCCATGAAAGTTATGCAGCCGAGCTAAGATTCAAACTTGAGACACCTTGATCAGCAGTCAGATTATTGACTGCCCTGTGGAGTTTCAGGTTGTCTTTTTCTCTTGAAGAAAATAAGACCACTGGACAACTCTTCCTCCACATTGTTGTCTTGAACCTCTCAGAATTTGTGGGTTGTTGTTGAATGACCCTCCACTTTGGGCCATTAATGCATCATCCAAGAGATATGGAGAAAAGTTAGGAGAGAAAGGAGAGATATACAGAGAAAACTAAAACAGGGAAAACTGAATGACAGTGGAGAAAGAGGAAATAAAACATGCCCCTTTTCTCCCTACTGCTGAAAGCACAGCAAGCCCTCACCACACCACAGCCACTGCTTCTATTTCTCAGAACAGCTATACGGTAAATGTCCTAAAATTTCGAACACCAAGGTTTCTGACAAGATGCCATATACAAACAGTGTAGACCCAGATCAGACTGCTCCTGAAGGAGCAGTCTGATCAGGGTCTTCACTGTTTGTCATTCTACTGAGCATTTTAAGAGACAGATGCATAAAAAGCAAACTCTTAGCCAAAAAAGGTATGGAATAAAGTGTTCGAACTTTACTGTAACTACCATATTTGACCTAATTACTGCATATACCCCTATAACTGCACAGTCAAGCAAGTTCGTAGTCTTCAGATTTCAGCCAGTGTACTTTTATCTACTTCTTTATAAAAACATACCATATTCCATCTAGCTACCACACATACCCCTATAAGCACACAATCAAGCAATTCTGTAGTCTTCAGATTAGAGACAGTGTACTTTTTGTCTACTTCTTTATAAAAGCATATGTTAATTGTGGGTACCCCCAACATTACGCTTTTATACATAGAATCAGAAGAAAAAACAACAACATAAAAACATCGCATAAGCATCATTTGATGAGTCCTTCACTGGTCTTTTTTTTTTTAAAGTGTACCCTTCATATAGGTAGGTACATAATTTACAAGTTTTCAAAGTGTGATTATCATTTGGTTTGCCTCGATAGTAATGAGTACCTTGTTAATGCTTTTATTAATAAGAAATCAGAAAAAATATAGCATAAGCATCGTTTAATTTAACCCTCATGCAAAGTCCTCCGCTGATCTTTCTTTAAGGTGTGTCCTTATTAGGCAAATATTTTAATGCAAGTTTTTCCAGTAATTTGGAAAAATCTGAGCACACAGTGCGGTAATTAGGTTGAATACAGTATTTATTCTGCACTGTCTTGAAAGATGGTTAGTTCCAGAAGAGCACAACATAGGTTCTTGACTTCAGTCTGAACTCTGAATAATTATACTCTTAGGAAGAGGAAGAAAGGTATTATTCTAATGCTAAACTACTAATAATGCTAACCACTGTTGTTAATTAAACTGCTGCACTATCATATTCAACCTAATTACTGCACATATGCCTTTAAGGGCACAGTCAAGCAATTTCCTCAGGTCTTCAGATTACAATCAGTGTACTTTGATCTTTTTCTTTATAAAAAAAGCATATGTTGCTGGTACTCATTTGAATTGCTTCAACTTGTTGAGGCAATTCAAATGAGTATCAACAACATTCTATAATAAAGACAATCAGAAAAAAAAATCACAAAAGCATCATTATAATTATATACATGAAGTCCTCAGCTGCCCTTATTAGGTGCCTCTTTTACTGCAAGTTTTTCCAGTAACTTTGAAAAACCTAAGCACTCAGTGTTGTAATTAGGTAAAATTAGAGAGATATACCTGAGCAAACAGAGCAGAATGAGATCAAAATGCTAAGATTTATCAGAGTCATGCTAAACTTTAATTCCTCTTATAATACAAACACACACCTTTACGTAACAATTTACCCTTAAATCGCCAAGCAAAATTGCAGCAGATGACATTCTGATATTTTTTTTTTTTTTTTTTTTTTCAGAAAAAATAATGTACCTTACATTTGAATCTTCTGTCTAGCAGATGATTCACTTGAAATGCTTGATATTATTTACTCTGAAAAAAAAATCAGAAAGTCGTCTACTGCAATTGTGATTGGCGCTTTAAAGGTTAAGGCATTTTTTCTTTCAAAAGGTATTACAGTCAAACCTCAATAATTCGAAGTGCAAGGGACTGCAGGAATTTGTTCGAATTATCGGTAGTTCGAATTTCCGAAATCGGTAGTTTTCGGATATGTTCGGATTTTTTTATTCAATATCGTTGAAGTAATGGGAACATCTGCCTAAGCATTAAAGATAATGAGTAGCTTGACGGTTGAGCTAATCATCTTTTACGCTTGACAGGCCTACGGAACCAGAAAATAAAAAGAAAACATGAACTTTCATTTTTATTTACAACCATCAACAATAACGAAAATGAAGGTTAAATGTAAAGTAATGAACCAATTTACTGACGAAATATTTAACCTTGCAAAACGAGCTGCAGAAAAGACAAACGTTAAACTGACAGCTAGCGAAGATTTGTATCAGTCTGCACTAAACTGGCTGATACAGATCTGAAAGGGCTAAGCACTTTTCTAGCCAATTTTGTTTTGCCTTTTTGCCCCTACTTTTACTTTAAGAAAAGTCCATAAATTCAGGAAATAAATTTGTCTCAGAATTGTTATTTTTGCTGTAACGGTACTATTACAGATCCTTTGTATTTACACGTTACATGATCACTGATCTTTAAAATCCATTAAGTTCATTAATGACCCATAATTAAAACACTTATATATTTCAGCGAGAATACCAAAGAATTTATGAAGACCTTATGTGGTCTGTGTACTACACCTTAACATGCATTATCAGACCGGAAATGAAACCTTAAAATTCAACTTACTAAATAAGACGATCATTCCTAACAATCTCAATTAAAGCACCCTTTATTCAATCAAGGATCATCACTCAATTGTGTGACTGTTAATCCGGTGTCAGTTACCTGTAGTGAATAAACCCTTGAAGTCACTCGGGTGTGTAACAATCGAACTCGCTGCACAAAGAACTCATGATCATCGTGCGTGACCTTGATTGGCAGTTTGAAATTACGAATTTGGCAGAGGATTTTAGAAGGAATTTCTTTGATTTGCTCCGACGAATCTGTTCGGAATATTCACCGTTAATCTGGTATCAATTACCTGCAGTGAATAAACACATGAAGTCACTCGGAAGTGTAACAATCGAAGTCGCCTCACAAAGAAATCATGATCATCATGCGTGACCTTGATTGGGAGTTTGGAGTTTCGAATTTAGCAGGGAATTTTAATTGGAATTTCTTTGATTTTTTCGAAAAATTGGAATTGGAAAAATCGGTGATATTTTTGCAATAAATTATAGTGAAAAAAGTCTGGATCATCAGTTGTCTTTATAAAATCCGGTAGTTTCGAAAAATTGGCATTCGAATTACCAAGGTTCCACTGTTATTTATTTTTCTTATTTCTCCAAGAAGCCATGCATGCCCATTTCTGATTGTCAGCCAATCAGATTACCTGATCCAGGTCAATGATACAAATTCAAATACTGAATGAGAAACAGTGCAGATCCTTCTTCTGAAGCCAACTGATCTGCATCTACACCATTTGCAAAGGCACAGTATATCTGGGTTCAGCAGGACCTGGGTTAAGAGCAATTGACCCTACCAAAGAGTGCTGCACTGAGTGCTTAGGTTTTTCAAAATTAGTGGAAAAACTTATAGACTTCTACCACTTCCTGGTGATGCCATTGTCATTGAGACATTGACTGTGTCTGAAACAATAGCAAACATTAATGTCAAACAATGCAGATCCTTATCAAACTGCTGCTTTACCATTCTCGTGTGTCTGTCTGAATAGGTAGCCCTTAAAGTGCCAATCAAAACTGCAGCAGAAAACATTTTAATTTTTTTTTTCTTTTTTTTTCAGAAATAAATTTGATATTTCATGTGAATCATCTGCCAAGCAGACTATTCAAATGAAATGGCAACACTTATTTTCCATGAATAAAAAAAAACAGAATGTCTGCTTCAAATTTTGCCTGGCACTTTAAGGATTAGGGTAAATATCAAACCGTACTTAGTGATTTTTTGCCCTGTCTGATGGGTGGCCACAGAAATCTTACAAAGATATCTAACAAAATTAAAAAAAAAAAATCTACAAATTTTTGCCAAATTCTTGCTTGTATTTGTGATTTAGAGATACCCCACTGAGGTTCTGCCAGGCACAAATTACCATACTGACCCTAAGTACTGGGACAGACAGACATCAGAGGAAACAGTGTAGACCCAGATCAGACACTACAAAATACAGTGTCTGATCAGGGTCCACACTGCTTGCCACTAATCCAGCAGTTTTTTGACACATGTTGCAGTAAAGTGGACTTGCTGAAAATTTAGGACAAGTACACTTCAACCTCTTTATAACACGGTTCGTTATAACATGGCTTTGGATATAACACGGTTCAAAGATGGATCCCAAAAATGCATAGATTTTTTTGAAAAATGACCATACATGGTCATTTTTCAATATAATCTACACATTTTTCCAAAAATGCATAGATTATATTGAAAATGGTCATTTTTTCAATATAATCTATACATTTTTGTTTGGATATAACATGGTTGTTTAACTAACATGGTTTATGCTATGGACCCCAACAATAGTATAGTGTTATAAAGAGGTTGTGGTTGTGGTGTATCAGGAAAGAGTCCCAATATTTAGAGTAAATTCAGTACCTAATTTTATTTTTCAAGGTTTCAGACTGGCAGTTTTTGCCAGTCTCATGCAGTGCAACAGCTGCACAGTTATAGCTCCAGATAAGGCAATTTTTCAACTGAAAATTCAATGTTTTTCTTATTTCTCCATGAAATCATATGTTGTGGTTTCAATCATTAGAAGTGCCTCCCCAAGGCGCTTCTAATGGTTACCCACAACGTATGTTTTCATGGAGATTTTTCTTATTTCTTCACGAAAACATGTTGTGGTACTCATAAGAAGTGCATTGCTGAGGCACTTCTAATGAGTACCCACAACATATGATTTCATGGAGAAATATGAAAAATATTATGTGGATACCCGCTCTTATCTGTAGCTTTGAGTCCACAGTACAGCAGTGCTCCAAATCAGGTATTTTTTCCAAGAGAAAATTATTGATATTTTTTTTATTATTTCTCCATGAAAACATATGTTGTGCGTCAGAGCCTCATAAGAAACACCTCACCACAACATTATCTGTCCATGCACTAATAAGAAAAAATGTTCACAACGAATGTTTGCATGAAAGAAATAAGAAAAAAAGCATAGCTCTGGATGATGATTTGGTATTTTACGCCCCTTTCAACATTATTTAAGCCAAATCAAGACAACAGAAGGGTGATAATGAAAAGCTCTGTGCAGTGAAGCGGTGAACAGTCATGAGATGAATTCCAACTCTAGCGGGATTTGAACCCGGGACCTCCTGGTCTGAAGTTGGGAGCACTAACCACTCAGACACTTCTGCACAGCTCTAAATAAGGCATTTTTTCAATCAAAGAGTATTAATACTTTTCTTATTTCTCCACAGTACAGCACAGCAGCGAAAATTACTGATACACTTTTTTCTTATTCCTGACCTTGTGGATACTCATCAGAGGCACCTCAATGATAGAATCCAATTGCCAGACTATTCTAGTGAGTACCAACAACATGAGGCTTTTATGGAGGTAAAAAAAAATTTACCAAAACAATACCATATTCGCTGTATACAGATCTGAGCAAACAGTGTAGACACAGATGTTGGCCTGTCAGACAGACCTGAACAGTGTAGACCAAATGAGATGCCAGAGAATGCGGCATCTCATCAGTGTCTACACTGTTTGCCACTCATCCAGCAATTTTTAGACACAACACTGGGTAGTAGATTGTACTTGTTCAAATTTTCGAACAAGGATGTTAACCCTTGTCATGCTAAAACCCGAATATATCCTGCCTTTGCAAACAGTGCAGACCCAGATCAGTTGGCTTCTGAAGAAGCCAACTGATCTGGATCTGCACTGTTTGTCATTAAGTATGTGAATTTATAGCAACAATCCGAATCAAGCAATTTGATAGGCTGAAAATTAGAAGTGGGCGTGGCATCTTGATTTATTCAGCATGACAAGGGTTAAGGTGTTGAAGTGTCCGAATACCAAGAGTAAATAAAGTACTTTATCTACAGCTAGACCCTGATCAGACTGCCTGGCTGCACAAACTGATCTGGTAATTTCCTAAGCACTTATACATTTAGTTTTATTTTTGCATGATTCAATATGGCATAACAACTGCTTACCTTGTCAAGTTATATAATGTTCCTCAATCAGTGATATAATGATATTGCCTGTAATCTCGGACTTCAAGTATATAATAAGCTGATTGAAACAGTCCAATTATCTTAAAATCCCAACCTATTGGGACAGGCAGGCCCGAGCAAATATTGCAGACCCAGATCAGATGCCACAGAATGTGGCATCTGATCAGGGTCTACATGTTTGCCACTCATTCATCAGTCTTTAGAAGCATCAACAGGTAGTCAAATGAATTTGCTCAAATTTTTAGGAAAAGCATGGTAACTGGTAAGGAATTAAAGTATTCCAATATTTAGGGTAAATATACTCTACTCCATCAAACACAGCAGAAAGGGAAATAATGCGTCAAGTCCAGAGAAACAGTCAGTATGTATGTCTTTAATATGAGCCAGGGCACAGCATTTCCTTCAAGACTGCAAGTATGCCAAGCAAAGCCTTTTCAGATCTGCCAGCACATCTGCACTGTCTAATCAGAGTCTTCGCTGGACACTCTTTGGGTAACCAAGGATCCCAAGGGTCTTCTAGACTTGCAGAAAGTCCCTTCATTTGTATTTGCCTGCCTTGAAATTTTGGAAATGTCTCATTAAGAGCAAAGTATTGTAACAGCCCCTTAAGTTTTCATCTCTAAATGACTGTTCATTTTAGAAATTGCAAATTTGATTTCTTTTGATCTTTTTTTTTTTAAATATAAGGAAAGGAAATCAATGAACAGGCTTGGTCAAGTCTAAGGGTGACACTTCAAGCAGACAATAAAAAGTAAAATATCTGATCAGCCTGTGCATCAGCTGCGTCTTAACTGGGCACACATGCAATCTTGTATGAAATGCTTTACCCCTCTCATATTCAAATAGGAAAGATCAACACCCAAGCAATCTAATCAGCCTGCGTCTGCCCAGTTGTTCAAAGCGTCGTTAGCTTAACGAGCTCATTAAGGGTCATTTCGTTAACTGTTTTAGCAGATTCAATATACAATATTCTGATATTTTTTGCTGAAAAAATGTGAGTAGCTTTTGCACTGCAAAAGCTGCGCACATTTTTTCAGCAAAACATTTCAGCATATTTGCGTCTCATTCAGTGTAAATTTTAACGAATCGTTAACTGACGACGTCGTTAGCTTTAAACAACTGGGCCCAGATTTTCATGACACCAAACAGTAAAGTCCCTGGAGACTATATATACACCTCAGAACTCACTTTATATTGCTGCAGGCTCATCTATGGTTACCAACCCTTATCATGCTGAATAAATTGATATGCCACACCCACCTCTAATTGATAGCCAATCAGATTACTTAATCCTGAGCCCAGTTGTTCAAAGCGATGTTAGCTTAACGAGCTCGTTAAGGGTCATTTCGTTAACTGATTAAGCGGATTCAATACACAATATTCTGATATTTTTTGCTGAAAAAATGTGAGAAGCTTTTGCACTGCAAACGCTACTCACATTTTTTCAGCAAAAAATTTCAGCATATTTGCGTATCACTCCCTGTAAATTTTAACGAATCGTTAACTAAAGATGTTGTTAGCTTTGAACAACTGGGCCCAGATTGTATATATATTCACATACTGAATGACAGACAGTGCAGATCCAGATCTGATGGCTGATCTGGATCTACACTGTTTGCAAAGACGCAGGGTATATCCGGGTTCAGCAGGACAAGCGTTAATTTTGATTTTACATTGTGCACTTTCAACAATTATTCAGTCACATCACACCCATGCCTGAATGTGGCAGGGAGCTCAACGTACACCTTTGTAGTATGTCATGCCTCATTGAATATCATGCCCAAACGCATGACAAGATATTAGCCCTGTCACATTATACTGACACCAGGCCCCGAGGTTATAAAACTTCATGCTCAACTCAGTTAAGCATGAATTTTGCCCTGCTAATAAATCTCAAATTGCAAATTCTTTCTTGCTAAACATAGTTGAGCATGACGTTTTCTCTGCTAATAAATATGAAAATGCCAACTTAAGTTGGCATTTTCATATTTATTAGCAGAGAAAATTTTGTGCTCAGCTGAGATAAGCATGAAAAAAGTTTTATAACCTCGGGGCCAGGCTGACCAGTTCTAATTTCTAGCTCTATTTTCTTCATGTTGAGGGGCCCATTATATAGTTGAGCACCAAGCAAAAGAGCTCACTGCGGCTGCTGGTACCATTTTCAGTCTTTGGTATGACTGGTGGAATCAAACCACATCCTCCCGGTCAAAAAGAACAATATATTGAACAATTCGCCTGAATTTCCTTTACACACTTGCACTTGATTCACAAGATACTTGGTGGAATTACAAACAATGAATATATTCTAATCAAACTGCTCCTTCTCCACATTCCCCAAACCCCATCCAATTCAACTGTTAGGAAACCAAATTTAAAACTTTGCCATAAAACTGTCAAAGATCAACCCAAAATCATCATTTGATCAAAGTTGGTAGACCACCAGTCACTGATGCATTACATCAAGTTTCAACCTCAAAGCATATAGCTCCAGATAAGATCGAGAGGGAATACACATAATATAATTCCTTATTTCTCTACGAAAACTTATGTTCTGGGTACTCATTAGAAGCACCTCAGCAAGAATGAGTGATAATTCTTCTTATTTCTCTGTAAAAACATATGATGTGGGTAACTCTTTAGAAGTGCTTCAGTGGGGCACTTCTAAATTGAGCACCATAAACAACTGTTTTCATGTAGAAATAAGAAAAGTATCAGCCTGGTCGAAAAATGGGCCTTATCTGGAGCTATGTCAAAGTACAATATTTAGGCTATATATATATATATATATATATATATATATATATATATATATATATATATATATATATATATATATATATGGTAGTCTTCTTAGACAGATACATGTATCAAGATTAAAGAGAGCCCTTTTGAAAAATCATGTCATCTTTTTGAAAAATAAATACTTGTCTCTCTAAAAGTTAACCCTGTGCATTTGCGTAAATCAGTGTAAAGAAATTCTAAGTACATTGTACAGTGTTAAGTATTCTGCCATATGGGCTTTATGGTATAAACTTTATACTATTAGAAAATCTCCCTTCAACTTAATGTTAGGTACAGCCCCAAAAAAACTCTCTTGGCTCAAGGATCTGATAAAGTTGTTACCATTATTTCTTAAATAAGCTTCTAATAACATAGAAATAACTGATCAGATACTGCAGCAGCATCTGATGAGGGAGATAAGCAAACCTTTTTTTAAAACACCCTTTGAAACTGAAGGAAAAAAACCAATACTGTGCACCATATCTTAGATGCCACAGAAGTCTAAGGGAGATAAAACAAAAGATTAACAGCACTGTAAGAGTATACTCCCTTGCACACTTCATTACTGTATTTAATAGGACAGTATAGATGGAGATAAAATACTGCAGAATTTAGGGTAAATACAGTAGACCTGGACAGGTAGCCATGAGCAAACACAGCTTATCATATTTACCACAAGTATTGGGACACCATAACTCCTTCCCATACTTGTCCTAAAATTTGAAAAAGTCTACCTATTGATATGTCTGAAATTTAGGGCTGGCTAATCAGAGCTGAAAAGAGAATTGATTATCAGTCTCGCCATCATGATTGATAATCGATTAGTATATAATCACTGAAGATTTGGTCATAATTTTACCCGTCTCTGAGCATGACTCTTACCATATGTTATACTTTACTATACGTATTTGGCCAGACAGGCCTGAGCAAACAGTGTAGCCCAGATGAGATACCACAAAATGTGGCGTCTCATCAGGGTCTATACTATTTGCCACTCATTCAGCTCATTTTAGACACAACATGGGTAGTAAATTCTACTTGTTCAAAAGTTAGATAAAGTATAGTAAGGGTAAATATGGTAAAGTAACAGATACAAAAATCAAATGCTCGATTATTAACAAATCTGTAACTATAATCATTTTTTGTAAAATTTATCGATTTATTAATCGATTATCCGATAAATTGTGCCAGCCTTATCTGAAATAGTGCTGAAGGAGTGGCAAACAGGGTAGACCCTGATCAGACACTATCTGATCAAGCCATGTTCTGCAGTGTCTGATCTGGGTACAGTGAGCTCAGGTCTTGTCTGTCCCAATATTTTTGGTTATTAGGGTACTCAGATCAGTACCTACATTATTTGCCACTAAACCAGTAGTTTTAGACACATAATTAGAGCAAGTGCCGAGAGGGGCATGAATACCCCAGGCCAGCGCCACTTCTTAATTATAAAACATTTTAAAGTTAATGACAATGATATAGGGCAAGATAGAGTTTACAATGTCAGTCTCTGGGTGACACTGATCTATCATCCCAAGTACAACTTTCCTGGAGTAAATAGTCTTCAAGACATGAAGCAAATTTGCTGGGCCATAAAATATAGGTCACTGACCTACATATACTTGAGAAATTAATCTGATGGTCACACTGATGCATTATACCAACTATGATGTTAATCCTTTACATAATCTAATAGATATTAAGCAAAATCACTAGACCATGAAATATAGGTCATACTGATTTATATTTACTAGACCATGAAATATAGGTCATACTGATTTATATTTACTTTAAGGTGAAAGTCTGGGTCACACTGTGTCATTATATGTAAATATGACATTTAGGTATCAAATAGTGGGAGATATAAGACAAAATCACAGGGCTATGAAATATAGGTCACAATATCCCAAAATATGATAGTAATACATCAAATTGTCTTCAAGATGTAACATAAAATCACTGGACTATGAAATATAGGTCGAAGTGACCTACATTTACTTTTAGGTCAATTGTTAGATCATACTAATTTATAATCCCAAATAATGATATTCATACATCAGTTAACATTCAAGATATGAGGCAAAATTAATGGACCATGAAATATAAGTCAAGGTGACCTACATTTGTTATGCTGTCAAGCATGGTATCACACAGAACCAATATTCCAAGTATCACATTAATCCATGAAATAGTCTTCAAGATATTAGGCAAAATCACTGGAGCATGAAAATATGATCAAAATGACCTTGACCTTATTATACTGAATGTTGTTGTGATAAACATGTCTGATGCCCATTCTTCTTTAAGAGGTTGTTTGTATAAACAAACTGCAACATACTATTTTATTGAGGCATTAATCCATGAAAGAGGCTTCAAAATATATATCAAAATCACTGAAGCATAAAAATAAGGTCACAATGACCTTGACCTTATTACACTGAATGCTGATGTAATAAACATGTCTGATGCCCAACCTTCTTTAATAAGAGGTTGTTTGTATAAACAAACTGCAATATACTACTTTATTGGGGTGTCCTAGATTTTGACCTCTACCCCTGCCCTGGGGCATGGCCCAGGGGTTCATACAATACCCCCATACCACATATGAAAAGTTTTTTATCAGTGGCTGTGGCGTTTAAGTAATCAAAAAACTTCGAAGTAAACTTGGTTATAGAAAGTGTTAATGGACGGAATAACATCCGGACAGACAGACGGAAGAACAGACAGATGGAAGGACAGATGAACAGACTAATGGAACGGACAAAAACTATAAACCCCTTCAGCATATTTCATATGCCATGGGTATAATAAGAGGTTGTTTGTATAAACAAACTGCAAAATACTACTTTATTGGGGAGTACTAGATTTTGACCTCTAGCCCCGCCCTGGGGCATGACCCAGGTGTTCACAGAAGTAGAATGGAAGATAACCCTCCCAGGTACCCCCATACCAAATACGAAAAGTTTTTGATCAGTGGCTGCAGAGTTATAAGTAATAAAAAAACTTCAAAGTAAAACTTGGTTATAGAATCACATCCAGACGGACGGACAGACTAAAGGAAGGGACGAAAACTACATATCCCTTCAGCATACAAAGTATAATAACAGATAGCTAAAGAACTTGCTCTAATTTCAGAAGTATGGTAATTTAAGGATTAAAGAAGTCTAAATATTCAGGGTAAATACAGTAATTTTATAGTGATGCAGTTTCCAGTGATGCTGCAGAATCCTTGATGAGCTGCTTTCATGAACCAAAAGGACTGAAATTTTTTTTCTTATATCTCTACAAAGTATCATATCTCTACAAAATACAATCAAAGCCCTGAAGGGACTGCAACTGTTCAATACAACTGAAAATACTGGCAATGTTGATCGAAGTCATGAAGAAAATAAATTGAATTTTGCACTATAGATGGCCATGTTTATGTAATGTTCGTCCGGAAGTGAGTCATCAGCTATTTTAGCAGGTGACAGCATCGATTTGTGATGTAGCATTTTTTGGATATCGTACAAACAGTTATAGATGAACAAAATCATGTGAGAGCACACATATGCCTAAGAATTATGACAGCAAAAAAAATACATGTGTACAACTTTTCTCTCATTTTCTTGCTGACGATATACATTAAGTATCATATTATTATTATGTAACACAACTACCAGTAATGTAAATCTGAATATTTTGCTTTCAACATTTAACTAGAAAAGGTTTTTTAGAAAAAAAAAACAAATGTCCCGCTGATCCCTCCACAGCTGTCATTCTTGAATGCAACACGTCAACTGGTCCTGTTCTACATTTGTACCAAGCATCATCACAATATTCCGTAGGGTATTCGTGTTACAGAGCAGAGACCAGAAATCAAATTCAAACATAAGAAGGGGAGATAACTCCAAAAGTAAAAAAGCTGAGGTTGTCATTCTTGTATGTGACATGTCGTCTGGTCCTGTTCTTCATTACTACCAAGTATCATCAAAATATTCCAAAGAGTGTTCAACTTACATAGCAGACACTAAATCAATGCATAATCAGTATCAAATATAACAAAAGGAGATAACAGCAAAAGTAAGGAAGGCAGAGTTGTCATTCTTGTAAGGAACATGTTGTCTTGTCCTATTCTACAGTTTAACAAGGTACCATCAAAATATTCTGAAGGGTATTCGAGTTACAGAGCAGATGAGAAATCTATTTCAAACAAAACAAAGGGAGACAACTCCAAAAGTAAGAAAGCCAGATTTGTCACTTTTGTACGTGACATGTCGTCTGATCCTGTTCTACATTTCTACCAAGTATCATAAAAATATTCCAAAGGGTTATTGACTTATAGAGTGGACACAAAATAAATGGATAATCATTGTCAGACATAAGAAATGGAGATAACGTTAAAAGTAAGAAAGGCGGAGTTGTCATTTTGTATGTGACAAGTCGTCTGGTCCTGTTCTACATTTCTACAAAGTATCCTAAAAATATTCCAAAGGGTCTTTGACTTACAGAGCGGACACGAAATCAATGGATTATCACTGTCAAATATAACAAAGGGAGATAACACCAAAAGTAAGAAAGGCCGAGTTGTCATTAATTCTTGTACGCGACACTTCATTTGGTCCTGTTCTACATTTCTGCCAAGTACCAGCGAAATATTCCAAAGGGTATTCCAGTTACAGAGCAGATGAGAAATCTATTTCAAACAAAACAAAGGGAGATAACTCCAAAAGTAAGAAAGCCAGAGTTGTCATTTTTGTACGCCACATGTCATCTGGTCCTGTTCTACATTTCTACCAAGTATCATAAAAATATTCAATAGGGTCTTTGACTTAAAGAGCGGACACGAAATCAATGAATTATCACTGTCAAATATAACAAAGGGAGATAACGCCAAAAATAGGAAAGGCAGAGTTGTCGTTCTTGTACGTGACACATCGTCTTGTTCTGTTCTACATTTCTACCAAGTATCATAAAAATATTCCAAAGGGTCTTTGACTTACAGAGCGGACACAAAATAAATGGATAATCACTGTCAGACATAACAAAGGGAGATGACGCCAAAAGTAAGAAAGGCAGAGTTGTCATTCTTGTACATGCCATGTTGTCTGGTCCTGTTCTGCATTTCTACCAAGTATCATAAAAATATTCCAAAGGGTCTTTGACTAACAGTGTGGACACGAAATCAATGGATTATCACTGTCAAATATAACAAAGGGAGATAACACCAAAAGTAAGAAAGGCAGAGTTGTCATTCTTGTACAAGACACATCGGCTGGTCCTGTTCTACATTTCTACCAAGTATCATAAAAATATTCCAAAGGGTCTTTGACTTACAGAGTGGACATGAAATCAATAGATAATCACTGTCAGACATAACAAAGGGAGATGATGCCAAAATGAGAAAGGCAGAGTTGTCATTCTTGAATAAAGGGAGATGATGCCAAAAGTAAGAAAGGCAGAATTGTCATTCTTGTACATGACATGTCGTCTGTTCCTGTTCTGCATTTCTACAAAAGTATCATAAAAATATTCCAAAGGGTCTTTGACTTACAGAGCGAACACAAAATCAATGGATTATCACTGTCAAATATAACAAAGAGAGATAACACCAAAAGTAAGAAAGGCAGAATTGTCATTCTTGTATGCGATATGTCGTCTGGTCATGTTCTACATTTCTGCCAAATACCATCGAAATATTCCAAAGGGTATTTGCGTTACAGAGCAGACAAGAAATCTTTTTCAAATAAAACAAAGGGTGGTAACTCCAAAAGTAAGAAAAGCAGAGTTGTCATTCTTGTATGTGACACGTCGTCTGGTCCTGTTCTACATTTCTACCAAGTATCATCAAAATATTCCAAAGGGTATTCAAGTTACTGAGGGGGCAAGAAGTTTTACGCCGACACCGACGCCAATGGGATCGTCCCAAAAACAATATGACCTCCCTCTTTGGTATGGGGGGGGGGGGGGGGGGGGGGACATTATTCATTACAATTTAAATACAACAGAAATAAATTATGCAGAAGGAGAGAAAAAATGTTAGTTTTGCAGTAGACTACTCTTTTGCTTATCTCCAGAAAACAGTTGTATTGTTTGTTTACCGAACAATAAAAACATGTTATGAGTACTCATTAGGAGTGCTATAACTCCAAACAAATTTTAGAACTAAAGATATGACCTCTTAGCCCTATCCTGGGATCCAAGAATCAGGCTCAAAAATCACTGTATATGTAGTTGTATGACCCTAGCACATAAGGAAGGTATACAATAAAATTTGTTGAAAACCACTGAATGGTATTTAAAGAGAAGACAAAAATCATTCTCAAGATTTGACCTTTTGACCCTTGCCCTTGGCCCCAGGAGCTATATTGCCAGAAGTTATTTTCTACCCCTAAACTCTGTTTTACCGGTTCAGGGGCAAAAGCAGGAATCAAGAAAATATACTTGCAATGTAATTTGTTTGTTTCTAATAGAGATTAATACAGAAAATTAAATTGCTGGTGCATATAAAGTGCTAGAGGGAAGTAATAAAAATCCCAAGTAACTTAAGTTTTATAGCTCGAGATTGGTCTGGTTTGGAGTTCAACAGTCCAGTCAACACTTTTTCCTTGGCAGGGTAGCGCCAGACAAAGAGCATTTTCAACCAAAAAGTATATGGATATTTTTCTTTTCCACCATGACAACATAATTATGTTGTGGGTACTCGTTAGAAGTATATTGCTGAGGCACTCTAATGAGTACCCACAACATAATGTTGGAGAAATAAAAAAATATTTTCAGTATACTCCTTAACTGCATGCATTCTGTTCTTTTATTCCAAAATATAAGTCCAGATGAGATTCTTAATGCCATGTCAGGACCCTTTTTTGGCATGGACCCATGTATAGACCTATATTGGCCTGTTTTCCCTGATATTCTGAACAATGATCAGGATCTCAACATTCTGCATGGCATAATACCTGGTAGCTATACTTATTTTCTGAATATGCACCCTGACCCATCCCCCAACCCCACAACCCATGAACACTTTGTATGCTGTCTCACTATACCATAACCAAATGTATTTTCTTAATACTAGTCCCACCACACTCCCCACTACCCCCAACCCAACCCCTTATCAAGAGATATGAAAATAACCATTTATCAGTGCCCTGTCTTGGACATGATCTTTATCGCATAATGTTTCATTCATCAATATTTACCTAAGCTTTAGTGTCAGGTCTTTAGATTCTGCCACATCGCATCAATAAGCTTACGGACAGGAAGAGGAATTATTCTTGCAAAACTCAGTTGGTAAATGAAGAAAAGGTGCCTTGTACGTAGCCTGGCACAATGCTATGAGTTTTACATTTCTAATCTGACAAAGGTACAATACTCCTTGGCTATTCTTCTACTCATCTGATGATCTCCCTTACCTGTCAGAAACTCATAAACTGATCAGAGAGGATATTCCAAAAGATAGAATTTTTGTAAAATACAGCCGAACCTCGTTATCTCGAACTCGCTTATTTCAAATTACCGCTTATCTCGAAGTGAAAATCTGATCCCTGTTTTAACATGAAACTATGACAACAAGTAACAAAATAATGTGGAAAAGGGGAGAAATTGCTCCTAAGGAGCAATTTCTCCTCTTTTTGACATTATTTTATATATATATTTCTAACTTCAGGAGTCAAATTACATGTTCATTTGTTAAATGTGGTTGTTCAATTTATTGTTTTCCTTACTCTCTCAACTCTGATATGTTGAGGTACAGATATCTCGAAGTGTTTCAGTGGGTCCCTTGGAATTCGAGATACCGAGGGTCGACTGTATAAATAGTTTTAATGCTGATTCATATATCATTTAGACGGGAGCCAGTCTACCTGGTATCATATACGGAGAGAAAGACCTCAATCTGTGTGTTCAGCTTGTCCAGATACCAGATCTCTAGATGAGATCAATCAAAAAGTATCTGTATTTTTCTTATTACTCCATGAAAACATTTGTTGTGGGTATTCATTAGAAGTGCCTCACCGAGTCACTTCTCATGAATACCCACAACAAATGCTTACTTCTTATGAGTACTACAGCATATGCTTCCGTGGAGAAATAAGAAAAATACTGATCTGAAACCCCTTCTTATCTGGGGCTATGAGATACTGTAATCACAGCTCTGAATGAGAGACTTTTTCGACCAAAAACTGTTGATGTTTTCATTACTTCTCCACAAAAAACATATTTTGTGAGTACTCATTAGAAGCACCTTACTGAGGCACTTCTAATAAGTAACCACAAGGTGTTTGGGAAAATTAAAAAAAAATCTGTATCCTGAGTTAATTTACAATATTCAGACTTCCAAAGAATGTACAGAGCTCAAAAGATGTTTGTTTTATTCAGGTTTTACGTCACTTTCAACACTTTTTCCTTCATATCACAACAGTCTGGATGTAACAGGGAGTTCAATGCTAACTTTTAGAGACTATCATGCCTCAGACACTATGACGTGATATTCCACCCAGTAACATTACAATGACACCAGGTTGACCACTTCTGATTCCTAGATCTACTTTTTTAATGCTCCAGTACCAAGTGAAAGAGCAGTTATAGTATCATTTTAAACCCATTGTAGACTGAATAGACTCTCCCATACTATATATTGGATGAGTCCAATTTCAATTTTGGGTATGTCTGGTTATGACATATAGATATTCCTGGAGAAAATAAAACTGCAAGCCATGCACCATGCCCCACCACAGCGACATATTCCCTATGCACTTCTGTAGTATAAGGGTTGAAAACAATCTAAGTTAAACATGAAGAGAAGCAATAAACAGTTATTTCATAACTCTTAAAAAAAAAAAAAAAAAAACACAAAAAAGTCTAAGTTAAAAAAGCAATAAAAAGTGATAAAAAATAATTTCAAGATTCTGAAAAAAACAATATGCATATCTTTAGACCATCCTAAAAGCGTGTGTAAAGTTTCAAAAGGATCAGCCTGAAAATGTAGGAGGAGTTGCCTGTACAAGGTACATACTCCCTATACATTTCTGTAGTATTATGGCTCGAAAAAAGTCTAAGTTAAAAATGCAAAAAAAGTAATAAAAAATAATTTCAGGATTCTGAAAATATAATATGCATATCTTCAGACCATCCTAAAAGCACCTGTAAAGTTTGAAAAGGATTGGCCTAAAACTGTAGGAGGAGTTGCGGGCAGAAGGTACATACTCCCTATACATTTCTGTAGTATTAGGGCTCGAAAAAAGTCCAAGTTAAAAATGCAAAAATTATGATAAAAAATAATTTAAGGATTCTGAAAAAACAATATGCATATCTTCAGACCATCCTAAAAGCACCTGTAAAGTTTGAAAAGGATTGGCCTAAAACTGTAGGAGGAGTTGCGGGCAGAAGGTACATACTCCCTATACATTTCTGTAGTATTAGGGCTCGAAAAAAGTCTAAGTTAAAAATGCAAAAAATGTAGTAAAAAATAATTTCAGGATTCTGAACAAACAATATGCATATCTTCAGACCATCCTAAAAGGGCCTGTAAAGTTTGAAAAGGATTGGCCTAAAACTGTAGGAGGAGTTGCGGGCAGAAGGTACATACTCCCTATACATTTCTGTAGTATTAGGGCTCGAAAAAAGTCTAAGTTAAAAATGCAAAAAATGTAATAAAAAATAATTTCAGGATTCTGAACAAACAATATGCATATCTTCAGACCATCCTAAAAGGGCCTGTAAAGTTTGAAAAGGATTGGCCTAAAACTGTAGGAGGAGTTGCGGGCAGAAGGTACATACTCCCTATATATTTCTGTAGTATTAGGGCCCGAAAAAAGTCTAAGTTAAAAATGCAAAAAATGTGATAAAAAATAATTTCAGGATTCTGAAAAAACAATATGCATATCTTCAGACCATCCTAAAAGTGCCTGTAAAGTTTGAAAAGGATTGGCCTAAAACTGTAGGAGGAGTTGCGGGCAGAAGAATGGTGGGGGCGCTGACGGACCGACGGATGGACATTCAAAATTTCAGAGGGTATAACATAATACCCCGCCACTTTTTTGGTGGCGGGGCATAAAAATGGCTGAACACTGATCAGAAACTGCATTCTGCGGTATCTGATCTGGATCTACAATGTTTGCCAATTACCCTTTAAGGGGCCTCCAGACTATAATGGGTTTAAGTCTTTGGAATGATTCGGCCAGGGATGGAACTCACAACTTCCCAATCACAAAGCAGACACTCTACCAACTGAGGTGCCACAGCTCAGAAGATGTCATTAGATAATTTCCTGATTTATTTCTCTGTGTAAGTGTATGTTATAGGTGACTTTTACTCAAATGACTTAATTCTAGTGAGTACTTACAACATAATATTATGTTTAGATGTGAAATGAGAAAAGCAATGATTAAAGTGAAAGGCTACACCGGCAAGCTTTTTCTACCATTTTGCAAAAGGAGATAACTGTTGTAGACAGGAAGTTACCTTCCAAGTATTTGCAACCTTTCAAAAGTGAGGGCTACTCACTAAGGTAAGAATTTGCTCCCAGAGGGAGCAAATTCTTTCCTTCAAGAGTTGCCTATACTGAGAAGGGAGACAAATATTTCCACATAACTTTCTGCAGAATCACCATGAAAACAATTTTATGGTCAATAACTTCCCCTTCTGCTGACTGAAGAAGAGCAGTTGTCCGTTACTGGCAAAAGTATGTGCACAAAGTACTGGTTAACTGCTTAGAGTACTAAGCCTGCCTAGGAAAAAGGTGATTTGGTTATAACTGATCAGCTCAACATAATCCCAACAGTTTTGACTGGGCTGTAAAATTAAAGAAATAAAATCAAATAGCAAACTCTTTTAGGTGCAGTTTGATCTTAGTCCACCGTCTTAATCTAAACTGTTTATTTATTCAGACCTGTCTGTCCGAGTACTTAGAATAAATGCTGTAAATGGACTGGCCTGTTATATGTTAGTTTTGTTGAGACAATATGTTTACTCAAAGAAAATATCAGGAACTTTGACTGGCTGGCCGGAATAACTGCTTTTGTCATGTGGGCTGCATCAAGCGAAAAAATATGTTCGAAACATGCGCAAGATGTGCAGATTCAGATCATCCTGCCCATATGTAAAGTATCATCTGTGCCTTCACTCCCCATTCATACATTCTTTATTACTGAATGATTCTGTTAGCAGACAGTGAAGGCCCTGATCAGACTGCACGGATGTGCAGTCTGATCTGGGCCTTCTCTGTCCACATTATGCCAGAAGACACGTTTTCACATGGCACCGCCCATATGATACAAATTAGGAAAAAAACTGGCCCTTATGCTAAATAAAAGGTTTGAATCAGCCTGTGCATTCATCTCGTCTGATTAGCTTGTTTTCTTTTTGTTTGAGTTGAGGTTTTACGGCCCAGTCAACCCAATGGGGTCATGTCGAGCGCGGTCAGTTTACCTAACCACACGTTTACTGGGCAGGCTTAATCCTCTAAGCGGTTAACCAGTATTGTGCACATTCTTTTGCCAGAAACTGACAACTGCCCTTCTTGAATCAGCGGAAGGGAGAGAATGACCGTAGAAAATATTTCATGATCAATCTCCACGAAAGAATGTTGCCTACCTCGGCGGGGGCTGAACCCGCGACCTCCTGGTCTCCAGTCGGACGGCGCATCCAACTGAGCCACCAAGGCCGGCTGGTTGTTTTCTAAATTTCACTGTCACATTCACATAGCTCCAGATAAGATGCTTTTTACATAGTTCAAGAGAAGGCACTTTTTTCAAGCAAAAAGCATTGGCATTTTTCATATTTCTCCACGAAAAAATGTTTTGGGTTCTCATTTGAAGCACCTCAGCATTGTTGTTAGTATCTGGCAAAAGAATGTGCACAATACTGGTGAACCGCTTAGAGGACTAAGCCTGCCCAGTAAATGTGTGGTTAGGTAAACTGATGGCACTCGACATGACCCGATTGGGTTGACTGGGCCATAAAACCTCAACACAAACAAACAAAACCTCAGCAAGATGCTTCTAATGAGTACCCACAACATATGTTTTGGTGAAGATATATGAAAAAACATTTACCTGATATGTTTTTACAATGAAAACATGTTGTGGGTACTGAGGTGCTTCTAATGAATATCAGTAGCGGCTCCCGTCTAACTGACATAAGAATCAGCATGTAAATTATTTACACTTTACAAAAATCCTATCTTTTGGAATGTCCTTCTCTCTGATTTGGCTGATCAGTTTTGAGTTTCTGACAGGTTAGGGAGATAATATGTGTAGAAAATAGTCAATGAGGAGTATTTTACCTTTATTAGATTAGAAATGTAAAACTCATAGGCTGGTGCCAGGCTACATATGTATAAATGGAGAAATAAGATTAAATATATCTGAAGATACTCCTCTTATCTGGAGGTATGCCTATTACAGATAACCCCCTGATTCTATAGGGGGACAACAAAAGCCTTGATTGGACTCTGAAATGCACATGCTGATCTTGGCCTTCATGGTGCATGTATGGCATGTTTCTGTGACGTACATCACATGATATGGATGATTTTTCACAGTGAGAAGGCCCACTGAGTTATGTAATAATTGTAGTGCTTTAAGCTTTACCACTCTCTGGGCTAATTCAGCAGATGACAAACTGACAATATTTTTTCTTATTTTGCCAGAAAACAGGATTTGATGTTGTATGCAAATTGTCTCCATTGGAGACAATTTGCATAAAATGTCAAATCCTGTTTCCTGGAAAAAAAATTTAAAAAAAATATTTCAATATGTCGTCTGCTAAAAATTTTACCAAGAGTGCAAAGCATTAAGCTATTGATTCCTAGCCTAGTTCTGTCCCAGTTACCCAATGATTTATTTTTATCTCGGATTGTCATGAGGATATCGACCATCGCTGTCTTTCTAAAGAAGCGGCATTAATGGAACATGATAAAAAAAAAGTATTGGCTTAGATCTCTGATTCTCTGGAGAGTATTGGTTTGACCTGAATGAATGAATTCCTTCACAGTATGCACAGGTGCAGTTAAGATGCGTTTTTTCAGTCGAAAAGTACTGGTATTTTTCTTATTTCTCCAAGAAAACGTAAATTGTGGGTACTCACTAGAAGCACCTCAGTGAGGTGCTTCTAATGAGTACCCACAACATATGTTTTCATGGAGAAATATATTCTGGATTCTCCTTTTATCTGGAACTAAGAGTACAGTGATACTCATGAGAATGACAGCTCCGTGTAGATGTGCACGTTATTATGCATACATCATTTTATAAGGTATATTAATTTCCAATGACTATTGGACGCCATGAATTTTAAATGAACTTAAGCCCTCATAGGACAAATTCAGCAAGGGACAAACTGAGATTTTTCCCTTTTTTTTTTCCCCCCCCCCTTTTTGGTTTTTCCGAAAATAAGGTTTAACACTTACAGGAAGTCAATTCATATTTGAAATCATATTTCCAGGAAAAAATGAGAAATTGTTACTAGTGTTTTCTGCTGGAAATTTTCGACTGAGCCATCAAGGCCGGTTTTCCCCAAGTCCCAGGGCAAGGGTCAAATGGTCAAATCTCAAAAATAACTTTTGCCATTTCCTATACCATTTGATGGCTTTCAACCAAATTTACTATATGTATATATTTTTTCCTTATATGCTAGGGTCATAAAATTCAACAATTATAGCTCCAGATAAGGTGGTTTTTTTCTTTTCCAACCAAAAATTTTTGATATTCTTCTTATATTAAATATTTAAACCTGATAGCCATTCTTATCTGGACTATGCCTCTAAACCTTGAGACCAAATGCCCTGCCTGAAGGGAAATACTGGGAAAACCCAGGTTTTGCTAGAGTTCTACTGGGCAATAAAGGTAATACCAAGTATATAAAACTAGGATCTTAAAAGTATACAAACTATGATCAAAATCTTTTATCTGCAATTTTCGGTAAGGTAACTCTTTTCCTTTGCAATGGGAAAAAAATAAGGACATTATTTTTTTTTTTAATTTTATTCAGGAGAAATAACCATAAAATTTGAAAGAATAAGGCCACTTTTGACTGGGAAGACCGATCAAAATAAGTGGAAAATATCCCCCAGAAAAACCACTGGACTGGTATTATTGTACCATATATTTTAATAAACTTTATGGTAAGTTAGCTATTGTTTAATCATTCTTTCATTCTTTTGTTAAAATTTAACACTTATCATTGAAGCAAGAGTATTTGTCACCATAGGCTGTTAAAAACAAGTAATTAATCTGCAAGAATAATATTATTTGTAACAAAACATTAACCCTTGTCATGCTGAATAAATTAAGAAGCCACACCCATTTCTAATTTTCAGCCAATCAGATTACTTGATCAAGGTTGTTGATATAGATTCACATACTTAATGGCAAACAGTGCAGATCAAGATCAGTTGGCTTCTTCAGAAGCCAACTGATCTGGATCAACAATGTTTGCAAAGGCAGGGTATATGGGGGCTCAGCAGGACAAGGGTTAAGATATACCAGAAATGTGCCGAACTGGATTTTTGCTACAGAATGCTAAGGGGATGATCAAGAAGTAGAGTGGTGATCATGATGATTCCCGTTTTCATCGAGTGACTCAGAATATGTTAACCTCTGAGCAGGGCTCTGGAAGTTTTGACATCTGAATCTGTCCTGCCGATGACGATGACGTCATCAATGAGCCCGTTTCCAAAATATATATATATGATTATATATATATATATATATCACCCAGGGCTCGGGAAAACTGGAAAAATAGCCGGTCTGGACCGAAATTAAGAATTCTGGACAGATTTCAAACACCCCAAAACACTAATAAATCGGTCCAACACGTTTGTGCCTTGAACCCCATTTTTCCCCAACCAACCAATTTTCACGAATCAATGATGTCTAAGAAATCACAAACGGTCAAGTCTTCCCAAACTGACAACGTCCGCGCACCTTTTAAATGCAATATTATGGTAGTTAAAAGGCTCTAAACGGTCATTTGACATGTATATTGGAGAGACAGCTGAATAACGGCAACCTTCCGCAGCACAAATTAATTACGTCATTATCCAAACATTGTCATAAAAATCAACACTTCACTGACCTTTGTGCGATAAACAAGCGATTAACACGAATCATCAGTAACGGTAGTCTGATAATTAATCCATTTGTGTGACAGTCGGCGTGTCCAAAAGATCAAAGGTTGCTTTACTGAGAGTGATAAAAGAATGCACCGCTTTAACGCACCCGTTTTCTTCCTCTTCTTTTTTGTTTTGATCAACACGGTTTGTCGGTCCCAGATTCGATAAATGAATTCCCAAACCGTGTACATCCTGATCAGATGTCGCATACAACGGCGTCTGATCTGGGTATTATTGATTGCTTCATTTTTTTTTTTTTTTTGTTGTTGTTGTTGTTGATTGCTGTAACATGCGAGTATAATTCAAGGTAGATTTCACGGTAAAAATAAGTAATGCACCACTTGCGCTAGACAAGATTGGTCAGTGCTTAAAATTTAAGCAGTCTGATCAAATCTTGAAACATTGAAAACTGCAAAACCGCCCTTGGCGCAGGCCTTTTTTATTAGACCTAATTAGGTCCATGAAGTCTCTCCCGTTTCCCGCTGTCTTCACGCTTATACAAGGCGGGAATCAGTTGTTTATAAATAGTTAGGAAAACCCTGCGGAGGTGGAAATAACAAAACCGTTTTTTTTTTTCTTTCTTTCTTTTTACATACCTGACTGTATTTATTGATGACACCAGCTTTGATCATGCTCGTTATACCCGGACTTCCGTTATATAACGGAGTTGAGGTGTATTATTTAAAAGGAGTTATAGGACTGCCAATTGTCATTAGTTTTCGTGACAGGTGATATGTACATTTTTTTTTTTTTTTTTGGAAATGGGCTCACTGATGACGTCATCGTCATCGGCTGGACCGATTCAGATTTCAAAATTTCCAGAGCCCTGATATCACCTGTCACGAAAACTAATGACAATTGGCAGTCCTATAACTCCTTTTAAATAATACACCTCAACTCCGTTATATCTCGGACCCATCAATACCCGGACTTGTTACTGTCCGTTTCCGTTAATTATCATGTCGCGGGTGCTGGTGATGCTTACGTCACTTCGGAATCTATATTTTGCAAAACTCCACCCATATTAAACTAGTATTAAACACATTTATTTTTAGTTAAACCAGTTAAAATTATTATAAAGCAATAATGCCATCTTGGGTCCATTATATGTTAATAAATTTTATTCAACTGATTCCTTTTAACATAGATAATAGCCGAATTTTGCACATACTCGTTTTAGAAAATGTGGGTCAAATTCGAGAGAATCGACATTTTCACAGTCGACTTTTCAAATTTCTATTACGGTTATGAAAATAATATGCTGATAAAACAAAGCTAGTTTATTCTTAATAAGTTGGGTTTATAGTTGATTTTAGCGAGGAAAAGCATTAAAAGGTTCTGCTAATGCTAGTACTATTCAACAATGGTCGCCATTTTTTCTTCGACGAATAGCTTCATTCACAAATCAGTGTTTGAAACTCCATCGAAATTTGTAATATGTGTGATCAATATTCAACAAATATGATTAAAAAACAAAATAATTATATAGTATTTAATTTGAATGATAAGTGATGTTTTGTTCACAGATGACACTTATATGAGGTTCATTATCGCGGATAATTGTTGGTCAAATTCTAGAAATTGACATTTTCACCAGCCGATATTTCAATTGGCATTGAAGTAGGTATAAAAATAATATGCTCATAAAACAACTTCGAAAACAAAGCTAGTTTTTTTTTTCCTGAATAAGTTTAATTTATAATTGATTTTAACGAGGATGTGCATTAACAGGCTCTACTAATGCGAGTACAGTTCAACAATGGTCGCCATTTTTCTTCGACGAATGGCTTCATTCACAAAAGGGTGTTTGGAAACTCCACCGAAATTTGTAAAGTATGTGACCAATATTCAACAAATGTGGTTAAAAAACAATTAAGTTTATATAGTACTAACTTTTCATGATGGTTGATGTATTGTTCACAAATAACACTTCTGTGTGGTTATTTATTGCGGATAATTATCACTTTCTACTCGATTGATTTTTGCACATTCCAGATGAAACCCAGTAACTGGTAAAATCATAGCCACGACATCATCATATCAATAAAATAGGTATTTAGCACTATAGTTACCAGTCCGGGTATTGATGGGTCCGAGGTTATATGACGGAAGTCCGGGTATAACGAGCATGATCAAAGCTGGCGTCGTCAATAAATAGTCAGGTATGTAAAAAGAAAGAAAAGAAAAAAAAAAGAAAAAAAAAAAAGACGGTTTTGTTGTTATTTCCACCTCCGCAGGGTTTTCCTAAACTATTTATAAACAACTGATTCCCGTCTTGTATAAGCGCGAAGACGGCGGGAAACAGGAGAGACGGAACGAAACAACTTTCATGGACCTAATTAGGTCTAATAAAAAAGGCCTGCATCACGGGCGGTTTTGCAGTTTTCAGTGTTTCAAGATTTGACCAGACTGCTTAAATTTTAAGCACTGACCAATCTTGTCTAGCGCAAGTGGTGCATTACTTATTTTTACCGTGAAATCTACCTTGAATTATACTCATGTGTTACGGTCGTCAACAAAAAAAAAAAAAAAAAAAAAGAAGCAAACAATTAGACCCAGATCAGACGCCGTTGTATGCGACATCTGATCAGGACGTACACGGTTTGGGAATTCATTTATCAAATCTGGGACCGACAAACCGTGTTGATCAAAACAAAAAAGAAGAGGAAGAAAACGGGTGCGTTCAAGCGGTACATTCTTTTATCACTCTCAGTAAAGCGACCTTTGATCTTTTGGACACGCCGACTGCACCTGGATGTTTTGCAGTCTCAGTGTATTCACACGTGTCACACAAACGGATTAATTATCAGACTACCGTTACTGATGATTCGTGTTAATCGCTTGTTTACCGCACAAAGGTAAGTGAAGTGTTGATTTTTTGACAATGTTTGGATAATGACTTAATTAATTTGTGCTGCGGTAGGTTGCCGTTATTCATCTGTCTCTCTAATATACATGTCAAATGACCGTCTAGAGCCTATTAACTACCATAATATCGCATTTAAAAGGTGCGCGGACGTTGTCAGTTTGGGAAGACTTGACCTTTTGTGATTTTTTAGACATCATTGATTCGCGAAAATTAGTTGGTTGGGGAAAAATGGGATTCAAGGCACAAACGTGTTGGACAGATTTATTAGCGTTTTGGGGTGTTTGAAATCTGTCCAGAATTCTTAATTTCGGTCCAGACCGGCTATTTTTCCGGTTTTCCGGAGCCCTGCCTCTGAGTCTGATCTGAGGAGTCAAGGCAATTCAAATGAGTACCTACAACATACACAACAACCTCTTTATAACACGGTTCATTATAACACGGTTTTTGATATAACACTGTTCAAAGATGGATCCCACAATGTATAGATTATATTGAAAAATGACCATAAATGGTCATTTTTCTATATAATCTATACATTTTTGTTTGGATATAACATGGTTGTTTAACTAACACGGCTTATGCTATGGATCCCAACAACAGTGTTATGAAGAGGTTGTGGTGTATTCTTATATATAAATAAAAATGTGAAATAATAATACCCCACCACTATCATGTGGTAGGCAGATAACAGGAATTTGCCCATTAACAATCCCAAACCAGTTCTCCACAGTATCAATGCTCATACCAAGTTTGGTGAAAATCCATTGACATTTACTCATGTTATCATCTGGAAATGAAAATACGCGCAATGTGGCAGACAGATAACTGTAAAAAATTGACGAAATTTACCCATTAGCAAACCTAAACCAGACCTCAACAATATCAAGCACATACCAAGTTTGGTGAAAATCCATTGATATTTACTCAAAGTTATCATCTGGAAACTGAAATATGTACAGTACAGCAGACAGACAGGCCAACACATAGACCATCGACATGAAGCTATATTACTCCGCCACTATTGTGTGGTGGAGTATAAAAAGTATATACAACAACCTCTTTATAACATGGTTCGTTATAACACGGTTTTGGATATAACACTGTTCAAAAATAGATGCCAAAAATGTATAGATATAGAAAAATGATCATAAATAGTCATTTTTCTATATAATCTATACATTTTTGTTTGGATATAACACGGTTGTTTAATTAACATGGCTTATGCTATGGATCCCAACAATAGTGTTATAAAGAGGTTGTGGTGTATTAGAAGTCTGATTCTGAAGACTTTTATCTGAAGACATTGCTTGACTGTGTGCTTGTAGGGGTATGTGCATTAATTAGGTCAAATACAGTATATACCTTAAATAATTTATCCAGACTGCTGTAATTATACTGGATGCTGAAGGAACAATATTTTTCTTCGTCTTCACTTAAAGCAGACATGACCTCATACATGTATGCATGATGGCCAAAAACTAGGAATGTGTTTTCGTAAAACCCAATGTCTCCAACTGTATGCTTGTCCCTACAAAATGCCAGAACTTTAACTAATTTTTTTTTTTTTTTTTTTCCTGAATTTGTTCAAAAGTTACTCACATAATCTACTTATCATCCCCTGAGTCAGCACACCAAATTTCAAGGCTCTGGCTCAAACCTTTTTCAAAGTACACTATAACCCCTTTAAAGACAGTTCATTATAAGATGGTTCAGATATAAGATGATGTAAAGGTAAAGGTGGACCCCAAAAGTGTTGTATCCAAACAAAAATGTACAGATTATATAGAAAAATGAATAAATGGTCATTTTTCTATATAATCTATACATTTTGGTTTGAATATAACACGGTTGTTTAGCTAATATGGTTTTTACTTTGGATCCCAGCGTCTGTTATAAAGAGGTTTAGTACGGACTCTAGTACTCAATTTTTGCTAACCCTAGCATCGGAAAGATATACGATTTATTTCAATATAGCAAGAAAGCCTAGACGTGTCTGTATATAAAACAAGTGTATAGCAGATATGCATACACTGCATTCCACGAGAACTCGCATATTTCTATGGAAGCCCAGCTGATACTTAACAATTTCTAAGTATACAAAACCTTGTGCATTCGGGGTTAAATCATAAAAAAAAAAGAAAGAAAATAAAAATGCTCAAAACAGAAAACAGAATGTTTATTTTCACATACAATTATGCAAACATTACATCATTAGTGACACCCCAGTTGTTTTCCGCATTTAAGGGACAGTACCCCATTTTCCTGTCTGACATGAATTTTTTTAATTACGCGTGCAAACTGCCTTTCAAATAAACCTTCTACCATTTCCTATAGCCTATATTAGAAGGTATACAGAATTGGATTAACTCTAAAAAATGTTCGATTTTTCATCCAATATGGCCGCTACAATAAACCTGTAAGAAAATGTTTGATTGCAAATTTTATCATACCATTTTGAATGACATGTTTTAAATTTTACCAGACATCTTTCCGGCGTTCGTGCTTATGGTTTTCAATAAAAGATATTCGTATAGAACCCTGTATATTACTTAGTCTTAAACATGCATGTTGAGGGGAATTGCTGCACATTTCTTCATGTCCATAATTTCAAAACCTTTGTTGAGGAACTATACTTTGTAAGAATATAGGAAGACCAAACATTATATTTGATGTAATTTCCACAAACTGAAATGTTTATCAAAATTTCATAAAATACATGCCGTTTTACAAAACACAACAAGAATTTTAAACAATCAGTGCAAACTTATATTGACATCAGATGTACTGATTAATGTATTGCGAATTGGATGTCTATTGGGTGTATTTTACCACTTAGTAACATGTGTACTATATGCTTAATAGAACTTACAGTTGCTTGGCAAAACTCTAAACCAGTATCATGCAAAATGCAAGCGTTTCTCCAAAATGCAATTAGTTTCACATTGCTATACAGCAGTTTTGTATGAACCAATACCCAAGCTTTATATATACAAAAATTAAGCCATACATCTTCTCGATGCTACGGTTAAGTTTTTTTTTACAAGGTACAGGAATTGAGAAACCCGACTAATTTTGATGTATCTTGTAGACAAGATAAGCGTGACGAACAAATGAACGAATGGATGAACAACTAAAACAATATGCCCCTCCAACTTCTTCAAAGTTGGGGGTATAAATATTCATATTTTACATACCAATATTAGACAGCGCTAATAAATATGCATAACATAAGTTTTATGAAGAAATAAGAAAAATAGCAATACTTTTTGGCTCAAAAAAGTGCCTTAACCTAAGCTACATGTATGTTTCTTGATTAAAAAAAAAAAAAAATCCATAATAAATCATAACATCTTTAAATAACTATTGGTGGGATCCAAAGCAAAGCCCATTTAAGAGGGTCCTGCAAAAAGTTTTGTCACTGGGTTTGGATTACTTCAGTGCTACGTTTTATCAAACATATTTTTATAACAAACCTTCAAAGTATTCCCCCTTTACTGAAACATATTTTTGTAACCTTTTTACCCAGTCGTGAAAAGCAGATAAATAGTCTTCTTTTGGTATCTGTTGGAGACACTGATAAATAGCGCTGCCAAGAGAGCTTCTAGACATATACTTATTTCCAGAAAGCATTTTCTTAAGCCTTGGAAATAAAAAGAAGTCACAGGGACTCAGGTCAGGTGAATAAGGTGGATGATTTAAAACTTTCACCTTTTCAGAAGCCAAAAAAGACTTAACAACCTCACTTATGAGAGGAGGCGTTGTCTTGTAAAAGGTGGACCCCTGACCATCCTTTGCTTGGTCGTTTCTTATTGTAAAACTCTTTCACTTTCTTCAGTACAGAATTCTTATAGAATCGGTCAGTGACTGTATGACCAGATGGACAAGGCACTTAAACGACTGGCCCACTTGAATTACAGAAAATTGCATACAACATCTTTTTCAAACTTATGGTTCTCTTGGCAATACATGGGCGTTTTTGATCTTTTCGCTTCCATTGCTTATTATCAGCCCTTCTTTGTGGCTAAAACATGTGCACCCAGGTTTCATCACCTGTTAGCAAGTTAGAAATAACCCAACTATTACAGCCTTTGTATGTTTTCAAAAGTTCCCGGGCACATTTAAGGCATTGTGTCTTTTGCTCCTCAGTGAGCAAATGAGTACCCACCTAGCGCAAACTTTTCTCAGGTCCAAACGCTTTTTCAGAATTGCTTGCACACTGCCTTCTGGTATGCCAGTACAACTAGCTATATCTTTGACAGACAATCAAGCATCCTGTTCGACCACAATCTTTACAGTAGCGATGTTAGCCTTGGTAACAGAGGTTTTAGGTCTTCCAAGACGGGTATCATCTTCAACAGAAAATTTCCCAGCTTTACAAGCTTTAACCCACCTAAAAACTGTGCGCATTGAAATGGTCTGACGTCCATATATACCACACAATTCATTAAACATTTGCCTTGAATCTTATATTAAGCCTAATGCGGCATTTAATATAGCTACGAATTTCAGTCTTCTGGTCCATGTTCCAATGTAACAAGTAAATTGGTCAGTGTATATGAATGTATCTATTTCAATTTGAAATAACTCGGTCAGTTGGAAAGCAATTCGCACAAAATAAAAGGCTATCATTAGCTATTCAACACACCATTCAAGTGCAGTGAAGCATTTTAAAATATACCTGGGATAAAACTAAAGAAGCCTATTAGTGACAGAACTTTTTGCACGACCCTCATAAGCTAAACAAAAATGGTCATTTTTTCTACATAGTATATACAGTTTTACAACACTTTTGAAGGTCCACCTGTAAACCGTCTTATATTAACCCTAGTCCTGTTGAACCCAGATATGCCCTGTCTTTGCAATCAGTGTAGATCCAGATCAGTTGGCTTCTGAATAAGCCAAATGATCTGGATCTGCACTGTTTACCATTAAGTATGTGAATTTATATCAACAATCTGAATCAATGATTGGCTAAAAATTAGAAATAGGCATGGCATCTAAATTTACTCAGCATGAGAAGGGTTAAAAACCACCTTATAATAATTTACCTTATAAAAAGGTTAGAGTGTAAAATCAACAATTATGTTTTTATGGTGAATAAGGTAATATATTCTATCTGTCGTCTCTTATATCGAGCAATGATATAAGTGGTATTTCATGCTAATAACCTGAGTCTACAGTTTGAAATAATGCATCTGAAGTATTAAGACTATTGGGATCAAGCCAGAGAACAACTTTCAGAAATAGGTTAGTATGGTGAATGTATGGAAATTTCAAACACTTCATGCCATACTATTTGGCTAAATTTTATTTTTATGCATTTATTCCACAGAATATTTATTTGGTGGAAATGCAAACAGTGCAGGCAAGGTTCAGATCGCTCCTTCAGGAGCAGACTGATCTGGGTCTATACTGTTTGCATTTGCCATTTTATTGGAGAGGTTGGTGTACGAAATTTTAGGACATTTACTGTATTTTGGCTCACCTAGTGAAAAGGTGTCTTAGAGTCATTTACTTATAGCGAGTGTCCAGATCAGACTGCACATTTGCTGTGTGATCAGGGCATTTTGTGTCTGCTTACATTACACATGAAATTTGCTGAGTGGCTGTGTTGCGACTGCTGGTCGTGTTCAAGAAACAGATATATAAGCACATAAACATTGTTCAGCCAAACGTAAAAAGTAGGTTAAGGTCAGTAACAGTTAATGGCAATGGACAAGGAGCATCATGGCAAACGTGTGTATATAGTTTCATTAGCCTATGAGTCATGGTGTTTGAGAAACAGAGCTAATCTCACAGAATTAACACTTGATGCCGACGCCAAGCTAAATGCCGCTGGAGGAAAGCCATTTCTATATCATTCCTGCTTGCTAAAGCAGCTGCCACAAAAAGGATATTGTAGAATGTATCAACATGCAGCAAAGACGGATTTGCAGGCTAATCTGTGTTAACCCTTGCCTTGCTGAATAAAGTAAGATGCCACACCCACTTCTAATTTCCAGCCAATCAGATTACTTGATCTGGATTTTTGATAGAAATTCTCATATTTAATGACAAACAGTGCAGAACCAAATCAGTTGGCTTCTTCAGAAGCCAACTGATCTGGATCTACACTATTTGCTAAGACAGGGCATGTCATGTTCAACAAGAGAAGGGTTGATACTGATTATATATACTCAAGGCCATCCATTTTGCTGGACAGTGGTCATTTGGCTTCAATTGATTGTCCAGTTCTAGGGCCCAGTCAAAACTGTTAACCCTTGTCCTGCTGAATAAATTAGGATGCCACGCCCACTTCTAATTTTCAGCCAATCAGATCACTTGATGCAGATTGCTTCCATGAATTCACATACTTAATGGCAAACAGTGCAGATCAAGCCAACTGATATGGATCTACACTGTTTGCAAAGGCAGGGTATATCCGGGTTCAGCAGGACAAGGGTTAAGATCGTATTGAGCCAGTCAGTTAACCGTCTTACAATTTGCCTGTGAAGGCTTAGTCTTCTATATGGTTAACTAGTACACCTACGGTGAAAGTCCTAAAATGTCAAACACTTTATTCAATACTTTTTTGGCCCAAATTTTACTTTTTATGCAGTTGTTTCCTAAAACACCTAGTGGAATGGCAAGCGTTGTAGACCCTGATCAGACTGCTCCAGCAGTCTGATCTGGGTCTACACTGTTTGCATATGCCATTTTGTCAGACACTTTGGTGTATGAAATTCTGGGACATTTACCGTACTTTGTGCATATACTTTTGCTAGTAACTGACAACTGCCCGTCTTGAATCAGCAGAAATATTCTGCAAACACATCTTCAAGCAATAAGTGTAAAGGACCATTCTGAGTACAGTCTACATTGTTTGCCATACCATCAAAACTTTTTTGACATATAACAGGTATTCAAATTGATTTGTTGGAAGTTTAGAAACAGTACATCAAGAAATTAATGTGTCCGAATTATTTCGGGTAAATATTGTAGAATTACAGTGAAACCTCCAAAACTGCAGTATATAACAGCAACTACCATAATAACCCTAGGTATTGGGACAGATAGGCCTTTGCAAATAGTGTAGACTCAGATCAGATGCCAAAGTATGTGTGATCTGATCAGGGTCTACACTGTTTGCCATACATACAGCAATATTTTAGACACATTAAGGGTAACAGAATGGACTGTTTTAAGTTTTAGGACAAGTGTTGTTAGTAGATAAGATGTCCCAATACTTAGAATAAATACAGTATACTGAATTTCCAAAGTGTTGTTCTACTATATACATTGTATTTAACCTCTCTACAACCTATATACATTGTATTTAACCTCTCTACAACCTATATACATTGTATTTAACCTCTCTACAACAGCCACCTCTTTACAAAAGACAGTTATGTGTCTTCCCGAAACTGGCTGTCGTAGAGAGGTTGCACTGTATACATTTACCCAAGGCTGTGGAAATACCATGCCCGACTTGTCCAACTTGTCCAATTTCCCTGAGAACAAGTACGAAATTTCAATTTACTTGTCCTTGGACAAGGGATTCATACCTCTCGCTAAGAAGAGTATCCAGATTATTAGATATTTTTCTTATTTCTTGAAGAAAATATATGTTGTGGGTACTCATTAGAAGCGCCTCGCCAAGGCACTTTTAATGAGTACCCACAACATATTTTTTTCATTGAGAAACAAAAATATTGTCAATTTTTGGGCAAGCAAATCTTGGATGGACAAGTGGATTTTGACCATTTACTTGTCCATGGTTGTCCATGGACAAGTAATACAATCTGATAATTCCATAACCCTGCATTTACCCTAATATTCTGGGCCCAGTTGTTCAAAGCATCGTTAACTTAACAAGCTTGTTAGTGGTCAAAATGTTAACTGTTCTAGTAAGTACAATATCTAATTCACCGGTATTTTTGCTGAAAAAATGTGAGTAGCTTTTGCAAATGCAAAAGCTACACATTTTTTCAGCAAAAATATTAATTAGCGTATATGCCATATTTAATGAACAAAGTTCTAACGATATGTTAACTAACCACATCGTTAGCTTTGAACAACTGGGCCCTGGATAATAACGCCTTGTCTTAAACTCAATTGCCATCAATTTACTTCCTGCTGTGTCTGAAAACTGCTGGATCAGTGGCAAACAGTGTAGATCTTGATCAGACAGAACATTCTGTCTACATGGTTAGCTCAGGCCTGCCTGTCTGAATACCTAAGAAAATGCAGTACTACCCATGTCTAGAGATGTGGATGAAGCAGATACACTTACCTGGAAACTGTGGTTGATATTTTTGGTACTACATTCTGCTACGCTAAGGTCTGTGAGCTCGATTTCGTCAAATATGGCAGACTGAAAATAAAGAGAATTTTCTTCTTACTTATTGTTTTCATATGAAACAGTAAATGTCCTAAAATTTCCTACACAAATTTCCTACACTAACTTTTCTGATAAAATAGCATATGCAAACAGACCCAGATCCTGAAGAGATACATGTATTATGCTCAAAATAATATTTCAAAAATAAGCTAAAAATATTTCAAATGGCCATTTGCTAAAATTTTTACACTGCATGCTAAGCTTTAAATGCTACACACAAAATGAGCCATGTAATTCACTCTTACCTTTGTGTCTTTTGCATAGTACAGTTTTCTTCCTTTTAACTTGAAATATTTTCTTTTCCATCTCTGAAACAGCAAAAAAGAAAGAAAGTGCAATATATTTATTTATCTCATTTCTCCACTAAAACAATATTCTAAGGCCCAAAAAAATAGTCTTTAGATTCTCAGACACATTAATTTAAAAAAAAAAATGATGCATGTGGGTGGCTTTTTGATTAAATATTTCTGGTTGGGTACATTCTTGGACATTTTGGTTCATCTGGCTGAACAAAATGGCCACAACAATACTGAAGGTTTCTGAAATGCAATTTTTCTGCTTAAGCAACATAAACATCATAATTTACCAGTTTTCTTTTAAGTAAGTAAGAATACCATACATTTGTGGTCTAGATCACAATTTGGTTAAAACTAGTTCTCAGTTGAAAGAGAAAACTCTGCAGGCTTTCAAGTGCCCTCCATTGAAAAGTAGGGATAAAGTAGGGCTCAAAATTTTGAAAAAGTAGGGCAAAAGTAGGAATTTCAATCATGAAAAGTAGGGATAGTAGGGAGTTTCTGAGTATTTTCAGACTAAGAAAAAGATATAAAAAGCAACCGAAGTTTCCGCTGAACAATAATTTTTTTTTGATTTGGGTTTTACGGCCCTTTCAAGAATATTTCACTTATATCGAGCCGATCGTTCATCGAAGGTGGGCGAAAACCGGAGAACCCGGAGAAAAACCACCTGACCATCCGTAAGCAGAACTTGGCTTTCCCACATATGACCCGAGCCAGGCTCGAACCACAGCGGTGAGAAACCTAATGGATCAAGAGTCAACTCTCTTATCCACTAGGCTACGGGGGCCCGTCCGCTGAACAATAACACTACATTACCACTGGAAGGAAATACCAAAATAATTGTTCCAAAAAAGGAGTTACAATTGAAGTAAAAATATTTTTTAAAAAAATTTTGCATCGTAGCTGCTCAGATTAAGTTGATATGATCTTTACTAACTCCGTGAGCAAAGCAAGTCAGGAAAAAATTTACCATTTTTGGTCACTTAAAATGTTCTTGGACTAAAAAGCAAGGATAGTATTTTCAGAAAAAAAGTAGGGAAAAGTAGGAGCACAAAAAAAAAAAATGTAGGGAAAAGTAGGGTCCACTAAGTAGGGTCCACTTCTTGGACTAAAAGGCAAGGATAGTATTTTCAGAAAAAAAGTAGGGAAAAGTAGGAGCACAAAAAAAAAAATGTAGGGAAAAGTAGGGTCCACTTGAAAGCCTGACTCTAGTGTCATGCATTTTCCTGGGTTGAAAAAAAAAATCCCCCTGAAAATAAAAACATGGAATGATAGTACGCAGCTATTATCATGTGGCGGGCAGATAACTATGTCAAAAATTGATAAAATTAGCTAACCAGCAATCCTAAACCAGATGTTCACAATATCGATACACATATCAAACTTGGTGAAAATCCATTGAGATTTGACTCAAGTTATTGTCCTGGCACTAAAATACAGATGTGTTGCGACAGATAACTGCGTAAAAAATTGATGAAATTTGCCCATCAGCAAAACCAAACCACAATATCAATGCGCACAGCAAGTTTGGTGAAAATCCACTGGTATTTACTAAAGTTATCATCTGAAAATGAAAATATGGAGGCGTTGCGGGCTGATAACTGTCAAAAATTAACAAAACTGGCCCATTAGCAATCCAAAACCAGATCTCCACAATATCAATGCACTAACCAAGTTAGGTGAAAATCTACTGACAAGTTATCATCCAGATATGAAAATACGGACAGACTGATGGACATCAGACACATAGACACACAGACAACCAACATAATACCATAACAGCCTGTCACTATTGTGTGGCAGGGTATAAAAATAGAATATGCAAGACTGTTTGGACAGATGTGGTGGTGGGCTGGTCACTGAGAATCAAACAAATACTTTCATTTGGCTTAACCTTTACCACTTTGGGCAAATTCAGCAGATGATAAATTGGTGATATTTTTCTTAGTTTTCCCAGAAAACAGGAGTTGACATTTAATGCAAATTGTTTCCATTGGCGACAATTTGCAAGAAATGTCAAAACCTGTTTCCTGGGAAAACTAAGAAATGTCTTGTGCTGAAATTTTTACCCAGCATGTTATGAGTTAAGAGTATACTCACCATATAGCTCCATAAGTAGGATTAATTTGACAATGAGGGATAAATTTTGCTATTTTTGTGCCAAAATGATCTTTTGGTTACTCTGTAGAATTGCCTTTGTAAGGCAATTCTAGTACATGTAAGTACTGACAAGATACTTTTTTGGTGACATTTTAGCCCTTGACATGCTGACTAAATTAAGATGCCACACCCACTTCAAATTTTCAGCCAATCAGATTGCTTGATCCAGTTTGTTTGTTTGTGTTGAGGTTTTACGGCCCAGTCAACCCAATGGGGTCATGTCGAGCGCGGTCCTTGATCCAGTTTGTAGCTATAAATTCACATACTTAATGGCAAACAGTGCAAATTCAGATCAGTTGGCTTACTGATCTGGATCTGCACCATTTGCAAAAACATGTGGCTACTCATCAGACATGCCTCACTGAAGCACTAGTAATGAGTACCCACAACTTATGTTTTCTTGGAGAATTAGAAAAATATTTATCAGGATAACCCCATTATCTGAAACTGTGCAGAAAGAAAATTGGATTGGTTATAGTATATTCAACCTAAGTACTACACATACCCCTATAAGTGCACAGTTTAGCCATTTCGAAGTCTTAAGATTCAACTGCCTGTTTACTTTCATCTACATTTATAAAAGCTTATGTTCTAAACATTGATACTCATTTGAATTACATAGGAAATCAGAAAAAAAAAAAATGTAACATTAACATCATTAAATATGCCCCTCATTAAGTCCTCTGTTGATCTTTCTAAAAAAAAGTGTGCCCTTATTAGGTGGATATTTTACTGAAAGTTTTTTCAGGCAATTTTGAAAATTTTCAGTGCACAAAGTGGTAATGTGCCTTAATTAGGCAGATTTTTTACTTCAAGTTTTCTCTTAATTTTGAAAAAAATTAAGTGCACACGACGGTAATTCCTAATTAGGTAGAATGCGGTATATAGTGATAATGAATCACTCCAGCTCAACATCCATAAATGATCAATCCCTAAGGATACTGTGTGAATCAATACAATAACTACCAGTATTGCATTTCAACTAATCAAATTATTAACCTGTGTCCTGCTGAACCGGGATATACCCTGCCTTTGCAAACAATGTAGATCCAGATCAGTTGGCTTCTTCTGATCTGGATCTGTAACGTTTACCATTCAGTATGTGAATGTACAAAATGTATATAAAAAAATCTGGATCAAGGAATCTGACTGGCTGACAGAAGTGGGCATGGCATCTTAATTTATTTAGCATGACAAAGGTTAAATTATCAGATTAGAGCTCAAATTATACCTATAAATGTGAAAAGTACATCTGAGCAGCAATGTAAGAGCAAGAAATTTGCCAAATGGCTATGTCGCAATTACTGGTGGTGTTCAAGAAACGAAGATTAACGCAGACTAAACATTGTATAATCAAGCAAGAAAGTAGGTCAAGGTCAATAACGCTTGATGGCAGTGGGCAGGAAGCATCATGGTGGATGTATGTATGAAGTTTCATCAGCCTAGAAGCCTTGCTGTTTGAGAAACCGAGCTAAAGGCACAAACTTAACATTGGTGACGTGGCTCACAACAAGGCTAGTGCTGGAAAGTGTTTGCAAAAACAGTCCCTACAAAAATGCAGAAATCAGAAAGTTATCGGGCTTTGATAAGCTCATAAATGATGTCATAGAAGCTGCATTTTTTGTGAGAAATTTATAGGCAATACAGTTTGCATAGGTCTAGATAAGGGAGGGTATCTGGTAAATATTTTTCTTATTTCTCCAGAAAAACATATGTTGTGGGTACTCATTAGAAGCGCCTTGCCGAGTACCCACAACATATGTTTTTGTGGAGAAATAAGAAAAATATCAATACTTTTGGATTGGGAAAAGCGCCTTAACTAGTGCTATGAACTGTGTGTACTTAAATAAACTATTCTGCCACTAAACATAGCTCTTGATAATACATTTATTTCAATCCAAAAGTACTGGGCCCAGTTGTTCAAAGCTAACGATGTTGTTAGTTAACGATTCATTAAAATTTACATCCAGTGATACACAAATATACTGAAATTTTTTGCTGAAAAAATGTGAGTAGCTTTTGCAGTGCAAAAGCTACTCACATTTTTTCAGCAAAAAATATCAGAATACTGTATATTGAATCTGCTAAAACAGTTAACCAAATGACCCTTAATGAGCTCATTAAGCTAACGATGCTTTGAACAAATGGGCCCTGATATTTTTCTTTGGCAAGGTGCTTTTATGTTTTTATGGAGAAATAAGAAAAAACTGTCTCAAAATTATCACCAAATTCTCCTCCTTAACCCTTGTCAAGCTGAATAAATTTAGATGACATGCCCACATCAGATTCCTTGATTCATTTTTGCCAATTACCCATTTAGAGGTCTCCAGACTACAATGGGTTACAAGAGCTCCACAAGCAGAACCATTATACACTATGGGCGTGTACTAAGATCTAGAACATATACTGACTCCTGCACAATTCAGCACTCCAGGGCCCAGTTGTTCAAAACTAACGATGTCGTTAGTTAACGATTCGTTAAATTTTTAATTGAATGATACGCAAATATGCTGAAATTTTTTTGCTGAAAAAATGTGAGTAGCTTTTGCATGCAAAAGCTACTCACATTTTTTCAGCAAAAAAATATCAAAATAATGTATATTGAATCCGCTAAAACAGTTAACGAAATGACCCTTAACAAGCTCGTTAAGCTAACGACGCTTTGAACAACTGGGCCCAGATGTAAACTGTAAGTGGAGTTTGTTGGAAACCAAAAAATTACCAGAATTTTCAAAGGGGCATCATAACACTGCTAATATTTGGTGGTCAGTAATCTTGAAATAATATGCACTGCTCCACATCATGGTCTAACTATTTAAAAAGTTTCAGCTTGATTGGATGTAAACTATAGGAGGAGTTAGCTGGAAACAAAAAGTTAACAGAAAATTTTAAAGGGGCATAACTCTGTTAATATTTAGTGCACTGTAACCTTGAAACAACATGCGCTGCTCCACACCATGGTCTAACAAGATGGATTGGTGCAAACTGTAGGAGTTAGCCGGAAATGAAAAATTTATGGAAATTTTTAATGGGGCACAACTCTTGTTAATATTTGGTGTACTGTAACCTCGAAATAAAATGCACTGCTCCACATAGTGTAAGTATTTACAAAGTTACAGCTTGATCAGATGTAAACTATACTTCTGTGTCTCCTTACAACATACAAAGTACCCTTGTGTGTCGAAAATAAGACACACAAGGGAACTTTGTACAAAATTTTCAAATCAGTTGGCTTATATGTCTATGGAATAAATCTCATTGAAATACACTGAAATGTCCATAATTTTAAAACACACAAGTATACATTCGTCGAGAGAGAGGAAGATCTTACCTGAAAATTTCTTTGTTTCATTAAAAATCCAACTTTGGTACAAGCCTGAAAAAGAGAAGGACTGAATCAAACTCTTATTCAAAACTATATACAAAATGTAGAAAAGAGGAATATGAACATACTGTATTTCTTTAACCCATTGTAGACTGAATAGACTCGCCCACACTATTTATTGGAAGAGTCCAATTTCAATTTTAGGTATGTCCAGCTATGAGATTTAGATATTCTTAGAGAAAAATGGATAAATTATTTGCAAACAGTGAAGACCCTGATCAGACGCCGCGTTCTGTGGCATCTGATCTAGGTCTGCACTGTTTAACAATTACCCTTTTAGGAGTCTCCTGACTACAATGGGTTAAACAGATAGGTCTGAGCAAACAGTGCAGACTCAGGCATTCATCACACTTGATAAGACACTTTTTTCAACCAAAGAGTAGATAATATTTTTCTTACTTCTCACCCCCAAAAATGTGGGTACTCATTAGAAGTGCACCTCCCAGGAGCTTTAAATGTGTAGTTTTCATGGAGAAACAAGAAGCATATTTACCTGATATGCAGCACCACATCCCCCTCTTATCTAGAGCTAAGGACATCAAAGGATATGTCATCTGATCAAGGTATAAACTGTTTGCAATTCATCCATCAGTTCTTGGATATTTCAATATGGTCTTGGATTAAAATAGAAAGTTCAACTTGCAGAAGAAGCATGGTATATCTGGTGATTATATAGTTTAAGCACCATATTCTACCTTATAACACACATACCCAAATAACAGCACAGTCAAGTGATTTTGTACTGCTTTATCTATAATGTGAGTATTCATTTGAATTGTCTCCACTTGTCAAGGCAATTCAAACAAGACTGAGCAGTCGATGGCACACCATTACAAATCCCCATGCTTTCACCACTAAGCAGAAAGAAGTGAAAATAATGTTGCTCTCACACACCCTTACCACACGGGGAAGTCATGAAGCAGGTTTGGTTAAAATAATTCCACCCTGTGGTTTAGAAGGAGATAGCGTGATGGATGGACAGACAGAAAAATAATGTTGCTCTCGCACACACTTACCACTCATTACTTGGGGAAGACGGACATGTAGCAAGTTTGGGTAAATTCCTCCCAGTTGTTTAGGACAATATAGTGTGACCAACAGATGGTTGGACGGAAAAATAATGTTGTTCTTGGACATCCTTACCATGAGGGGAAGCCATGTAGCAAGTTTGGTTAAATTCCGCTCAGTGGTTTATCTTATATCTTATTTATTATTGGGGGAGGGTGGGGGGGGGGGTCCACTCAAAAACAGTCTCAAAGATCTAGATCCGTCTTGTAACACTGATCTTGATCTTTGGGAATGTTTTGGAAGAGAAACGCCCCATTTTACAGTTGAATTACACAAGACTGTCATATATTTGCGATAATTTTGGAAGAATAAGCCCCTGACTTATATTATTTATATGGTAAATAAAGTTTTTAAATATTTCTCCATAAAATCATATATGTTATATGGGTATTATTCAGAACTGCCATATATTAACGAGTATATATTCAACAAACTTGAGTATAGCTGCAGATATTAGAGTGGGTATCCTTGTTATAGTTTTCTTATTTCTCCATGAAAACATATGTTGTGGGTGCTCATTAGAAGTGCCTCATTGAGGCACTTCTAATGAGCACCCACAACATATGTTTTCATGGAGAAATAAGAAAAATATCAGCACATTTCTGTTGGAAAAATACCTACATGTACATGTATCTGGAGTTGCGTATAGAAGAATACAACAATAGTTTTAGTAAAATAATGGTTTGATCTAGACTAAAAGCAATGAATTTTTAATGACCATCACTGATGGAAATTATAGCTAAAGGCTGATCAGATAATAGGATGAATGCAACAAAGTCTGCTAGACAAGAAGAATACTGAGGAACTGACTGTCAATGAAGAGTATTTGATGATAATTCAGAGATACGAGTAATTTTCTTATTTTCTATAAATACACATGTTGTGGGTACTCATGAAAAGCACCTCAGCTAGGTGCTTCTATTGTACCCACAACATATGTTTTATGGAGAAATTGAGAAAATTATTATCAATATCAATACTCCTATCGAGTATCTTTTTACCTAAAGTCGCAGAACCCCACAACTCCTTTCCATATATTTGTTCTAAATATTGTCCATTGTTCTAAATATTGTCCTTTGTTCTAAATGTTGTCCATTGTTCTAAATATTGTCCATTTTACTTCCTCATGTGTCTAAAAACTGCTAGATGAGTAACAAATGGCACAGATCTCAATCACATGCCACATTCTGTGGTAAATCAGGGCTCAAGATAATAAGGGGTATCCAGATAATATTTTTCTTATTCATGCAAACACATATTGTGGATGCTGGTTAGAGGAGCCTCACTTTAAATAGGCCTTAACAAGGCACTTAAAACTAATTACTTAAAACATGTTTTCCTTGGAGAAATAAAAAAATCAGTCTTTTTGGGGGTTAAAAAAAAGCCCCGCTATGGACACTGATCTGGGTCTATACTAGCTGCCGAAATACTTAGGACTAAATATGGTACCATTATAACCCTAAATATTGGGACTAGTATGCCTGAGCAAACAGTGTAGGACCAGATCAAATGCCACATAGTGCAGCATCTGATCAGGGTATGCCCTGTTTGCCACTCATCCAGCACTATTTTAGACACATCAACAAGTGGTAAAACAGACTTTTTTTTTTTAATTTTGTAACTTTATTCAATTCAAATTCTTCATAAGATATGATATACACAAAACATATTCTTTTTTAGAAGAAAAAAAAAAAAAATAATGTAAACAAATAATCGAATTTACAAAGTTCAAACTAATATTACCCACACAACCTGGCATGTGTTTATGTATGTCTCATCAAACGGCAATTGCCTCATAAAATAGACTTTTTTTTAAATCTTTAGGACAAGTATGGAACTTACTAGTTAGGTAAATACGATATCTAGATAATGATAATTTGGTGTTTAATTTCCCTTTCAACATCATTTAAGTCATATCAAGACAATGGAAGGATGATCAAAGTCTCTACTATGAAGTAGTCCATAGCTACAGATAAGAGGGGGTATCCACATAATATTTTTCTTATTTCTCTACTAATACATATGTTGTGGGTACTCATTAGAAGTGCCTCAGTGAGGCGCTTCTCATAGGTCTAGAAAAGGGAGGGTATCCGGAAAATAGTTTTCTTGTTTCTCCACAAAAACATATGTTGTGGGTACTCATTAGAAGTGCCTCGGTGAGGCACTTCTAATGAGTACCCACAACATATGTTTTTGTGGAGAAATAAGAAAAATATTGATACTTTTGAATTGAAAAAAAAAAGCGCCTTAACTAGTGTTATGGCTTCTAATGAGTACCCACGACATATGTTTTCATTGAGAAATAAGAATGATATCAGCATTTTTCGGATGAAAAAAGCGCCTTATCTGTTTGCTATGCAGTACCATGCAGTCCTGAGCTGAATTCAGCGGAATTCAAACCAAGGACGTCATGATCCAAAGTTGGGAGTGTTTACTAGGCATTCAGATGCTTCTAGGTATCGAGATAATACTTTTATAATGATTTCTACACAAAGACATGTGGATACTTATTGCATCACTTACACAACTCTCTTTACTTAGAAACAGGTAGAATATCATAGGTCTAGATAAGGGACTAGGGAGGGTACCCGGTAAATATTTTTCTTATTTCTCCATGAAAACATATGTTGTGGGTACTCATTAGAAGCCCCTCGACGAGGCGCTTCTAATGAGTACCCACAACATATGTTTTTGTGGAGAAATAAGAAAAATATCACTACTTTTGGATTGAAAAAAGCGCCTTAACTTGTGCTGTGCATATCAATATGATAAAAAATAAGTGTAGTTTTGCAGAATGCTGTTAACTCTTTCCCCACTACTGACTAGTGGTGACTTTTGTTGTCTGCTCATAACCTTTGCAAACAGTTTGGACCCAGATCAGACCTAACAAAACGTTCGGACTGATCTGGATCCAAACAGTTTGACATTCTGATGGTATTCCTGCAAGATTTTTTTTTGAAAAAGTTAATTTAAAAAAAAATAATCCATAAACGACAAAAAAGCATGCAAAATTACCCAGCATGCAATGAGTTAATGCTAAATTATTAATAATTATTCTATCGCTTATTGGTTTGTCCTTTATGGTGGGCAAATTATTACTACATATCTTCTTCGGTGCTACCGTAATAACCCTGTTGGGACAGACAGGCCAGTGCAAGCAGTGTAGACCCAGCCCAGATGAGATGCCACATTCCTGCCATGGTCGATACTGTTTGCCACTGTGTCCAGCAGATTTCAGATACATCAATAGGTATATGTGTAGAAGTTCAAATTTTAGGACATGTATGGTTACGAGTTAACCTATTAAAGACTCAATAAACTCTTACCCACATTATATACTGGAAGAGTCCATTTTCAATTTTAGGTATGTCAGGCTATATGTGATGTAGATATTCCTAAAGAAAAATGGTTGAACTATTTGCAAACAGTGGAGACCCTGATCAGCACTGCATTCTGCAGTATCTGATCTGGGTCTGCACTGTTTGCCAGTTACCGGCTTAGGGGTCTCCCGTCTTCAATGGGTTAAGGCATCCCAACAGCTACATGCAAGTGAATATAATATGGTATATTCAGGGATAATTCTGGAAGGGGCCCTGTGACAAAAACATATGTTGTGGGTACTCATTATTACTACATATCTTCTTCGGTGCTACCGTAATAACCCTGTTGGGACAGACAGGCCAGTGCAAGCAGTGTAGACCCAGCCCAGATGAGATGCCACATTCCTGCCATGGTCGATACTGTTTGCCACTGTGTCCAGCAGATTTCAGATACATCAATAGGTATATGTGTAGAAGTTCAAATTTTAGGACATGTATGGTTACGAGTTAACCTATTAAAGACTCAATAAACTCTTACCCACATTATATACTGGAAGAGTCCATTTTCAATTTTAGGTATGTCAGGCTATATGTGATGTAGATATTCCTAAAGAAAAATGGTTGAACTATTTGCAAACAGTGGAGACCCTGATCAGCACTGCATTCTGCAGTATCTGATCTGGGTCTGCACTGTTTGCCAGTTACCGGCTTAGGGGTCTCCCGTCTTCAATGGGTTAAGGCATCCCAACAGCTACATGCAAGTGAATATAATATGGTATATTCAGGGATAATTCTGGAAGGGGCCCTGTGACAAAAACATATGTTGTGGGTACTCATTAGAAGCGCCTTGCCAAGGCGCTTCTAATGAGTACCACAACACATGTTTTCGTGGAGAAATAAGAAAGATAGCAGCATTTATCGAATGAAAAAAGCACCTTATCTGTTGCTATGCACAAGTAATCAATCATTTGTGCAATGCCTAAATTGACCATCATTATAAGCCGTCTCATCTGGATCTGCACTGTATGCAAAGGTATCATTATTGGTCTGTAGGGATAAAAGGATTTAATATTCGCCTTTTCTTTCTAGTGTTAATGCAGTTGTTTTTTCACATATTTGACCATTATCCATAAGAAGCCACTTTTGCAGGATGTCCGATGAGCCACTAACAAGCGAATTTGTGTAACTGTCCTAGCAGTCATGTAGGATCTTTAATTTGTACAGGGGATGTCACTCCCTCACAGGTTCACAGTGCTCCAGATAAGGTTGAGTATTTTACCCCCCCTAGTTTTAAGCTTAATGCTGAAATACACTTCTGCAATGCTTAACATTTAAAGTACCAAGCAAATATGTAGCATACAAATTTCTTTTTGTACTTTTTTCTTTTTTTTTTTTTTTTTACGGAAAATAAGGTCTGGTATTTCATACAAATCACATGAAATGCCAAGCCTTATTTCCTCTATAAAAAAAAAAAAAATCAAAATGTTGTCTGCTGCATTTACCATTGGTGCTTTAAAGGTTAAACCCTATCAGTACTGCTCTCAACAAATCAATGTGTGGAATGTTGCTTAATACTTTAACCCTTAAGCTGCCTATCACAACAATTGTAATCTGCTTTGTCATCTGCTTGTGATTTGTAATTTTTACAAACAGCGTGGACCCAGATCAGACTGCTCCTCTAGGAGCAGTCTGATCAGGGTCCACTCTGTTTGCCTGTATGCAAGAATAGGTTTGAAAAGTTTGCAAGAATATTCAACAGATCATATAAACTGACGACATATTCAGATGCAGGTTTTCTTGGCGTTTTAAGGGTTAAAGAGAAAGTGTCAATGCAGAAAAGATGCTGGCCATCTAAAATTTGGGTACACATAATATTAAAATTATCAAATAGCAAGCAAAGTTACTCTTAAATATATATTATTCAACAAAAAAGAAATTTAGATCGGACCTGTAGTTATTTTTTAAACTCAGATTTATCGTTTCAAGGGGTATGAAACCCACAGACCATTCATTCTCCGGTTGTTTGAAGTTTTTTTCTATAATCTTCGATAAACAATCAATTTCTTTGTTACACAAGTCTTTCAAATACAGAAATAAATTATATATGGCTAGCTGAAGCTAGAACAGAAACGTTAAAGTGTTGAATGTTACGATTTTCATATATTTATTATGTTTCTAAAAATAGAACAGGTAGAAAATTTGATAATAACCACAATGTCCCTAATCGACAGAAATGTACCGAATGGTAAACACCCATACAGTCAGTGCATACAAATGCATAATAGGCGAATTGTGTCAATGTTGTGTTTGACTGGGACCCAGACCACCTGTCATATCAATCACCATCCCAATCACCACTGATATGGTTAAGAAGGCTATCTAGCAGATGAAGGCAGGCAAAGCACCGGGCCCATCAGGCATAGTGGTGGAGATGATAAGAGCGGCCGGTGACATGGGCGCAAGGTTGGCAAAATGCCGGCAAATATGAGTATTTTCCATGCCGGTGGTATTTACCGGTAAATACCGGCAAATACTGGTAAATGCCGGCAAATACTGGAAATTGGCATTTACCACCCTGGAAGTAAGACAAAACCCTACCCTCAGTATCAACCTATGGACAATGTCTGTAATAAGGGCTACATAGTTGACTTAGTATTTACATTATACTGATTGCAGTTTAAGTTTACTTTAATATTAAATTCAGTTAAGTGAAATCTAGAGAAAAAAAAGCCTGTTTCATACCTGCCAAAGTACTCATCAGGTGGCTTGTGGCTACCACTACAGGTTTTTATTTTTACTTTTTCTATCTTTTCATTCTTTTCATTCTTTTGTTTTTTTGTTTTTTAATCTTTTTTTTTCTTTTTTAATTTTTCTTTGTATCTTTTCATTTTTATTTTTTTTTTTTAACTTTTTTTATCTTTTTTTTTTTTTTTTTTCTTCAATATTTTCAATAACACCTTTTTACTTTCACCTAGACTTATTGTCTATATGCATTCATTTATGACATCTTGCCCCTGGCTATCAAGTACCCTCTTGAACAAACAATTGTCCTGGGATTTGTTGTTTTAGTAATTAGACCATACAGGTAGTCTTGCTAATTACATGTACACTAAAACTCCTAAAAATTTTGAATATAGTAAAGTGATGTAAATATCCTAAACTTTGCAAAACATACTTTTACCATACAGAAGTGTGTTTAAAAGATGCAGATGGTCTGGCAAACATTTAAGATCCTGATCAGACTGTTCAGTATGATCTTGGTCTGCTCTTTTTGACATGGTCTGCCAGCACAAAAACTTAAGGTAATTATGGTAAATGTCAGTGGCCAGGTGCACAGGTGAATTTCTACTATTGAGATAAAGGCCTACATGATTTTTTTTTAATTAAAGACCATTTGTTGGTTAAATAATTTCAAAATTTTTGTCTTAGATTCACTTTTTGGCAGTGTTACATGTTTATATTGAGATTTCTTCTATTCTTCAGGGTTGTAACCTTATATAATTAATGATTTTAACATTCTTACTCATCTAGTTTGCTTATACTATTTCAATGCAACTTGTTTAAAGACTTCTGCAGTTTTTTAAGGCCAAAAAAATTTCAATTTGCCGGTATTTGCCACTTGAGGAGTATTTTCCAGACCGGTAAATACCGGCAAATGCCACTTGTAAATACCGGGGGTGGAATTTGCCGCCCAACCTTGCATGGGCGCCTCCATGATCCGTGACCTCGCAGTTGCAATCATTCGTGATGGCAAGGTACCCTCTGACTGGGAGCAGAGTTTCATTGTCTGCCTCTACAAGGGAAAAGAAGATGTATTGGAAAGGGGCAACTACCGCGGTCTCAAGCTGACAGAGCAGGTTATGAAAATCCTGGAGAGGATTGTGGACGGCCTCATCAGACAGTTAGTGTCAATCGACGATTCCCAGTTTGGCTTCGTCCCAGGCAGAGGCACTACAGATGCAATCTTTGTTGTCAGGCAGCTGCAAGAGAAGTATCTAGCTGCCAATAAGAGACTCTACATGGCTTTCGTAGACCTGGAGAAGGCGTTTGATCGAGTGCCTCGGAAGGTCATCTGGTGGGAGCTGAGAAAACTTGGTGTGGAGGAGTGGATTGTGCAACTGGTGCAAGGGATGTATGCAAATGCACGGAGCCGTGTCCGTGTTGGTGAGGGGTACAGTGAAGAGTTTGAAGTGAAGGTTGGTGTTCACCAAGGATCAGTACTCAGCCCACTGCTCTTCATCATTGTGCTTGAAGCCTTATCACGAGAGTTCCGCTCTGGGGTCCCCTGGGAGGACCTCTATGCCGATGACCTTGTTATCATCGCTGAATCACTTGAGGAATGTGTCAGGAGGCTCTTGACTTGGAAAGAAGCAATGGAGAAGAAAGGACTGAGAGTAAATGCAGGAAAGACAAAGATCATGATCTGCGGTACGGGACTGGACCTCCTGCAGAGTTCAGGCGAGTTTCCATGCGCTGTCTGTCGCACTGGAGTGGGCAGCAACAGCATCTTCTGCAATGGCTGCAAGCACTGGGTGCACAAGAAATGCAGTGGGCTCAAGCGCTTGAAAAAGGACCCTGACTATAGATGTACACGGTGCCAGGGAACTGCACGCCCCTTGGATGGCAGACCACAGAAGAAAGTCCAGGTCGGACCTGACAAGCTTGAGGTGGTAGCTTCCTTTTGCTACCTAGGAGACATGCTCTCAGCAGCAGGTGGCTGTGAACTTTCAACCACAACACGTGTGAAAACCGCCTTGAAGAAGTTCAACGATCTGCTACCAGTCCTCTCTTCACGCCACCTCTCTTTCAAAACACGTGGCCATGTGTACAGCTCTTGTGTGCGGAATGCAATGCTCCATGCCAGCGAGACTTGGCCATTGACAAAGCCGAACCTCCAGCGTCTGCAGCGAAATGACAGGGCAATGATCAGACAGATCTGCAATGTCAGGCCACAAGACATTGTCACCACGTGAGGTCCAATGATCTACTTGTGCGGCTTGGCATTGAGGATCTGGACCTCATTCTGAAGGAGAGAAGACTTCGATGGTATGGACATGTGGAACGCTCCAGTTGTGCAATCAAGACAGCCTTTGACATACAGGCTGATGGAAAGCGTGGGCCTGGGAGGCCCAAAATGACATGGAAGCAGCTGACAGAGAGGGATTGCAGAGAGTGGAAGCTCTCAGTTATCAACCCTCATGATAGACGTACCTGGAGATCTGGTGTGAGATCTGCCATGCGTGCAGCAAGCCAGCTATCTGGAAGGGGGGCCCACTGATGTGGATGTTGCCCCTGTACCTGCACGTTAATCAAAAATCCGATTATATATATATATATATATATAATTATACAGAAATATAATGTTAGAAAATATGAACTAGGATGAATTAAATAATATAAAAAATCGATTTTCAAGATGGTGGCAGTGGTGGCCAGTTTGACTTCCAATCAACATGATTTTAGCTAGTTTTATATCTGCTGATCATCACACTGTTGCCCCATCATAGGTTTCGACTGAATTTGCAGTGGTTTGCGAGGAAATGTCGAAAATAGATTTTCAAGATGGCCACAGTGGCGTCCACCTTGGATTGTCGATCGACACAATTTAGCTATATTCGATCTAGAGGTCATCCTTTAAATGCTACAGTGCCTTTCAACTCAAATCTGCCTACGGTTTGGGAGAAGTCAAAAATTAGTTTTCAAGTTATTATTATCAATAATAAGTTAGCACTGTTGCATATTGAGAGCTAGCTTAGGTTTATATATATATAATAAAAATAGTAATAATGAAGAAAAAATCATAAGTGCGCAGCCCAACTCCGCAGATGCGCAGATTTGTCTATTTCTAAGCTACACCTATTTACCCATAGACCGGAACCCCGTGACCGAGACCCGGCACCGTGACCAAAATTTCTATCCTGGATTGCAAGACTAATATGTTTTTAACTTTGTTCATTTACGGTTTATATTATGAGGTGTTAAATATACATTATCCAGCAAAAAGGAAATTTATATTAGAACTGTAATTATTTTTTAAACTCAGATTTATCATTTCAAGGGGTATGAAACAATCCAGGATAGAAATTTTGGTCACAGTGCCAGGTCTCGGTCAGGGTTCCGGTCTGTAGGTTTCATACTCGACCTAAAATACATGACAAAAGGGGACAGGTCAAAGAATAATATTTTATGATAATATTTAACTTTAGGCAGAAAGAGCATGCATGATGCAGGCCTCAAATCCGAGACACACTGCTTGCAAGTCAGGTGCTGTACCAAATGAGGTGACAGTCGAATCTATGACCACAATCCTCCCCATTTAACTTTGAAGTGTCAGGCAATAACTACTGTCAGTTTTCCATGCAATCATCAGTTCACCTTGTCACCAAAGGTGTTTAAAGTGTGCCCTATGCAGGACACCAACCTGCAAACCCCTGCTTGCAAGTCAGGGCCCAGTTGTTCAAAGCATCGTTAGCTTAACGAGCTCGTTAAGGGTCATTTTGTTAACTGTTTTATCGGATTCAATATACAGTATTCTGATAATTTTTGCTGAAACAATGTGAGTAGCTTTTGCACTGCAAAAGCTACTCACATTTTTTTCAGCAAAAAATTTCAGCATATTTGCATATCACTCGATGTAAATTTTAACGAATCGTTAACTAACGACATCGTTAGCTTTGAACAACTGGGCCCACGTGTTCTACCAAATAAGCTAACCAGCCCAAAAGTCTGGACAGCCTATCATCTGAATAAATTTTTCTGAGATAATTTTCTCGAGTTTGTTAGTGGACCGTACTTATTAGAAGCGCATCTTTATGCAGAAACAAGATAAAATATCCTAGAATTATCACCAAATATCCCATCCGAGCAAATTCTCTGTGATCAATTAACAGCATTGTGACGAAACAATAGACAACAAAAATTTTGACAATAGACTGACAGGCAGCTGCAATGACAGCACCGGTGGTCGACATATGTGGCGAATATTTCAAAGCTTCATACCGATGTGCGAATATCCTTATTAGTAGAAATCCGTCTATGAAATATTTTTGCAGGTTCTGGCTCACTTTCACTATCTGAAGAATCGTCCGCACTCGCCATTTCCTTTTCTTTCTCAATCGATCTTTTATCGCCAGTTTTACTGGCAGCCATCTTGGATGTCATCAGGGGAGGATGTCATCAGGGGAGGTTATCCCATATTTTCCTGTGTCACAAAAAGTCACGAATTATCGATCAATAAGAAGGGTCCTACTAAATACCGAGATGAGTGACACGTTTACGAAATGTATGAACTAGAAAAATACTAAACAGAGAAACGGATTTATACAGACCGAAACTACCACAAAGCTAGAGGGTGCTTCCACAGTGACCTCATCTGAAACCTTGGAGGAACGCAATGAGCTGGCGAAGGGCCAAAATACTCAAGCAAGAGGGACGTCAAAAAACAAACAAACAAATATATGAAGGGACAGCACTGAGCAAAAGATCGGGTAGGTCGCGGGTGGGGATAAAAATACTGCGCTAAATCTGAAATAAGTAATAATGAGGCCCTCCCAGGGGGTACCTGTTCCCTTGTTCCCCTGAAAAAAAATGGCATTTTTCCTTGTTCCCCAAAATCAAAGTCTTCATTTGCTATGTTCCCTGTTCCCCGAAATTGCCTTTGTTCCCGTGTTCCTTTCAGTTTAAGACTTTTGTTCCCTTGTTCCCCTGAAATAAATGACCTTATTCCCCTGTTCCCCAAAACCCCTAAGATGGCCACAATAATATTGGGGAACATGGGAACAAGGCCATTTATTTCAGGGGAACAAGGGAACAAAAATATAAAAATGACGGGAACAAGGGAACAAAGGCAAATGCCCATTTTTTATAAGTAAGTATTCATGCTCCTGGCTAAAATAATAATAATAATGATAATAATAAACGACGCAGAAAATAGAAAGGAATGGAGACGGGGCGAAAGCCGAAGGCCTAAACAGGAGGGGCGTCCAAAAACTACAACAAAAGGATATGGAGGCTTGTCTAAAAGTGAAAAAAAAAAAAAAAAAAAAAAACAAACAAAAAAAAAAAAAAAAAACGACAGAGAAAATAGAACGGAAAGTAGACAAAACGAAGCGAAGTGGTGGCGACGCCAAAAAAAAAATTTCACGTCAAAGGATACGAAGAGCATACTGAACAAAATTACTATGCGAAAATATCAGAAGTGGATGCAGAGGCCTGTCTAAAATAAACAAACAAAAATAAATAAATTATATAAAAAAAAAAAATAAATAAAGTAAAGTAAAAAACGACGCAGATAAAAATAAATACACCACATACGGAACTCAGTGTAAAATAACATGAAAATCATAAAAAAAAAAAAAAAAAAAAAAAAAAAAACACGCAGAAAACACTCACACATATAAACACACACGCACGCGCGCGCGCACACACGAAGCAGAATCAAACTCGATGAGCAAAAGTTCGACGGGGGTGCGGGGAAAAATGCATCACAATATCAGAAGAGTATGAGGGGGGCTCGTCTAAAGAAAGAAAAACAATGCTGGTGAGCCTATGGACCACAATTAGCAAAAGATCGGGGACTGTGCGTTTGTGTGTATGAGAGGGTGGGGTTGGATGTGTGTGCTGGGGAGGGGAGGGCAAAAAACATTGCGCAAATTTATCGGAAGCGCATGCGGAAGTCTTTCTCAGAAAAGAATACGACGCTGAGGATACAAAGAAACGAAAATGGAACCATTCCGAAAACAAGCCTATTCAAATGTACTGAAAATTTTACCACCAAAAAATGAAACTTTTCAGATAAAAATTCTGATATTTTTCATATTTCTGCACAAAACATAGATTGTGGGTACTCGTTAGACCCGCCTCGCTGAGGCTGTTCTAACGTGTTCCCACAATCAATGTTTTTTAGAAGAAATAAGAAAAATAATGTATACCCCTGAAATCCCCAATTTTACTATATAAAAGTGGGGTTTAAGGGGGTCAAAATTATGTAGGTATGTTTTCGTGATGCGAAGGCTGGACGACCAAGCGGAAGGCACTCTTCACCAAAGGATATGAAGTGCATACGGAGCCGAGTCTAAACTGATATGGGTAACGCAGAGAGCGGTTCATAAGCTTTCCGAATCTGTAAATATCTCCATATGTACGTAAGTCTGCTTTATTATAAACAATTTGAAATAAAGAAAAATATTAGTCAAACATAATGCATATTTGCGCAGTGATATTTTCACTTGGTGGGTTTTTGATTTTATTTACGGTTAATGGTCTAAGGGAAACAACTCAAACCGAGAGTTTAAGTTCTAGGAAAAACAACTGTCACTGATTATCTTTCTTGAGTAAAAATCAAGCTATCGAACAGTGACAATCGAACACTTTTTTTTTTTATCGACCACAAAGCTCGTTGATCGACGGGTGGGCATATTATCCTATACCGTATTTGAATTGAGGTTTTACGGCTCAGTCAACCCACTGGGGTTATGTCGAGCGCGGTCAGTCTATCCCCGAGTTTACCTACGGTAAATGTCCTAAAATTTCGAACACTCTAAAATTTCGAACACCTAATATTTTTGCCCAAAATAATTTCTGGAAATGTCCTAAAATCTCGAACAGTAGCAATTTTGCAAAAACGGGATTTCTAAAATTTCGAACACAGCTTTCTTCAAGTATTTTTTTTATCGGCACATTCTAATTTCGGTAACGTTTTTTTTTTTTTTTTTTTTGTTTTTTTTTTGTTTTTTTGTTTTTGTTTTTTTTTTTTTCGTTACAGAACCGGAAACTAAAGTAGTAGTGTTGAAAGCCACCGCAAAACGTAAATGCACACAGCAGTGTCATAACGAATTTTATGTACATTAATGGCATGGAAACCGTATTTTAATTTTATACAGACCTATGAGATACTGACTGAAAATTCACAAGAAAAAAAAAGACTTCCATCACAATGTTAGCCATTTCCACGCGACAGTCACGTGTATGTCCGCGTGATACGGGTTAGATTATGCGCAGGCGATCTAGAACTGTTGTTACCTTGTGGCAGACATGATAAATATTCCGGTTGAAAAACGAAGGCCAGGATAAATCTATGGATCCGCGCTGTACGATCTGACTATTTGCTGTTTGTTTGTGTATCTCATCACTACTTCATATGTCTTATTGCTATACCTACGTAGATTTTCATGGGTCTGCTCAGATACGCCACCGGGCGACGACACGCAATTTTAGGACAGTCTCATTTCCAGTATAGATTACAAAAATATATGTGAAAATACAGAAAATGCAACAGTCACATTCCCTTGCCCCACATGAAGAAACCGCGTGCTCGTAACGGTAACGTCACGAGAAATCGTAGCGGAAACCCCTAAGAGGGAAAACACACACTTATGTTCGTTAAATTATAGAGCATTTTTTCGTCAGAAATGCATATGAAACTGACAAGTATTAAAAATAGAATCTAAGTATTGAGACAGGTCTATGCAAACTGTAGACTCAGATCAGACGCCGCAGAGTAAAAGGGAATGAAACTAGTTAGGGGTAACAGGGAACATGGAACACACAGGGAACATGGAACACACGTTTAGGACAGTAAGACGTGCGACCAGTGAAGACTCAGATCATCTTCTGATGCAAGGGCAGTCAGATTTTGCCGTTTGTGGTAACAAACAGGCATGTAAACTCCAGTTCATGGAGAGATTACGAATCTTTGGTTAAATACATCACCGTTTCAGTGAAGGTTTTACATGCGTTCTGCGGCGTCTGATCTGGGTCTACACTGTTTGCTCAGGCCTGTCTGTCCGAATACGTAGAGTAAGTACGGAAATGCGATCAAATCGAATCCCTTCAGAAATCATCCTGCATCCGCCCCTGATTAATAAAAAAAATGCTGGGTCCGACTCGTAATATTCATCAAGGCATATGCAATTAGCTCCCTTTAAACAGTAAACACCTAAAGCGTGAGGACCTTACTCCGCATTTACCAGGGTATAAATAAATATAAGTACTGTTATTCTTTTGCATTATGTATATATTGAGAACAATATAATTATTAAAATACCCAGAAAATGAACAGTCACAAAGCAACATTTCCCTTTCCCCGCATTAAGAAACCATGTGCTCGTAGCGGTATGTCACATGAAATCGTGGCGGGAAACCTGTTCGAGAGAAAAATAAACTTAGTTTATAGAGCCTTTTCTCGTTAGAAACGTATACGAAACTGGCACGTATTAAAGAACCTAAATATTGGAACAGATAGGCCTATGCAAACAGCGTAGACCCAGATCAGACGCCAGAGAACAAGGGAATGAAACTAATTTGGGGGAATGCGTTTTCAAGATCGTCCTCCGAGAATGTTTGTTTCTTAATTAAAGCCAGTATTGGTGTCTTCACAGGTATTCCTGTATTTTTCACGGATATTCTGGTATTTCGGTAGTATTCCAGTACTTCGGTAAGTCGTGTGACAGCTATACCAGAATTCTAAAGTTGATCTGATCATTTCAGCAAAGCGTGACGAACATGCGATAGTAAGAAAGCGCTACACGCGAAATTGTAAATTAGCATGTGCATCCGCGCATTCTGATCTGGATCGTTCCTGCTCGTCTGTACACTGTGGCCTTCGATAATATCTGCCGCTAATATTTACGTTTAGCGTGCCAAAGGTATCAATAAGCACGCCGAAAACGTTTTCGTCGTGGGGATTAACGCCTCCAACAAAATATTTCCTGTGACCGCGTGATTGTCATGATATGCTCAGTGCATCCTATTTGAACAGGTAACGGTCCCAACAGAGATGATAGGTCCCAACAATCCAAAATGAACCTAATCATTTGTTACAAATGTGATCAGTCTGTGCACTTGCTGGAGACTGCGATTCTTGTATTACAGTGTTTTGTACCAATGACCTATCAGCGAATTGAGTAGACACCATCCTGCACTAGACTACGTCTCGCACTCTGATGTGACTTACACATATACACAAAGGGACATTTTCGCCTGAAGGGAGATCTATTGAAAGGATTACTATTCATGACAGATATATTCTTGCAATACGTTTCGGTACCGAATTCTAAATGACAGTACATGTTCTTAAAGAAAGAAATATTGTTAAAAACGATAATGGCAGTTCACAGGTTTGGCATACGTAGTTCAGTTTGGTGTTGAGCTAAAATCTTTGATCTTTATCAGGCTGCATTCAGATCTGGTTCTCAGAGATCTGGTTGTCCGTACTACTGTTCGTTTATGTATGAGTCCTTTCCAATAGAAATGACATTTGAGACCGGCATAGACAAGATCAACTTGCGCATCCGCGCAGTCTATGTATCGGGGCGGTCTGATCTGGGTCTACGCATATCGCCAACAGAATGCCTTATGTCAGCAAGCAGTGTGAATACTGCGCTTCAAAACGGAGGAAATTCTAATCAGTCTGCGCTTTTCACATTAAAACTACGTACATTTCACCTTTGAGGAAAGGGACTTTTGTGTTTCTGTAGTGGCTCAAACAAGAACAAATGTGCGGTAACCGTTTGAAGTATTTTGGTCAGCTTGTGTATCTCAGTGCGGTAAAGGGAAGAGGGTTAAGCCAGCCTATTTTAAGAAAGTGGCACATTCCCGGAGTGCCGAACAAACGTATCTGGCGATTAATTAGTGTATCGGATAATTAATTGTTTTGTTATGAGAAACATTATTCGACATAGAATTAATCGGATGGAATTGAAAACAAACATCAGTGTGGTAATTATTTATTAGTTCATACAATTTCACATTCAGTTTACCAATCACACATAGCAAATAGAAACCCCTTTCGTCGTGAAGGTCCTTTTTTGTCGTTTCGGGTATCCGAAAGCGTCCGATAGCCAGGTCCATTTTGGCTGTAAGTGAATCTGTCCTAAAATTTCGAACAGTAAATTTTTTAGCAAATCATAATTTCTAAAATTTCGAACAGCAAGAACTGAAATTATTTAATTTTGTTCGAAATTTTAGGACATTTACCGTAACCACACTTTTTTCCTGGGCATGCTTGGTCCTCTAAGCGGCTAACCAGTACTTGTGCACATTCTTTCGCCAGAAATTTTCTGACAACTGCCCTTCTTGGATCAGCGAAAGGGAGAGAATGTCCATAGAAAATATTTCATGAACAATGTCCACGACAGAATATAGCCGGACCCGGAGAGTATCGAACCCGCGACCTGATCTCCATTCGGGCGCGCATCCGACTGAGCCACCAAGCCACCAAGGACGGCAATATATATGGAAAATATACCGCAATATCACTTTATAAGTCATCAGAAGTAGACAATAAAACATTTCATTTAATGTGGTTAATATAAATAACTCATTCTGATAACGAAATACCGCAAAATGAATACTATCTTTATTAGATACAGGTGACTAATTTCGGCACTTCCCAATGCCCAGGTACATTAGCAAATGCATATATACCGCTGTAATAAGCATCCTCCTAATTTCACATAGAATATGTTCCATCCTTAAAATTGATTTAAAAAGGTAATAAACATATTTTGAAAGGTTTCCCTTAGAATGTGTTTACTTTCTTATGAGGACTCTTATCTAAGAACTTTTTTTTTTTAAGAAATTTTATTTTGCGTCGCTTTCAGTATAACAGTGAAAATTAGCATGCGGGTTTTTTTTCCGACACAATAAGGGAACAGTTAAAATTTAAAAGCAGATGTAACAAAAACATTTTACAAGTTAGATTACAAACAGAAAGACAATAATTAATGAATAATGGATAATAAATAGGTTATGATTGATCTAGCTAAATACTACACTTCACACTTTAAAAAGAAAGAGGAACAGGTAAAGCATTTTATATAACATTACGAAAACACGTCTATTCAAATATATAGAAAATTTCACCTCCAAAAACTGAAAATTTCCAGATAAAAAACTCTGATATTTTTCTTATTTCTGCTCAAAACATAGATTGTGGGTACTCGTTAGAACCGCCTAGCCGAGATTGTGGGTACTCGTTAGAACCGCCTCGGCGAGGCGGTTCTAACGAGTACCCACAATCTATGTTTTTGAGCAGAAATAAGAAAAATAATGTATACCCCTGTAAACCCCAGTTTTACTGTATAAAAGTGGGGTTCAATGGGGTCAAAATTATGTAGCCATGTTTTCGTGATGAACATGTGTCATGTGTCACAAGTACACAGTTGGACCTAGCCCCACTCCAGGACCAGCTCTAACACAGAGTTAAAGGTTTAGGTCTGAGTATTAGTATTAAATAGCATACCTAATTCCAACTTCCTAGCATAAAAGGTACCCAAGTTTTGATCTCCAAGAGAAATGCGGACGTTAATGTCAATGTAAATTTGAATGTAAACGTAAACATTTATTAGACTCTGGCTACGAACCTGACATACGCACGTACGGACGTAACATCACGGCGAAACACTATATGCCCCCGGTCTTCGGCAGGCGGGGGCATAAAAAACAGTAGATAAACAAGGCGCAGGAGATACAAATCCCCTCGCACAAGATTACTTGGTGTGGGCAAACACTGAACTGGGGAATGTTATGACATATAATAATTATGTGAATGAAGAAACAAAAAGGCTGTAACCTTAAATGTAAAGGTCATATATGACCTTGACCTTAGGGTACCGTTTTGTAAATATTCAGATTTTCATGTTGGTGGGGAGGGGGGGGGTTAAATCTCACATGATAGAAAATATTTCAGTCATGTCAACCTTGACCCACAAATGTGTGAATATATACTAAAATCCATTGATAAATGCAAAGGCTAGAGCGATGACAAAGTCTTTTTTTTTTTCTAAAAATAGCAACAGTCACCTTGACCTTGAGCCCAGCAACCTGAAAGTTGAACTTACTCGAGATATTATAATACCAAACCAATTGTGTGAAGATATAACAAAATCCATTGATAAATGCAAGGGTTAGAACGATGACAAAGTTTCTTGTTTTTTTTTGTTTTTTTTTGTTTTTTTGTTTTTTTCTAAAATGTAGCCAAAGTTACCTTGACCTTGAGCCCATCAACCTGAACTTGCTCGAGATATTATCATACCCAACATTTATGTGAAGTTATATTGAAATCCACTGATAAATGTAGGCACTAGAGTGATGAAAAAGTTTGTTTTTTTTTTTATAAAAATAGCCACAGTTACCTTGACCTTGAGCCCAATAACCTGAAAGTTAAACTTGCTCGAGATATTTTAATACCCAACAATTGTTGGAAGATGCATTGAAACCCATTGATAAATACAGGGGCTAAGGCGATGACAAAGTTTTTTTGCAAAAAAGCCGCAGTTACCTTGACCTTGAGCCCAGTAATGTGAAAGTTGAACTGGCTCGAGATATTCGCGTACCAACATTTATGTGATGTTATATTAAAATCCATTGATAAATGTAAGCACTAGAGCTATGACAAAGTTTTTATTTTCTTCTGAAATAGCCACAACGACCTTGACCTTAATCGCAGCATCTTGAAAGTCAAACTTCCTTGAGATATTTGAATTTAACAGTTTGTGTGAATTTTGTTTAAAATCCACCGATAAATGTGGGCAAGAGCCATAACAAAGTTTTTCTAAAAATAGCCTCAGTGACCGTGACCTTGAGCCCAGCACCCTGAAAGTCGATTTTGCTTGAGATATTATAATACCCAACATTTGTATGAAATTATATTATAATCCATTGATAAATGTTGGTACTATAGAGTAATGACAAAATTTGTTTTTTCTTTCTAAAAACAGTGACCTTGACATTGAGCTCAGGACTCTTAAAGTCACTCGCTCGAGATATTATCACACCCAACTTTGTGTGAAGTTATATTAAAATCCATCAAAAAAATATAGGCGCTAGAGCGATGACAAAAGGTGAACATACGTACGTACATACTTTGCATCTCGCAGAAAACTCGTTACGGCGTCAAATCGATAACTCCTGTACTATCTGTGAATTAAGCCCGTGGCCAAAAATGTACTTGTTTCCCTTGGTACTGTTATTGGCTACCTGTACGGTTTTGTGATAATGATTGTTTATGTAACAATTTACACTGACTCCAGTCAAAACATATTTTGACCATCTTTGTTTGTTTGAATAGCTGTACAGTAATTAAAAATTGAACATCGTTTGAACTTACTGAAGTCAACTTTATATCCGCCGATAAATTCATTTACACACTCACGAAATCAGTCTCTCCCTCGCTCCCTCCCTCACTTGATCGTTCGTTCGCTCGCTCGCTCGCTCATTCATTCATTCATTCCCTCCCTCCCTCGCTCGCTCGCTGGCCCGCCCGCCCGCTCGTTCGTTCCCTGCCTCCCTCCATCGCCCGCCCGCTCGTTCGTTGGTTCATTCATTCATTCATTTCCTCCCCTCGCCCCCCCCCCCCCCGCCCCACCCGCCTAGCTCGCCCGCTCGCTCGCTCGCTCGCTCGCTCGTTCGTTCGTTCGTTCGTTCGTTCGTTCGTTCGTTCGTTCGTTCGTTCATTCATTCATTCATTCATTCATTCATTATTCCCTCCCTCCATCGCCCACCCGCCCGCCCGCCCGCCCGCTCGCTCGCTCATTCATTCATTCACTCACTCACTCTCACTTTCTGTTGAAAATCATGCGATGGGGAAACAAGTAAATAAATAAATAAACAAACTTTCGCATGATATTGACACAAGTTGCTGGTGTCAAGTATATGATCGCATGCTTAGAATGTCTTAACGAATTATATGCAGAACTTAGAAAATTTTCGGCCATACTAATAGTTGGACCTTCGGAGTAAAAGTACATGTAAGCAAAATTAGGCGTATATGGAAGAAACTTCCCGTTTAGCTATATATGAATAAATTACATCATTATAATCAATGGAATACTAACTTTCTACTCATACTTTATAATAGATTCGCAAATGCTAATTTATGTATGTTTTTAGGTCCAAAAACGAAGGATTCTCGTAATTTGAATAAAATTGTATAAGAGAAATAGGATTAGAAGGAAGAATACTTTGGGCTCAGATGGAAGAAACTTCTCATTGACGTATTTCTGTGATTTTATACCAGATTAAAAAGCTTGAAATGCTCTTTCATCCTAGACGTTATAATTTAATGTCGGAAAATATATTAAATTTGGAAAGAAATTTATTTGTTGTGCGAGGGGATAATAAAAATGTATGCCAGCACACAATTATACATATAGAAAACAAATTGTGCCCCTTTCCGGCCCATGTTGTCTAGCCCGCTGCGACTTGATAATTGAGCGGGTTTAGAGATATGAAATGCATACATTGCGCGATAAACACAGCGTACAAAAAGAAAAAAAAAACTTAACTTCCTTATCCACATAAACACAACGTACAAAAATTAAAAAACAACAACATATTTTTCCTGTCAACACCACTGTGCCCATATAAGCAATGTATACAATGCGCCATAAACCTTTTACCGAAAGGAAATACACCAAACTGAGTGTTTCTCAAGCAAATAGGTCCAACTTTCAACCTTGATATTTCAAACCGAGATTCCGGAAAATCGTATGAAGGATTTGGCCATTTTCCCATTAGGACCGTGTTTCCTAAAACCCCTGGTAGACCCTCAATTTTCTCTAATAAAAATAGATACTATTTACATACCATATTTACTGTAAATGTTGGGATACCTTAACTCCTTACCGTACTGGTCCTATGATTTGTAGAAGTCTGTTCAACTACCTCTTGATGCGTTTAAAATATTGCCGGACGAGTGACAAACAGTGTAGACCCTGATCAGACGCCGCGTTCTGCGGCGTCTGATCTGGGTCTACACTATTTGCCCAGACCTCTCTGTCCCAATACTTAAGGTTATCGAAAAATGGGGTTTCAAGATCTATTACTTAAGAAAACATTTGAAGAAACCACTATAATGCGGTTTTCTTTAATGCTTTCGTCGCAATCTTTACTACTCTCTGGACAAATTTAGCAGATGACAAACTGATGATATTTTTTTTTTGCTTTTTCCCCAGAAAACATACCTTGATATTTCAAGCAAATTGTCTTCTAAGCTACGTTGTTTCAACGTTATGTGCCTGCCTACCTGGTTGGCTGATTCCCAGAGTTGGTTAACCCATTTATGCTTAACGTCCCATAATTGGGACATTGGCAAAGAGTGTAGATCCAGATCAGACGCCACAGAGTGCGGCGTCTGATCAGGATCTACACTGTTTACATTAAGCACAGAAATTTCAGTAAAACATTGTAATTATAAAAACTAACCAGACTCCTTTTACTGGAAATGGACCGGTCCAAAGCGTTAAGGTAGAAGAATCCACTTGGAATAAATGGGTTAAGGTGAACGAATACACTTTCAGGGCAAGCAACTCTGTCCAAATGGTTTTGCCTCCCTCCTGACAAGAAGTCTATTCTAAAAGGAAAGAATTTGCTCCCAATTGAGAGCAAATTCTTTCCTCTTAGAGTAGATCCCTTTCCAGAAGGGTCTTGACCTGCAGTAAAAAAAAAAAAAAAAAAAAAAATACAAAATTGTCTCCCTTGCCGCGGAAATGGTGGAAATGACGGAAAGCCAGCCTTCTGAAGTCTGTGAATTGTATGTTACGGATAAAGAATGGTTCAAGAGGACACAATCCTCTAATATCAGTTGCATTGTATCGGAAGATTGGTCGCCCTTAGTCTTCTACGGCATTGGAACAGAGTTCTTTCTTTACTTCCTGCATCACCCACACGTCCAAATAAACAAAGAAAAAAGAAAGAAAGAAAGAAAGAAAAGAGAAATAAAGAAAGAAGAAAGAAAGAAATTCTGATATGCCATGATCACGATGATCATCAGGGTAAAATGAGAACGGTTGAATAAAACCTGAAAATTTGGACGGGGAAAGACGCGAGCAAGTGAAAGAAAACACGCGCACACACGCACGCATGCATATACGAACACAGACACACACACACACATACACACACACACACACACACACACACACAAAACAAACATAATTGACTAATTTAAAACAGATTAAAATTAATTGTCCTATCATCCTCCTTCATCATTTTTACGAAATAGGAAACAAACAAAATAAAAGACAAAAGTTTGATTTTTTTTTTAATTTGTAACGTTTTAGACGAAAAAAAAAACAATAAATAAAATAAAATAAATAAGTAAATAAAATAAAAAAAAAATAAAATCAATAAATAGATAAAACAAAATGAATTAAGAAATGCTCACTTCTCAGATTACTTACGTGTGAGGTAAGATCCCGGAGATGTAAGTATATACTTTCTCAATCAAACGTGCCCCCCTCCCCCACCCACACACATACACCTCCCTCGTAACAATCTGCTTTACTTTGATCCTGGACTACCGTAATGACCCTAGATATTGGGACAGGCAGGCCTGAGCAAACAGTGTAAACCCAGATCAAACGCCGCAAAACGCAGCGTCTGATCAGGGTCTACGCTGTTTGCCTCTCATCGAGTTTTACAGGTAGTAAAATGGATTTTTTTTCTCAAATTTTAGGACAAGTGTGGTAAGGAGTTAAGGTGTCCCAATACTTAGGGTTAATACGGTAATCTAATTTTGCTTTGATTTATAATATATGCCGAAGTGTGTTGTCATAACACCTTTATGTACACAAGGATGTCCATTTACAATACAAGACCCGGGCTACGTGTCATTTATCACACAAAGACCGCCGGACCATTATAACAGCCACGGCCCTCGGGGCAACGGTTTAGAACAACCTGCGCATTTGTGCAGTACATCAGAAACTTCGCTTTACGCCCTGTAGATTCCTCGCTACCCTGGTTTCAGTGTCTTGTCTGTTGTTTGTGTTGAGGTTTTACGGCCCAGTTAACACATTAGTGCCGGCCTCGGTGGCTCAGCTGCATGCGCGTCCGACTGGACACCAGGAGGTCGCGGGTTCGACCCCCGCCGAGGTCGGCAAAATTCTTTCGTGGAATATTTTCTACGGTCATTCTCTCCCTTCCGCTGATTCAAGAAGGGCAGTTGTCAGTTTCTGGCGTAAGAATGTGCACAATACTGGTTAACCGCTTAGAGGACTGAGCCTGCCCAGTAAACGTGTGGTTAGGTAAACTGACCGCGCTCGACATGACCCCACTGGGTTGACTGGGCCGTAAAACCTCAACATAAACAAACAAACAACACATTAGTGTCACGTTGAGTGCGGCCAGTTTACCTAGCCACACTTTTTTCTGGACAAGCGTTTAACAAGTACTTGTGCATATATATTCTTTCGCCAGCTACTTGTGCATATATATTCTTTCGCTAGAAAATGTCAACTGCCCTTATTGAATTAACGGAAGGGAGAGAATGACCGAAGAAAATATTTCATGATTAATCTCCACGAAAGAATGTTGCCGCCGGACCCGGCGGGGTCGAACCCGTGACCTCCCGATCGCCAGTCGGATGCGCACCCGACTGAGCCACCGAGGCCGGCTGGTTTCAGTGTGCTTCAGATGAACAGTGACGGCCCCGAGCGAAGGTCAGCCACACTTTCACTGTTAGAATATTTGCCAACAGCCCCATCATTGATTCGGCCCGCCAGTATATATGGTTACTGTCGTAGTGTGTGTGTGTGTGTGTGTGTGTGTGTGTGTGTGTGTGTGTGTGTGTGTGTGTGTGTGTGTGTGTGTATGTGTGTGTAACGTATTTATCCTAAAGTCTACTACCTATTCTGACACCTTACCTCTTTTGTTCTAAAATTAAAAATAAAGTCCAATCTATTACCAGATTAAATTGCTGGATGTGTGTTAAACAGTGTAGACCATAATCAGATGCCGCGTTCTGCGGCGTCTGATAAGGGTCTACACTGTTTGCTCAGCCTTTCCGTCCGTGGTAAAATATGGTAGTGATTTGTGGTAAAATATGGTACTGACTTGCGGTAAAATGCGGTAGTGACGTGCGGTAAAATGCGGTAGTGACTTGTGATAAAATACGGTACTGGCGCGCAGCTCTTAAATGACTACTTAGCATAGTTTGAACGCTGCTGTAGTTGTTGGACTCGTAAAGAGGCTGGTGTTGATTAACGCTTTGTTTGTCTGTCTCTCACAGCAGCATTTCGGACATAGAGGAAAATGGATATGCAACTTAAATTTGGATTTTCCATTCTTATATTCTCAGGCAAGTTGTTTTTTTGCTTTTACCAATGATGTTTGACCTGCTCGCCAGATGATCATCGATTTTAGCATGTGTTTGTTATTCATTGAGCCGTTATACTTAAGAGTTTGCAATATACACTTACCCGGGACATTATTCGCGTATATTAAAACGCGGAGAGTATACGAGTCAGATAAGTTTGCGCATTCGCACAGTTTGATCAGGGTTCGCGTTGTTCTCAATGATAATCTCTGCGCCTGGTAAAATTCATTTATCTATTATTTATTTATATGCCTTATAATTCGGCCTCGGTGGCTCAGTCGGATGCGCGTCCGACTGGAGACCAGGAGGTCTCGTGTTCGACGCCCGCCGAGGTCGGAAACATTCTTTCGTGGAGATTGATCATGAAATATTTTCTACGGTCATATGCTCTCCATTCCGCTGATTCAAGAAGGACAGTTGTCAGTTTCTGGCGAAAGAATGTGCACAATACTGGTTAACCGTTTAGAGGACTAAGCCTGCCCAGTAAACGTGTAGTTAGGTAAACTGACCGCGCTCGACATGACCTCATTGGGTTGACTGGGCCGTTAAACCTTAACACAAACAAACAAACAAATGCCTTATATCACATTTAGCTAACTATTCTACCATGTGGCTCTCAGTAGACCACACATGGTCTCTCGCGCATCTCTGTGCCTGGCCAGTACTTTATGGTGAGGAACGACAAAAAAGGGCTTTTATTTCGTTCGCGAACAGCAAAGTGCAGGTCATTTTGCTAGGATGCGTTTGCTCTCCTGTTCTATATTATCTATCCTGTAAGCGGGCAATGAAGGCCATGAATGTTTAGGCCTTCCCGTCCTGACTGATCAGGCCTTCCTGTCCTGAAAGATCAGGGCTTCCCGTCCTGAACGATCAGACGTTCTCATTCTGAATGATCAGGGTCTTACCGTCCTGAGTAATCAGACCTAACCACCCTGAATAATCAGGGCGTTCCTGTCCTGAATGATCAGGCCTTGCCGTCTAGAGGGACCAGAACTTCGCGCCCTGAATGTTCATGCCTTCTCGTCCTGAATAATCAGGCCCTCGATCAGGCTTTCCTGTCCTGAATGGTCAGGCCTTCCCGCCCTGAATGATCAGCCTTCCCATTCTGAATAATCAGCGTTTTGCCGTCCTGAGTAATCAGACATAACCACTCTGAATGATCAAGACGTTTCTGTCTTGAATGATCAGGCCTTGCCGTCCTGAATGACCAGATCTTCTCGTCCTGAATGATCAGGCCCTTGACCAGGCTTTCCTGGTCCTGAATGATCAGGCCTTCCCGTCCTGAATGATCAGCCTTCCCATTTTGAATGATCAGGGTCTTCCCGTCCTGAGTAATCAGACTTCCCCGTCCAAAATGATCAGGTCCTTCGCGTCTTGAATGACAATGGCCGTACGTTCCTGAATGGCCTGAGCCTTTGCGTCCTGAATGATCATTTCCGCCCTGAATAACCAGTATCTTTCTGTCCTGAATGACCAGAGCCTTCCCGTCTGGAATGATAAGGGCCTTCCCGTCCTGAAAGAATATATCTTTCCGTCCTGAATGACCAGGCCCTTCCAGTCCTGGATGAGCAGGCTTTCACGTCCTGAATGAACAGGGCCTTACCAAAAATCAGGAACTTACGTCCTGAATGATAAGGGCCTCACTCTTCTGAATGATTAGGGTATTCCCGTCCTGAATGATCACAAGGTTTCCCGCCCTGAATGATAAGATCTTCCGGTCCTAAATGATCAGGGCCTGCAACAGGGCTTACCGTCCTGAATGACGAGGGTCTTCCCTTCCTGAATGATCAGGACCTTCCTGTACTGAATGATTAGCCTTACCTTCCGGAATGATCAGGCTTTCCCGTCCTGAATGATCAGAAATTTTCCGTCTTGAATGATCAGACATTACCGTCCGGAATGATCAGGGCCTTCTCGTCCTGAATGATCAGACCTTTCCTGTCCTGAATGATCGTGACCTTTCCATCCAGAATAATCAGGGCCATACCGTCCTGAAAGAAGGACGTTTGCGTCCTGAATGACCGGGGCCTTACTATCCTGAATGACGGGGCCTACGTGTCATGAATGATCAAGGCCGTCCAGTTCTGAATGATCATTGCCTTCCCGTCCTGAATGACCAGAGCCTTCGCGTCCGGAATGATCAGGATCTTCCAGTCCTAGATAAGCAGGCTTTTCCGTCCTGAATGGTCAGGGCCTTACCGTCCTGAATGGATAAGGCTCTTTGCGTCATGATTGACTAGAACCTTATTTTCCTGAATGATCAGGGTCGTTCCGTCCTGAAAAGAGTCTTCCCGTTCTGAATGGTTGGACCTTCTTATCTTAAATGATCAAGGACTTCGCTCCTGAATCATCATGTCCTTACCGTCCTGAATGATCAGGGCCTCCCCTCTTCCTGAAAGGTCAGGGTCTTCCCATCCTTAATGACCAGGGTCTTCGTGCCCTGAATGAACCCTGAATGAACATGTCCTTCCTATCCTGAATGATCAGGGCCTTCCCGTCCTGAATGACCAGGACCTTCCCATCCTGAATGATCAAGGCCCTCACTTCCTAAATTATCAGGGTCTTTCCTAAATGACCAGGGTCTTCCCGTCCTGATTTGATGAGGGTCTTTCCATCCTGAATGATAAGCCTTCCAATCCTGAATGATGAGGACCTTCGCGTCCTGAATGACCAGGGTGAATGATCAGAGTCTTCCCGTCCTGATTTGGTGAGGGTCTTCCCATCCTGAATGATAAGCCTTCCAATCCTGAATGATGAGGACCTTCGCGTCCTGAATGACCAGGGTGAATGATCAGAGTCTTCCCGTCCTGATTTGATGAGGGTCTTCCCATCCTGAATGATAAGCCTTCCAATCCTGAATGATGAGGACCTTCGCGTCCTGAATGACCAGGGTGTTCCCGTCTTAAATGATCAGGGCCTTCACGGCTCATTTGATCAGAACCTTACCGTCCTGAATGATCATAGCCTTGTCCTAATGATCTGGACCTTTGCGTTCTGAATGATCAGGATGTTCCCATCTTGAACCAGCAGGGTCTTCACGAGCTGAATTGAACAGGTCCTTACTGTCCTGAATGATCAGGCCTTCACGTCCTAAATGATAAGGGCATTCTTGTCCTTAATGACCAGGACCTTCGCGTCGTGAATGACCAGGGTTTGACCATCTCGAATGATTAGGGCCTTACCGTCTTGAATGATCAGGCCTTTCCATCCTGAATGATCAGATGAATGATGACGTCCTGAATGATCAGGGTGTTCCTGTTCTGAATGATCAGGACCTAACCGACCTGAATTGATCAGGGTCTTATCGTTCTGAATAATCAGGCCTTCCCGTCCTGAATTGATCAGGGCATTGTCGTCCTGAATGATCAGGGCCTTACCGTCCTGAATGATCAGGGCCTTATTGTCCTGAATTGATGAGGGCCTTCCCGTCCTGAATGTTCAGACCTTCCCGTCCTGAATTGATGAGTGCCTTACTGTCCTGAATGATCAGACCTTCCTATTCTGAATTGACCAGGGCCTTATCGTCCTGAATGATTAGGACCTTACCGTCCTGAGTGATCAGGGCCTTGTTGACCTGAATGGATGCGAGCCTTCCCGTCATGACTGATCAGAAAACATATTTACCTGACACCCCTCGTATCTGGAGGTATTTTTACCAATACAATATTTTACGGGCGTTGTAGAAACCGAATAGACTGCGGTAGACTGGCTCCAGTCTCCAGTGACTAAATATTGTTTTCTTATAACCCTTTTTATTAATCCACTAAAATAAAATCACTAGTGACTAGCCTTTAAAGTCATGATATTGTTTGGTTTTATTTTAGTGGATTATCAAACAGGATTATGATAAAAAATATTTAGTCACTGGAGACTGGAGCCAGTCTAAGATTGCGGATGCGTCGGTTGATTTGCGTAGTGTCTGTTAGAGGCTTGTAGCTCATTTACAAACGTCGAATGAAATTCTTTCTTGGCGACATAACCAAGAGTGGAATGTAGTCAGTTACTTAAGAATTTGTGGAAAAAAAAAACAGTATATTTATATACTTCCAGATTTAAGAAGGGAACAAAAACATACACAGATACTTTGGACACTTTATCTTTACCACTGTCTTGGCTAATTCAGCAGACGAAAAATTGGTGATCTTATTTTCCTTATTTTCCCCAGAGAACAGGATTTGACATTTCATGCAAATCGTCTCCATTGGAGAATGAATCAGGGCCTTATTGCAAATCGTCTCCGATTTGCATGAAATGTCAAATGCTGTTTTCTTGAAAAAAATTAAAAAAAAAACATATTTCGATATGTCGTCTGCCGAAAATTTTACCCAGAATGCTAAGCGTTAAGCACTTTGGTGAATCTTCTTTTAAACACAAGTGATGCCTGGAAAAGTAAAAAAAGTCAATGGGCGTAGACACCTATATGACACACTGTTTTTTCGGGCATCACTGACTTCAGAGACAGGACTTGAAAATGCAATAAAGCGTATGTAAATCTGAATATTTTGCTCATACCATGCATTCATAAATGATGACATGCCAAACTTATTACTGTTACGAAAACGAAAATAGCTGATTACAAAAATTAATGAACCAGGCCAAAGTATTTCCTATAAGATTACATATGCGCCCAGCGAAGACTCAGATCAGCCTGCACAAATTCGCAGGTTGATCAGAGTCATCGCTGTCCGCCCGAAGGCGCTCTGGATTTTGAACTACCAAAAGAGAGCCCTGCAAAGACTCTGATCAGACTGCGCGGATGCGCAGGCTGATCTGAGTCTTCGCTGGACGCACATACTTGTAGGAAATACTGTGTCCCGGCTTAATGGAATACATCGAATACATTGTACCCCGTGGTACAATTGTGCTTTGCTAAACGTTGTTTTGTGTGTCGTGCCAAGTCTCTGAACCATTGAAGGATTAGACAACCCCTAATCAGACTGCTGGAATGCACAGGGTGGTCTAAGTATTCGCTGTTCGCATATGGATTCCAACAGCCTTAGCGATGTGTTTATAATATCATTTGCTTGTCTAAAGTGCGAAACATTTGGTCCTTTATCTCCATCAGACGGACGGACAGACAATAATTTCAGTTATGAAAACCGGTAGCCTATCGAATGTCTCTGCTAAAACAAACGCTTATTAATTTGATCAAATTTCAGTAGAGACAAAGAGTCAAGAAAAGAGATATTGAATAGTACCGTAATAACCCTAAATATTGGGATAGATAGTCCTGAGCAAACGGTGTGCTCAGACGAGACGCCGCAACATGCGGCGTCTCATCAGAGTCTATACTGTTTGGCACCCAGAGTTTAGACATAACATGTAGTTATATGGATAGATCAAGTTATAGGCTAGGTGTAATGAGGAGTTACAGTATTTAGGATAAATACGGTATTTTATAACACCCTTATGGGAAATGTTAGCCTTGCCCAAGGCTTAGAAATATATATATATATATTATTTTAGTCTTGTTGAGCTCTGTGGCTAGTCTATAGATATGGTCTGGATTTTATATTTCAGAGACAGCCACAGAAGAAAAGTTCACTCATAGACTAGCTAAACATTGAATCTGAATCACAATGTTTAGCTAGTAGAATATAAATAAAAAAGAAAAAAAAAAGTAAACAAAAAGTGACAAACATAAGGCTAGGGAAATGTATACGTCTAAGTCATTACTCTAGATAAGAGACTTTTTTCAGCCATAATGTTTTGACGGTACACGGTAAACTAGAAAAGCTGGGCTGGGCTCTTGAACAGGTCTTAGCTCTGTTATCTACCACTGGCATTGAGTCTTCGGCTTTGGATAAATATAGGGTCAGCTCGAGTTGTAGCTGAGCAGTCAGCATCTGACCTATGAAGTTTCTTTTTTTCAAGGACGCTGTCTTCGGCTTGCAGAAACGTACTTTATGTCAAGATCTGGATCTTTTTTATTTTGTATTTCTCGGAAACTTGAGCGTTGATATTCTGCATGATAGTGAAATATGATACCTTTGTCACAATGACTAATAGAAATCAGATAAGTCGGAACATAAATATCAACTAAATATTGTAGATGTCTTTTCTTTGAGTGAACATAATTATCAACTAAATGTTATCTTTTTTAAGGATATCGCCTTTTTTAAAGGAAACTGGTACACTTTCAAGGGTGAAAACACAGCCAAAACCGCTTTATTTCCCTTCTAAAAAGGGGTCGAAGGGTCTACTCCGAAAGAAAAGAATTTGCTCTCATGGGAGCAAATTCTTTCTTTTTAGAGCAGATCGCTTTTCAGAAGCGACTTGGGATGCAGGAAAGCAAACAGGAAATCCCAACGTTGTTTCCCTTGTTAAAATGGCGAAAAAACAAAAAACAACAACAAAATAATAATAATAATAATAGTAATAATGATAATAATAATAATAATAATAATAATAATAATAATAATAATAATAATAGTAATAGAATAAAACTACCAAGTACCTTCAGTCCTTATAAAGATTCACAAGCGGAAATCTCTGCTGCACAAAGGTTTTACGCTGAATTCTTCCCTGGACAAAAGTTATTGTATGTAATTCTTAATACAAACGTAATTGTAACGAGTGTGGACTGGATGGTAAAATGGTTCACCCTCCTGCTGACATTTTCGGTGGCCCAGTCATCATTGGCTTTTGGCAGGCTGCACCTTGCCTCATTTGAAGCAATATCAGGGGTTGGGGCCTTTTTTCTCTCTGATCTACCCATTCTTTTTTTCTCTCCTATTATCTTTGAGACGGTTCGACATGACTGAAATATTGTTGACAGGGCCGTTAAACCTCAACTTAAACAGACAAACGAGTGTGGAAGTTGAAAGCGCTGACAGCTGTGTTTTTAAGTCGGTATAATATAAAATGAACAAGACAAAATATTTAGATGTAAACGTCTAAGTACCGTCGCAAATTTTGTTCATGTTTACATAGAGATATGGGACAAGGGTATACTAAAGTTTAATGAATTTTCAATGTTACAGGTAAAATCGAATAACAATGTGATTTTTTAACTGTCACTGCCACAGGCAATCATAATAGGCTTTTGCAAACAGCGTAGATCAAGATGAGACGGCTCATATGAGCTCATATGAGCCGTCTCATCTTGATCTACGCTGTTTGACATTCAGTCTTTCAACTTTACGTATAAACTTATTTTCAAGCGATAGTTTGTTAAAAAAGAAAAGCAGACGACAAATGTCGTCTGAAATTTGGCACCGAATGAGTCAATGTTTGCTTTTATTAAGCTTTATGAAATTTCTTGATTGAAATGTAAATAAAATAGACATTAATCTTCTTATAACACAGTTTGTTTTAAGATTTTTTTTTTTATATATATATAAAATAGCCATCAGAAGAGATGGCAAATCCCCCAACCGCACCGCAAATGGCCGTCTTTTTTCAATCTAGGGCATCAGAGATGTTATTTTATCAAGGGATACACTTGTTTAACCCTGCAGTGGGTGATAACTCCACAATTGTGAATCAGACATAGAACTCTAAAACCATAAGTTGTGGAAACTGGATTTTGTGTTTTTCAACAAACTGAAAATAATGAGAAAAATAAGGCCGGTTGCCTGCAATTATTATAACTCTCAAACCGTAAGTCATGGAAACTGGATTTTTTGTTTGCTAGTAAGTGATTTTCAACAAAGAATCCGAAAATAATGAGAAAAATAAGGCCTGTTGCCTGTAAAGATTATAACTTTCAAACTGTAAGTCGTAGAAACTGGATTTTGTGGTCGCTAATAAGTGATTTTCAACAAAGAATCCAAAAATAATGAGAAATATAAGGCCCTTTGCTTGCAAGGCCTGTAACTCTTCAACCGTTAGTCTGAGAAACTCAGTTTTGTGACTATAACTTTCAAACCGTAAGTCATGGAAACTGGATTTTTAGCTCACCTGAGCAAAAGCTCAGGGTGAGCTATTGTCATCACCCTATGTCCGTCGTCCGTCGTTCGTCGTCCATCGTTCGTCGTCAACAATTAGTTTGTTAACACTCTAGAGATCACAGTTTTGATCCAATCTTGATGAAACTTGGTCAGAATGTTTGCCTCTATGAAATCTAGGTCAAATTCTATACTGGGTTACTGGGGGTAAAAAACTAGGTCACCAGGTCAAATCAAAGGAAAAACTTAACACTCTAGAGGTCATAGTTTTGACCAAATCTTGATGAATCTTGCTCAAAATGTTTGCCTCTATTAAATCTAGGTCAAGTTCGAAACTGGGTCACTTGAGGTCAAAAACTAGGTCACCGGGCCAGATCAGCAGAAAACATTGTTAACACCCTAGCGGTCACATTTTTTAAGCAATCATCATGCATCTTGCTCAATATGTTTGTCTTGATGATTTCTAGGTCAAGTTCGAAACTGGGTCACTTGGGGTCAAAAACTAGGTCACCGGGCCAGATCAGCAGAAAACCTTGTTAACACTCTAGCGGTCACATTTTTGAAGCAATCATCATGAATCTTGCTGATTATGTTTGTCTTGATGATTTCTAGGTCAAGTTCGAAACTGGGTGACTTGGGGTCAAAAACTAGGTCACCGGGCCAGATCAGCAGAAAACCTTGTTAACACTCTAGCGGTCACATTTTTTAAGCAATCATCATGCATCTTGCTCAATATGTTTGTCTTGATGATTTCTAGGTCAAGTTCGAAACTGGGTCACTTGGGGTCAAAAACTAGGTCAAAATGTTTGCCTCTATTAAATCTAGGTCAAGTTCGAAACTGGGTCACTTGGGGTCAAAAACTAGGTCACCGGGCCAGTTCAGCAGAAAACCTTGTTAACACTCTAGCGGTCACATTTTTTAAGCAATCATCATGCATCTTGCTCAATATGTTTGTCTTGATGATTTCTAGGTCAAGTTCGAAACTGGGTCACTTGGAGTCAAAAACTAGGTCACCGGGCCAGATCAGCAGAAAACCTTGTTAACACTCTAGCGGTCACATTTTTGAAGCAATCATCATGAATCTTGCTGATTATGTTTGTCTTGATGATTTCTAGGTCAAGTTCGAAACTGGGTGACTTGGGGTCAAAAACTAGGTCACCGGGCCAAATCAGCAGAAAACTTTGTTAACACTCTAGCGGTCACATTTTTGAAACAATCATCATGAATCATGCTCAAAATGTTTGTCTTGATGATTTCTAGGACAAATTCGAAACTAGGTCACTTGGAGTCAAAAACTAGGTCACCGGGCCAAATCAGCAGAAAACCTTGTTAACACTCTAGCGGTCACAATTTTCAAGCAATCATCATGAATCATGCTCAAAATGTTTGTCTTGATGATTTCTAGGTCAAATTCGAAACTAGGTCACGTGGTGTCAAAAACTAGGTCACCAGGCCAAACCAGCAGAAAACCTTGTTAACACTCTAGCGGTCACATTTTTGAAGCAATTATCATGAATCATGCTCAAAATATTTGTCTTGATGAGTTCTAGGATATGTTTGAAACTGGGTCACGTGGGGTCAAAAACTAGATCACCGGGCCAAATCAATAGAAAACCTTGTTAACACTCTAGCGGTCACATTTTTGAAGCAATCATCATGAATATGGCTCAAAATGTTTATCTTGATGATTTCTAGGTCAAGTTCGAAACTGGAACACCTGGGGTCAAAAACTAGGTCACCTGGCCAAATCAGCGTTAAATCTTGTTATCATTCTAGCGGTCACATTTTTCAAGCAATCATCATGAATCTTGCTCAAAATGTTTGTCTTGATGAGTTCTATGTCAAGTTCGAAACTGGGTCACTTGGAGTCAAAAGCTAGGTCTCCGGGCCAAATCAGCAGAACACTTTGTTAACACTCTAGCGGTCACATTTTTTAAGCAGTCATCATGAATCGTGCTCAAAATGTTTGTCTTGATGATTTTTAGGTCAGGTTCGAAACTGGGTCACCTGTGGTCAAAAACTAGGTCACCTGGCCAGATCAGCAGAAAACCTTTTTAACACTCTAATGGTCACATTTTTCAAGCAATCATGAATCTTGCTCAAAATGTTTGTCTTGACGATTTCTAGGTCAAGTTTGAAACTGGGTCACATGGGGTCAAACACTAGGTGACCTGGCCAAATCAGCAGAAAACTGTTAACACTCCAGAGGTCACATTTTTGAATTAATCATCATAAATATTGCTCAAAATGTTTGTCTTGATGATTTCTAGGTCTAGTTTAAAACTGAGTCACTTGATATAAAAAACTAGTTCACCTGGCCAAATCAAAGGAAAACCTTGTTGATGCTCTAGGGTCACATTTTTGAAGTGATCATCATGAATATTGCTCAAAATGTTTGTCTTGATGATTTCAAGGTGATGTATAGTTTTCTGTCCAGTGAATCTCTTAAGTTGTTCCATTTAGGTCAGTTTCTCAGTAATTATTGGTCCTACAGAGTGATAGTTGGTACTTGTGAAGTGTTTGTGTTTAGGTCAGTTTCTCAGTAACTATTGCTCCCACAGCCAGTGATATTTAGTACATGCATACATCTTAGCGTGGCCTCTTGAGTGCAGTCATCCATATTTGACCTTGACCTTTATTTCACAGTCCATTAGACATGCTACATTGTCTTACTTGTTAATATAATCATTTTGAACTTTGATCAGAATGTTTGCCTTGATCAGTTCTAGATCAGGCTCTCAAAGTGCTATGTTGCTCAGGTGAGCGTTACAGGGCCATCATGGCCCTCTTGTTTTGTTTGCAAGTAAGTGGTTTTCAACAAAGAATCCAAAAATAATGAGAAAAATAAAGCCTGCTGCATGCATTGCTGATAAATCTGCATCCGCAGTATAAGTAAGGGAGATAATTCCAACACTCCGTTGATCAGAGTTGTCCTTACATATTGTGACACACCTACTTTATGTTCTTAGCATCTCTACTAACTATCATTAAAATGTCTCCACTGGTTAAAGAGTTATGGCCTGCACAAGATTTTACCACCAGGGGAGATAATTGAAAATAAATGGAGTAACGAGTAACCCATAGTTACAATTTTTAAATGCAACTCTCCTTCTTAATGTTCTAAGCATCCCTATTAATTATCACCAAAAAATCTCAACTGGTAGAGAAGTTATGACCGTCAGCAAATTTAACAACTATGGGAGATAACTCAAAAATGGAGTCAGACTTGTATTTTGTGTACATAACATGCCTACTCAATGTCCTCTACAACTTGATGAAGTATCATAAAATATCTCAAAAGGTTTAAGAGTTATGGTCTGCTCGAGATTTAACAACTATGGGAGATAACTCCAAAACTGAGTCAGTTAGAGTTGTTATTCTTCTGTATGACACATCTACTCAATGTCCTCTACAACTTGATCAAGTATCATGATAATATCTCAAAGGGTTATTGAGTTATGGCCTGCCCAATATTTCATAACTATGGGAGATAACTCCAGAACGCAGTCAGTTAGAGTTGTCATTCTTGTACGCGACACCCCTACACAATGTCCTCTGCCTATTGGTGAAGTATGAAAATAACTTAAAGGGTTTTAGAGTTATGGGCCGCACAAGATTTAACAACTATGGGAGATAACTCCCAAAACGGAGTCCGCTAAAGTTGTTGTTCTTGTATATGACACACCTACTCAATGTCCTCTACAACTTGATCAAGTATCATGAAAATATCTCAAAGTGTTATTGAGTTATGGCCTGCACAAGATTTTATAACTATGGGAGATAACTCAAGAACGCAGTCAGTTAGAGTTGTCTTTCTTGTACGCTACCGCTTACTCAATGTCCTCTACATATTGGTGAAGTATCATGAAAACATCTTCAAGGGTTTCAGAGTTATGGTCCGGACAAAATTTTACAATTTAGGAGACTATGGGAGATAACTCCTGAACCAAGTCTATTAGAGTTGTCATTCTTGCACGCGAAACTCCTATCCAATGCCAACTACAACCTGACAAAATTTCATGAAAATAGCTCGAAGGGTATAGGAGTTATGGGCCGCACAAGGTTTCGTTTACAGACGGACGGACAGACGGACGCCAGGGCGATCGCTATATCCCCCGAACCTATCGGTCGGGGGATAAAAAGTCCTTAGTGAGCTAATCGAACATGCTCCCATATGTAAAAATCCAAAGCTATATTAAGAGACCAGCGCGATTCGCGCGCGGGTCAATAAACGTGGGCCAGTATTTTTAGAGGTACTGACCTCTTATTCAGGTTTGAACATTGCCAATAGATCCGTGCCGTGTCCACGGCCCCAACTATTTTTTTTTTTTTCTAGTACGGTGTATCGAAGAGAAGCTGTCCATTTTTTCCTGTATTAAGTACGTGTATCTAGATTCTGTCCATATCCGTCAAATTTTCTGATAGCAGTCCAATAAATAATTAAATATCATATGCGTAGCTGCAGATAAGGGACTTTTTTTCAACCAAAACTTTTGGCATGGCTCTTATTTCGCCATAAAACATATGTTGTATCATTGAGGCGCTTCTAATGAGTACCACAACATATGTTTTCATAGAGAAATAAGAGAACCGTTTACCTGACACCCCCTCTTAACTAGCTCTATGAAATATGTTATTGGACAAGTCATATCTAACAGCTCCTAAATGTTAACTGTTTGTACATTAAGTAATGGGAGATAGCAGCCAGTTAACTCCCCTGGGTACCCTCTGTAAAGAAGTAGGTCCAGTTAATTGAATTCCTCTGCTTTTATCATAAGCATCTCCATTAAGGATAGCTGCCTTTTCCCTGAGAAATCTAACTTAAACAGGGCCATATACGTGAAAACTTAAATATCAAAAAGAAAATTTTCTGTACAAAAAAAGGTATAATGTTAATAAATCTTTCATATGGATGCGGAAAAGTTTAAAATTAAAAATGAGGTAAATTTCACTGAGGAGCTATGATGAAAACAGAGAAATCCAATGTTAGAATTTGGTCTACCTTTTACTTAACCTATCAAGGGAGATAATAGAAAAACCTTCAGTTATCTCTCGTTCACGTTAAATGCATATAAAAGGGCACTGTCAAAATTAGAGAAACACCAACACTCGATACTTCCTTCATAGATAAGTACACATGTATTATATAACCCATATTAGACAGAATAGAGTCCCCTAAACTATATGTTGGAAAGGTCGAATTTCAATTCTAGGTATGTTAGGCTACATGTAGACTAGATCCTAGGTCTTGGTGTCAAGTTTTAGCACTCCTTACTATAAGCTGTAATTCACTGATGAAAATAATATTGATATCAGGCTAGTAGCATTCTGTGGCGTCTGATCTGGGTCAGCACTGTTTGCCAATTACTCTTTTAGGGTTTCCAGACTAAATATGCTAAAATGTGATAAACTGATGCATCTTAGAGAAACCGATAGATTAGACTGACTTAATCCGGCTCTTCTCTGACATTGCAAAACATCATCTTTCTTTTCACAATGACATCTTTGTGGCTCTCTATTAAATGTCAGCGTGTTTGTTTTTCGGTTCAAAATATCAGATAACAAATACCCATTCCTAATACATACAAAATAATCAAGTGAAACAGTCTAAATTAAAATGCAACTATTGAAACAACGACCTTTCAGTGTTGTGTTCCGTGGGGATTATTTTCAGACGTTGAATATGGAGATCAAACACGGTTTTCTATGCATTAAAATTTGCGGTCTTGCGAGGAAGGATCAGAAAACACGAGCCCAAAGGCGAGGGTTTCATTTTCGTCCGAAGACTTCAGCAAATGTTAATGTATTATAACAAACCATATTTGATCGTTACCTGGCATGTAAAACAATACAAATCAAAACAAAACAAAACAAAACAAAACAAAACAAAACACACACACACACACACACACAACCCCCCCCCCCCCCCCCCCCCAAAAAAAAAAAAAAAAAAAAAAAAAAAAAACAACAACAAAAAACAACAACAAAAAACAAAAAAAAACAAAAAAAACTGAACAAAAAAAACCTTTTACACCAGAAAACGCACAAAAGGCGAAGAAAATGCGACCGAAAATCTGAAGTTCTACCAATTATTTTAAAAATGCTGCTTCCAGGGTAGTCTGTATGCAGACTCTACCTTCATTTTCTATCATTTTCTCTTTTCTTTTAAACATATACAATCCAGTACAGCTTATAACGAATTGATAAGTTATGTTCCTTAGTGGAAAGGATAGTTTCTGTAGTAAAACAGTGAAATGGGATTAAAGAGACAGGAAGTGATAACGAATGACAAAAACAAATTGCAGAAATGACTGGAGCTAGTCGGGATTAAAAACCGGTTTCTCTCAGTTAATACATGTACATAGCTGTTTATACATTGCGACACACATTTAGATGTAATAATCAACCTTGTAGTGACGTTGTTTAATGTAACAATCAACCTTGTAGTGACGTTGTTTAATGTTGTAACAATCAACCTTGTAGTGACATTGTTTAATGATGTAACAATCAACCTTGTGGTGACGTTGTTTAATGTTGTAACAATCAACCTTGTAGAGACGTTGTTTAATGATGTAACAATCAACCTTGTAGTGACGTTGTTTAATGATGTAACAATCAACCTTGTAGTGACGTTGTTTAATGATGTAACAATCAACCTTGTAGTGACGTTGTTTAATGATGTAACAATCATCCTTGTAATGACGTTGTTTAATGATGTAACAATCAGCCTTGTAGTGACGTTGTTTAATGTTGTAACAATCAACCTTGTAGTGACGTTGTTTCAATGTTGTGTGTCGCGGGGATTTTTTACCTGTCATGATGCTGAATTGACTTTGAAACGATATTGGTTCAGTGTTGTGTGCCCTTTGTAATGACTTCTAAGGCCCTTTTTTCACGCAGCGTACCATGTTATTCCGATTGCTTTATGAGAAAGTGTTTTGAACTTCCAAATGTCAGTCCGTAGCATAAAAACAGTAAACCACCATTTATGGACCTTAGCTCTTAAGGTTCTTGTTTTAAGTGAAAAATATGATATAGTTCTTCACAAAAACATATATTGTGGGTACTCGTAAGAGCGCCGAGGTGCCTTGTTTCTCAATGAAACATGTTGTTGGTACTCGCTAGAAGCGCCGAGGTGCCTTATTTCTCAACGAAACATGTTGTGGGTACTCGTTAGAAGCGTCGAGGCGCTTTGTCTCAACGAAACATGTTGTGGGTACTCGCTAGAAGCGCCGACGCGCCTTATTTCTCTACGAAACATGTTGTGGGTACTCGTTAGAAGCGTCGAGGCGCCTTAATTGTCAACGAAACATGTTTGGGTACTCGCTAGAAGCGCCGACGCGCCTTATTTCTCCAAGAAACATGTTGTGGGTAAACGTTAGAAGCTCCGAGGCGCCTTATTTGTCAACGAAACATGTTTGGGTACACGTTAGAAGCGCCTAGGCGCCTTATTTCTCAACGAAACATGTTGTGGGTACACGTTAGAAGCGCCGAGGCGCCTTATTTCTCAACGAAACATGTTGTGGGTACACGTTAGAAGCGCCGAGGCGCATTATTTCTGAACAAAACATGTTGTGGGAACCCGCTAGAAGCGCCGAGGCGCCTTATTTCTCTACGAAACATGTTGTGGGTACTCGTTAGCGATTTTCATGAAACTTGTTGCAAAATGTTCTTACCACCAAAGCCTTTCGTTTAAAGTGTGTATTTTGTTTGTGAGCGTTTCCCTTTAAAAAGCATTTTGTTAGTGGATACCTTCTTCAATATTCATTGATCAATTATAGATAGTTAGACCCGTACCAGACGGTGCATGCGAACTCAGCGTCTTATCTGGGCCTGCGCTGTTTGCCATTAAACTGTACGTGAAAACTGCAACATTTAAGTTACGCCCCAGCGGGCACACATCGTTGAAACAACGTCGATTCAACGTTGATTCAACGACTTAACGTGTTGATGCTGAATCAATGTTAAATCGACGTTGTTGTGTGCCTGCTGTGGCTACTACTGTGCTTGCGACATCCCCCGGAAAGACGTGTATTGCTTGGCTCTTTATTCTAAATTGAAACATTGATTCTGATTGACAATATCTGATAAGAACCATTTGTCATTTTGAACCTGTGCTTGTTTCCAAATATTTACCGCAAAACTATTTATGATCAAAAATAAGTCTGACCTATGCAATTTCTATAGTAAACTGGATTTTTGTAAAACTTTTATTGAAAAATATCTTTTTGCTTTTCTTGACTGATTTTATATTATTAATGGTCCATAACAATATTGTGAAAATTTCAGAAATTTTGAACAAGTGCAACTTGTTGAAAACTGCATCCAAATTAACTACCCTATCAACTATTTTGCAACCATGTTTACTATGGGGGAAATGAAAATATTCGATTTTTTTAAATCAATGGCTAGGATAAAACTTGATGTGCATAAGAAGTTACGACAAAATCAAAAAACAAAAACAAAAAAAAAAAAAAAAAACGACTTTCCGAAAGATGTCAAAAAGAGAGCAGGCACGATCCATAGCTTCAGTAGTAGAGTGTATATATAAATATTTGAGCGAGAAAGTGAAAAAGTACCTTTTGATATGTGCGCCCAACGAATATTCAGATCAGCCAGCGCATCGCGCAGTCTGATCAGTCTTCGTTATCCGCATGAAGATACTTTGCATCCTTTATTATCCAAAATGCGCCCAGTGAAGATTCTGATGAGCCTGTGCGAATCCCCAGGCTGATCTGAATCTTCGCTGGACGCACATGTCTGAATTTGCGGCTTATTTCTCAACGTAACATGTTGTGGGTACTCGTTAGAAGCGCTTCGAGCGGGTTTGAAGATATGGCCTTTCGAACATTTCAAAATGGCTACCTATGGGGATTGCCACTTTGAAAACCTTGTCACGTAACCAAATTGGAAAACTGCTTATTTTCAGATGTAGGCTATTTTTTTTTTTTTTTTTTTTTTTTCTCACTTTTTGAAGTTTAATACATTTGTAACAAAGGCTTATAATTCTACTAAACAGGGCCAAGACCCTTGAAATGACTTAACAGGAGGCAAGTGCCATATCATTGGCTAGCTGGCTCCAGCAGTGATTGGCATTAATGTGAATAATCCTTGTTGCAAATTAAGATCAGATTAAGAAATGATATCAAGCTTTATTACCTTTACTGTGGTCTTGCAACCTTTACTACTCTCTGAGAAAATTCGGAGACGACAATTTGATGATATTTTTTTCATTTTTCCCCCAGAAAACATGGTTTGACATGTCAAACCCTGTTTTCCGAAAAAAAAATAAATAAGGAAAAAATTCAAGATGTAGTCTGCTAAATGTTTTACCCAGCATCCTAAGCGTTAATCAGCTTTGACCGGGCAACTAGCATATGTAATTATTTGTATTCCTGATAAGTTCTCTGTCAGAAGCTAAGATGACATGTTGTTTACCGTACCAAGGAGAAGATAGGTAGTCTGTAAAACCTGGGCTGGGCTCATTGCGCTTGGCTGGGATTGATTTTGGGCTGGGTTCGATTTTGTGCTGGTCTCGATTGATAACAGGATTATTTCAAGTCAAAGAAGGTCAGTGACCGAGTCTGTAACTCAATGCCTGATCTCATAAAACCAGATGCGTGCAATATTTAGACCAGCTGATGCACCTCATTCCCTTGAGGGCTGATAAGGGATGATAGAGATATGACCCAGGAAAAGACTACTGCTGCATTTCAGAAGAGATTTAAGAGAAAGAGAAAATGTAATACATTCAATAATTATATATTACACAAGTATGAAGAAAACAAATATGTTGTTAAAGTTGTAAATGCGAGCACTTTCATTTTCGATCTTCAGCATTATATTTTGACACCACCTCCCGTGAGATATCTGGTAGGAAATAGCCCATTAAGTTTTCAACAGCATCACCAACCTAAACACTCCAAATGCAGTGACCTGGCTTTTCCTAGTAAAAGATAGCTGGGTAGCACCCTAATTTGCCTTCCCTCTTAATGCTTCTGTTTCAGTTCCAACCCAGCCCAAAGTCGAGCCCAAAATCGAGCCCAGCCCAGGTTTTACAGCCTACCAGAAATGATAGCCCCGTTGGCAGAATTAAAAACGTCTGTTCATATTCATTGTAATTTTATGCAGATAATTCTAATTTACTTTACTGGCAACTTTTTGCATCCAAATAGTTGTTATTTTATATTTTAATTGTGGGGTTATGACGTCATTTACTCACAGCCTCGTTCTGGACTTTTTAACCAAAATTTTAAAACTTTTTTAACTTCATTATAACTTGGTCATTTTAGTGAATTTTGTTGCAAAACGATCAGCTGCTTTTAAAGTGCACTGTTATTATAAATAACTTTTACTTACTATGTATGTGAGTGGTTTCCTTTACGGTCAATGATTTGGGTGTTGGCTGTTTGCATGTTCCCCTATGATCCCTGTTTTTCACAGCAGGGGTATTTTGCAACTATTATTTATTATAATGCATAGCTTCAGATAAGGGACCGAAAAGAGTTGATATTTTTCTTATTTCCCCATGAAAAAATATGTTGTGAATACTCATCAAGGCGACCTGAATGAACAGTCTTATATTATTTTACAAGTTGTTGTTTTGCCTGTGTTTCACATTACCCTATCACTTCCGCTGATGCAGCTACCTATGTTTAGATGCCATTTGTTTGTAAGTCATTTCACAGGCAGAGAATCTATTATTGCATGTGTTTTGGCACGCCTTGCGAAAACTGTCTTCAGAACATACGCGGACAGTGAATTTCTGGACCAGTCTGCGCATGCGCACGGTCCGATCATGGCCTCCGCTTTCCGCTTACAGAATCATTGAATACTGTGGAATTTATCAACGGAAAGCAAAGGTTGTGATGAGACTGTGCAGATGTGCAGGATGGTTTGAATCTACCTATTTCTCAAAATCTCCAAGACATCGTTTCGCTTGACTTTGCTCAATTTGACCTGTGTAGTGAAAAACAACTGTATATAGGAAATACGAAGCGCATAGCTACAGATAAGAAGTGTGTCCGGATGAATATTTTCCCTCATTTCTCCACGAAAACATATCTTGTGGTACTCATTAGAAGCGTCTGGGAGAGACGCTTCTAATGAATATCACAAAATATGTTTTTGTGAAGAAATAAGAAAATCATCAATACTTTTCAGTTGAAAGAATCGCCTTGTCTGGAGATAGGAAATAGCATATCTATGCACCCAGTTCGCTAAATGGCCAGTGTCTGTTCTTGAGCGAAGGTCAAGGCTCTGATCGGACTGTGCGCATGCGTAGACTGATGCGAGATATATTGCATAAAATGTTTTGGTTTTCTCTTCACGCGTCCTATTATTACTTGTTACAAGAGCAGCTTAATTTCTCATTAGCTGCCAATCCTGATAATACGTTCAGGCTTCTTATGTTCAACCGCCCTTGACGCTAAGCATGCTGGGTAAAAATTTCAGCAGACGACACTTTGAAATATATTTTTATTTTTGTCCAGAAAATAGACTTTGTTATTCCATGCAAATTAAGGAGACAATTTGCTTGGAATGTCGAAGCCTATTTTCGGGGGAAAAATAATAATAATAAAAAAAATCGTCCGTTTGTCGTCTGCTGCATTAGCACAGAGAGGTAAAGGTTAATCCTTGCTTTACCGTATTTCTCCTGAATATTCGAAATGACCTGTGTGAGCAAACAGTGTAGCCTCATGAAGGAACCGTTTGATCAAGGTTTACATTATCAGCAATGCGCAGACCCGACATTGTGGGAAATCACAGCTTCCGAGGGGAGGGGTATCTAAATATACATTAGGAGCCGGGCCAAAACATTTCCCACAATATTGCATGTGCGCCAAGCGAAGACTCAGATCAGACTGCGCATTCGCGCAGTCTGATCAGAGTCATCACATGGCGCTCTGTGGGACGCCAATGGTCCAAAGTCTTGAAGCTACTAGATTGCAGGTGGCTGTCCCAATGCCTGCGCATGCGCACAGTCTGATAGGAGTATTCGATGTCCGCATGTGCGCCCAGCAAAAATTCAGATCAGCCTGAGCTTTCGCCGATCAGCCTGCGCATCCGCACAATATGATCAGAGGCTTCGTGTGGCACGCTGCGAGTAGCAAAGGATCCAAGCGGCTTAAGGCGGACAGCGAAGTTCCTGATCAGTCTGCGCGGATGCGCATGCGCATGCGCTGGCGCACATGCATTCTAGTAGAAAATTCTGTGCCCCGGCTCATTTTTTCATGTAAAAATCAACAAATAATAATATTAACAAATAATGTCTTCTGAACATGCTGAATATCCTTTTAATCTGAAAAATTTGTAATATTTTGATACGCCCGTTTTGTTTTCTGCCAGATTAAGTATGTCGTACCACGTTAAAATATGTCTGTGCATGTGCGGAAAGCAAATAATCAGATCATCCCAGAACTGCGCATCCCCGTAGTCTGGTCAAGGTCTTTCTGACCTTTATAGAATCATTGGATACTGAAGAGATATCAAGAGACCACCAAGGCCTGTGGATGAGCAGCATTTTCTGATCTGCACAGCATATGCGTTCAAAGACTCGTGATCGCTTGAAGAGGCTCAAGAAAGGTTTAGAGGAGTGTCATGAGCACCCACAACATTGTTTTTAATGCTGTTATTACTGAGGAACAGCAGAAGGTGATTATAAGTGCATATCAATAAAACATGGCAAAACTTTTTGAAATCACTCCCCCTCCCCCACCCCCCCACACACACACAACTGAAACCCTAGTCTTTGGGTACCAACAAATGGTGAAATCTCCACTCTATCTTTTCATCCCCTTGGAGTCTGAAAATGTGCTATGTTCCTTGCCAATATCGGACATTGTATTCACAGTCACAGTCACAGCCCTAGTGTTAAAAGTCCGTACCTTTTCCCCACATTCCACCACATAAACACGACTGCGGTATATAGGGTGGCAGGCGTGTGTGGGGGGGGGGGGGGGGGGGGGGAGGGGGGCGTTGGGGGGGTTACAAAGGGCATTTCTTTTTTTAAACTTTTAAGTTAGGCGCAGGCTGATCTGGGCATTTTCTGTTCACATGACAAACAGTGCAGACCCTGATCAGACGCCGCGTTCTGCGACGTCTGATCTCGGTTTACACTGTTTGCAAAGATCAATCTTATTAATGGGTTCAGTAGCTTTGTGTTTCGTAGCCGGTCGCTAGAAATGAAATATTGATATAAGAAAAAGCTGTTACATCACGGCTGACTTGAAAAAAAAAAAATCCATATTCAGAAGAAGTAAATAAGAGGCGAGCCGGGGCACAGCATTTCCTGCAAAATTGCATGTGCGCCCAGCGAAGACTCAGATCAGCCTGTGCATTCGCACAGTCTGATCAGAGTCTTCGCTTAGCACTCTGAGACAGTCAAGGATCCAAAGCGTCTTAAAGCGGACAGTCCACATATGATATTTCGGCAATAAGTAACAAATCGAATACTAATTGGTCCGCACCGATTTTTTGAACGAGGAAAAAGAATACCTCGAGGGTTGAGCGCAAGACTGGCGTAAGTCAGATGGTTGTTTTTCCCCAAACCTAATCTCCTCACCATGAAGGCGTTATGAAGATTACAACATTTCTTTCTGTAAACAATGAAAATTTAGGTGCCATTGCTCGTATGAGCAATGGCACCTAAATTTGCATTGTTTACAAAGGGGTCCAAGTTGCCCCTAAACAAGGGTTTCAAAAATATGTTTGAGTTACCATAGTCTTGCGCTCAACCCTCGACCTGTATCTCAAGTTTTAGAAAAGTGGTCGATTCCCAGTTTCCACAAAGGGCATGAAGTCATGCTATGCAGCAGTAAGTAAGTAAGTAAGTAAGTAAGTAAGTAAGTCGCCCCTCTCTTAAAGAGAATAGCGGGAACAACGGCTTCTCATCCATCACAACCTGCTAAAAGCCCTCTCAGTAAGCATTCTGCTTAGTTAAATCTATACCGGACCGTTATCGACCGACAGGAATTCTATCAGACCCATAACGGCCCGATATAGATTTAAGCAGAATGCTAGCTGGCAGCCAGCTGGCTGGTGCACTGCCCAGGTATGAGGGCACGGCTCAACTTCACTTATACAGTTGAAACAGTCAGCAGCTATAAGTTAAAATCCTATTTTGAAACAGTGAAACTTTGCCTGTATTTAAAGACAAGATAAATATCGACAGTTGAATATTCTTGATTGGTTGTACCATTCAGTATTGATCTTTTTCAAGAGTGACATAAGAAAATGGCTTACATGAGTAATGGCCTTTATTGCAACTGACGTCCAGAAAAACCTGCACATGCGCATGCAATCGAGTAGTCATTAGGACCTTCATTGGCGCGCCTTTCACAATCATTACCTATTTAATTTACCGACGAAAACAGAGGTCGAAATAACACTTTGGGGATGCATAAGGTAACTTAAGAGTGGTGGTGGTGGGGGGGGGGGGGGGGAGGTGAAACGCTTTCGAAGGAGACAGTTCTGTAAATAATGTTTTTGCTCTGAAAAGGGGTCTCCTCGAAAAAGAAAGAATTTGCTCCCCTCTTCCCTTTTAGAATTGACCCTTTTCAGAAAGGGATTAGTGTGCAAGAACGCAAACAAGAAGTCACAAAAGTTCTCTCCCTTGTCTAAAATGGCGGACAATCTACCAGGTATATCAATTCACCAACACCAACCTTATGTAAGATGTGAACAACGCAGGCCCAGATCAGTCTGCGCATTTGCGCAGGCTGATCAGGGCCTTCGTTGTTCGCTAACAGAATCAATTGATACTGCAGTATATGTCGACGAACAGAGAATGTACAAATCAGACTGCACGGATGCGCAGGCTCATCTGGAATTTCACTGTTCGCATATGGCATACGGGCCTTTTTTCCCATGCTGCGCATCACATGCCTTTGCCTAGAGTCAGAAGGGCTCTTTTCTTTTACTGGAGCTCAGTTATTGATTGGTGTCCTCCTTCCTTCTTAGTCGACTGAGTCAGTTAAAAGAACAAAAATGATACAAAGCAGTCCAAGTAGTCAGGGGTCCAAGGTGGCGAATCTTGCAAACAAAAAAAAAAAAAAAAACAAAAAAAAAAAAACGTTGTACCAGAGCAAGAAAGAAATACTGCCGTATTTTTGTATATAGAATGACTGGCCATTGATTTATAGCAAAAGCTCTAAGAGCAATTCAAAATTAATTGCATTTTGGCAGAATGCATGCATTTTGCATGATACATATTTTCATTTTTAACTAGCAACTATAAACAGCGTAAACGTGCACAGTGATAGGTAAATACACCTGACTAAAGGCATAGATATAACCTTTTCTAGTTACCTATGGCTTCTGGTTTTAATTTTCTGTTTGGCGTTATTATTTATTACGTTTGGGTTTCCAATGCTCCTATCAAGTGTTCGCCTTCGAGATCAGTTTGGCAAAAGAAGACTGAGTGGTACGTAGCAAATCTTTCACTTCGCTGTTTTACGAAATGCTAAAATATTAAAATGTCTTCAATGCGAATAAGAACATTTCGTAAATTTTAAGTAGAAATGTCCTAGAAGTGCTACTCAAATTCAACCATGTCATTTAAAAGAGTAATGTGAAATTTTCAGCAATGTATTTTGAGCAATACAGTAGAATCTCGTTATCTCGAAGACCAATGGACTCTCTGAAATACTTCGAGTCATCCGTACCTCGCCATATCAAATTTGCAGAATTGAGGAAGAAATAAATCGAACAACCACATTTCACAAATGAATATGTAATTTGACTCTTGAAGTTAGAGATTGAAAATATTGTTAGATTTCCATGTTAAAACAGGGACTAGATTTTCACTTCGTGATAAGCTGTTATTCGAGATAAGCGAAGTCGAGATAACGAGAGTCGACTGTATCAGTCGTATAGGCCGTATTAGATGCACAATTAAATTGTTGTTTTCAGTTTAAGGATAAATGGCGCAGAAAATTGTACACGTTGCATTTGAAAAAAAAAAGTTTCAGGACGAAAACTTAGCCTTTTCATAAAGTTTTGGAGTAGGAAGCTAAAATTTGTAAGTAGAGGGCAGATGCTACAGAGATTTGCAAAAAAAAGTCCTTTAGAAAGCCTTAAAGATAGGAGGCCATGCTATGAGAGTAGAATGCAATGTAGCCTCCTCTTAATGAAAAGGCTGAATTATGATTATAGGGATCAAACATGGTTTTTCATGCATTAACATTCGCCAGGTCCCGTGGGAGGTGTTGAAAACCGAGGCCGAAGGCCGCGGTTTTCAACACCTCCCAAGGGACCTGGCGAATGTTAATGCATTGAAAAACCATGTTCGATCGCTATTATTGCATAAAAACTGAAAACAGTTGCTACATTTCGCGTTATTTCTTGCACTTTTTTGTTTCGCCTTTTCACCGATGTCTCGCGAACGTAATTTCAACGGACTATGATCCTTCTAGGGCCGGCCAGTACACATCTCGTAACGGCAGCAAAATCTGTGGCCCCGTTACGAGCATATAGAAAGTTGCGTAGCCGTGCATTAACAGCGCGTGAATTGTTTTGTTAATGCACGGGTTTTCGCCCGTTAATGCACGGCTGTAAATAACGTGCGACACTGCTTTTTATGCAATAATATTATTTTGAAGTTATTATTCTTAGGGAGGAAAGAAGGGTGTCCTCCTTTGGATTCAAGAAATGGCTTCATTTACACTTATGGGTTAAATATAATGCATGCACAACGGATAATCTACATTCTGTTTTTAGTCTGAACATTTTTTTTTCGAACTAACAAGTACACAGTCATTGTGTACTAGGAATTGGACAAGTATCGTCTAGTCCTCCATAGAAACTTGCGCGTTTTAACGCTGATCTGCTATACAGTGGTTATATACAGTATAACCTCAATGGCTCGAACACGGATCCATAGCTCGTTTACCGTGGATGATTCGAACTCGTTTTTCAGTCCCTACAAAATTCTTCCAATAGCTCAAGAAAACAAATATTTAGGGATTTTTTTCTTATTTTATCATGGAATTGTATGTTATGTGTACTCATTAGAATCGCCTCATCGAGGCGATTCTAATGAGTACACTCAACATACAATCGTTGTGTAGAAAATCGAAAAGATTTCCCTAAATTATCGCTATTTGCTTCCTGAACTGGTGCCATGATTAACTCGCAGTGGCTCGGACTACCCATGTCTCGAACAAATTTCCATGGTCCCAAAGATGTTCGAGCCTTGAGGTTCGACTGTATACAACATTGTACAAGCTTTGTTTCAGTAACAAAAAAACTGTATATATAGCTTTCGGGTCTCAGGATTAGCAAAATTTACCCACTGGGCCCCTGACTAAAAACTGGTTACAATATTTATTGATCTATTCCTATCATTTAATAAATGATCGATAAAATATTACACAACAGCTTGCTTACAATAAAACGGCTCCGTAGAGCTTAAGTAGACTAGCTTCAGTCACCAGTGACTAAATATTTGCTCTTATAGTCATGTTTGATAATCCACTAATGTCAAACCAATATAATATCATGACTATAAAGGCTGATCACTAGATCTATAGTCATGAAATTATTTTGGTTTAATAATAAATATTTAGTCACTGGAGACTGGAGCCAGTCTAAAGCTTAAGCTGCGCACACAGCTGCTTTCAAGATATCCGTATACCGCAAGTTGTACCATATTTACCGTAAATATTCGGACACCTTATCGGCTTACACAAGACCATTTGAGCTGCGGCGAGAGAAAAAAAAAGCTCTTCGGACCACACACACACACACACACACACACACACACACACACAGAGAGAGAGAGAGAGAGAGAGAGAGAGAGAGTTATTTTGTATAGAGTGGATACACTTGCAATGAAGACAACTTTTAGAGAGCACACTTTCATCACGAAAACATGCCTATATAAGTTTGACCCCCTTATACCCCACATTTATATAGTAAAACTGGGGTTTACAGGGGTATACATTATTTTTCTTATTTCTGTTCAGAAAATAGATTGTGGGTACTCGTTAGAACCGCCTCGGCGAGGCGGTTCTAACGAGTACCCACAATCTATGTTTTGAGTAGAAATATGAAAACATGAGTTTTTATCTGGATTCTTTTTCAGTTTTTGGAGGTGAAATTTTCTATATCTTTGAATAGGCGTGTTTTCGTAATGCCAGAAGGGCATAGGTGTACAGGAAAGCGATCAGGAAGTCACAAAAGTTGTCTCCCTTGTAAAAAAAAAAAAAAAATGGTGCAAAATCTAATGTGTCCAGACCCCTTAAAAATCATTGCTGGATGTTTTAAACACAATTATGACTAGAAACGCTGTATTCATTTCCGAATCGAGGCTAATTTAATCTCCGTGTCATCACTGTACAGTAACAAGGGGATTTGAGGATGTTTGTTTGATGTCGCAGCGTGGTGTCTGCATTTGCCGTTCCCACAGCTTTTATTTGTCTATAGTCCAATTCACGTGTTTTGCGAACATGCATTTCAGTGTATTACGCAAAATTATACGATTCTAAATAACAAATGTGCCACTTATATATATATATATATATATATATATATATATATATATATATATATATATATATATATATATATATATATATATATATATATATATATATATATATAAATGAGAATGTAGCCTACCATTATTTCTTCATATTTTACCAACATTGGTCAGAAAATCGCCAAACTATTTTTCTTTTTTTTTTGTGTGTGTAATTTTTAACGTTAAGGCTTTTTGGACGCCATTTGGTTATTTAAGAAATAGAACAGTTCTAGCCGTGAATTATTAAATAAATAATAGGTTTGAGGTCAGTTGTAATGTTGATCAAATCACGAGCGCGTGGCGCCAGTGATTTATCTACTCGTATTTACAACTGAGCGACAAACTGTGATTTGTTGCTGAACAATTCACGCAACAGAGCTGTTCATTTCGATTCTAACACACTTAAAATGGACAAAAGTGTCGTTGATTCCTTCAGATTCTCCCAATCTTCCGCCGTTGTTCGACGAAACCCCGCCAACTACTTTGGCTGTAACAAATGCATTTACGCTACTTGTAACGTAGGCCCAAAATGATACGGAAACAAAAAAAAACAAAAAAAAAAAAAAAAACGACGTTACACAGTCTAACTCCCAGGAAACAGCAAATGTTTGTTTGTGTTGAGGTTTTACGGCCCAGTCAACCCAATGGGGTCATGTCGAGCGCGGTCAGTTTACCTAACCACACGTTTACTGGGCAGGCTTTGTCCTCTAAGCGGTTAACCAGTATTGTGCACATTCTTTCGCCAGAAAAAAACAGCAAATGATTTAAGATTTAAAAATAAATAAATAAAGTCACGAAACGGCGGCTCTTCGTGTTACGCTCTTCCATCCAGTGATTTGTTGCAAAATAAATTCAGTTCAATTCCGTTGCCCTTATAGGCGGGCTGTGTTAGAATATCGAATAACGTCACACAAGTAGCATATATGACAGATCTGTCTAATAAGCTCTTGTGTCACGTTAGAATAACGCTGATGACGACATACGTGGACAGTGAAGTTATTCAGTTTCTTGGATATAGGTTTACAAGTACAACAGTACAAAAACAAATATAGAAACAATAATTGTATTGTAGGTCTACAGAGCCTAGTTTTGTGGAATTTAAGATTCTGAATCAGACTTTATTAATGATGTCTTCCTTACAACTTACCCATAATTACACAAATATGTTGTCGGCGGGACGTAATACCACTTTTATTTTATTTCTATTTTTTTTTTCTAGAAAATAGGCCTTTTCATTTCATGCAAATTATCTCCTAACTAAAGAGACCATTTGCATGAAATGACAAAGCCTATTTTCTGGAAAAATAATAATAATAAAAAAAAAAAAAAAAAAACTAAAGAAAAAAAACAAAAAAAAAAAAAAAAAACGAAATGTCGTCTGCTGGAATTTTTCCCAGCATGCTGAGCGTTAATGATCGTTAATCCATCCATAAGTACACCAAGAATTCGTGAAAACGCCCTGACTGACGAATGATGCGACGTCAGTCTCTCGTACCCGACTCTTTGTGTGTATGCTTTCAGGTACCAAATGAGATTGGGAACCAGACATGTGCATAGACGGGACATGGAAAAACAAAAACAACGTATTAGCGCAGTATGGTCAGATTCTTTGTTGTTCACGTAGACCAAATACATGTTATGCGGACTGCTCCGAAATGTCCGGATTGCCACATGCGAACAGGAAGGCTCGGATCGATCTGCGCATTCACAGTCTGATCGGAGCTTTATTGTGAAATTACAGTGTGAAATGTTTGTGTAAGCGTGCAACGGATACCATGATGCGCAGTCTGATCTGGGCCTTCGTTGCATGCGTATCACATAAGAACCATTCTCTTTGGTTGCTTACAGTAAAAACCAGGCGGCTGTAACTGTTCTGGACCTCTATTGCTGACGTGTGACGTAATGTTGGTTTTCCCGTGTTCTGGGTCAAACTAGATGCTTGGATTCCGTCCAGATTCCACATATACAGATCCTTGAAATCGACATTGAACACAGTGCCTTGTCTTCTAGTTCCGTGCCGATTGATTCTTGGCGTGCTGATCAATAAGTGTTTTGGGCCTGATCACATGAAAAGATACTTCGTGACATGCAAGCAGTCGCTGAAGGCCCAGGGCAGTCTGCACACCCTGATCAGGAAATTCAGGTCAGCTAACAGAATAAACAAATACATACTGCACAACAGAACTACAGCATTCTCTGATCCAGCTGCGCATATGCGCAAGCTATATTGGGCATTTGTTGTTAAAATAGTCATTAGGGCCCTTCCCATCACGTGCTCTATTTGCTATTTACGTAAGGAGCTTCGTGCATGTTTTACATCAGCGCATTCACATGTGGGTGTGCAAAGTTAAGTAATAATTAGAACGTAAATTATTAAGCAATATCATCGTAAACAAATTTTCTGCTTATATAAAGGGACTTGCCACATCTGGTTGTTTTTTTGCGGTTTTTACGAGGGGGACAACTGTTGTAACTTCAAGAAGGGCAGTTGTCAGTTTCTGGCGAAAGAATGTGCACAATACTGGTTAGCCGCTTAGAGAACTTAGCCTGACCAGTGCACTTGATATGAGCCCATTTGGTTGAATGGGCCGTAAAACCTCAACACAAACAAATTCATGTTTGTTTTCCTGCACAACGAGTCCTTTTTGAAAATGAATCTACTCTAAAAGACAGGACTTTTTCTCATACATAACTCTTGATAAGATGCTTTTTTTTTCAACCCAAAAGTATTGATATTTTTGTTATTTCTCCATGAAAACAGTTGTTGTGGGTACGCATTAAAAGCGCCTCGCCGAGGCGCTTCAAATGTCTACCCACAACATATGTTTTGGAAATCCTCTTTATACCGACACTCGATACTGCGACAAAATTCGTGATAAAGACAAATTGACTGCCAAGAAACCTTCCGCATCACGAAAATATACCTATATAATTTTGACCCCCTTAAACCCCACTTTTATACAGTAAAACTGGGGTTTACAGGGGTATACATTATTTTTCTTATTTCTGCTCAAACCATAGATTGTGGGTACTCGTTAGAACCGCCTCGGCGAGGCGGTTCTAACGAGTACCCAAATCTATGTTTTGTGCAGAAATATGAAAAATATCTGAGTTTTTTTATCTGAAAATTTTCAGTTTTTGGAGATAAAATTTTCTATATATTTGAATAGGCGTGTTTTCGTAATGGTTAAGAGGTAACAATTAGTAAGAAATTATGCAATGATATTTATTTAATACGTTAAAGAAACATATGCTTTGGATATTTGTTAGAATCGGCTCAGTGAGGCGATTCCAACAAAATATCCAAAACATGTTCTATGAGGAAATAAGAACAAATCAAGACCTTTATTACATACCAATCTGCTCATTAAGTATTCTGTACAACAGCAAATTTATTTTAATTACTACGTTTTTGGGAACAAATGATGTCGTTGTAACGAGGGTTCACTGTATCTTAAGTTGACCAAGATCCACTTTGAGCTCCTAGAAGCTTGTAAGATGTGGATACCCCATGTTATCTGGGACTGTGCAATCTGTGCTAACGTTGCTTTTCCTGTTTAGTTATTACCTCCGTTATTGCCCGATTTTAATTATTACCTCCGTTATTACCCGAACAATAAAGTTGGCTGCTCGCATATTTTCGGAGAATACGGTAACTTTCACCGGGGTTAACTATAACTGTTTGGAAACCATTGATAAAATATTACCGATGCAGGGACGCCTGCTGGCACACACTGGTATCTTGTGATAAATATTTCATTAGTTAGATTGGAATTGAATATCATTCTCTTGAGACTAATGGCTGTACAATTAATGAGCCGGGGCAAGCATTGCTTGTGCACCCAGCGACGACTCAGATCAGCCTGCGCCTCCGCGCAGTCTGATCAGAGTCTTCGCAGGACACTCTGCGGGTAGCTAAGGATCCAAAGCGTCATCAGGATGCGCAACCTGCTCTGAGTCTTCACTGAGCGCACATGCAATCTTGTATCAAATGCTGTGCCCCAGCTCAATTTTGGTATCAGTTCTTACGAAAAGGGCTAAATTTAGCCAGATTGGGCAGGTTTTTGTGACTGTTAAGGTCAGGCTAAATAGATGCTTCATGCTGATATATAAAAGTAATAACCATATTTATCTCAAGTATTTGGACACTGGCCTGAGCAAACAGTGTAGACCCAGATCGAAGAACGCGGCGTCCGATCAAGGCCTACACTGTTTGCCACACATTCAGCACGTATATAGGAATGGGTTGGTTTCAAACCCTACACCTTGATTACCCCTATGTTGCCGTCCCTACACCATCGAGATTTTTAAACACTTGAAAAGGAAGTAAAAGCCCAGTAAACATACAACGTCACAACAATGTCGTGACGTTGAAACGACGTTGTGGCGACGTTGTGTGTTTGCTTGTTCAAATTTCTGAACAGTCACCCAGCAGGCACACAATGTTGAAACAACGTCGACTAAACGTTGATGCAACGCCTTGACGTCGAAACAACGTTGAATCTATGTTGAATCGACGTTGTTTCTTGTTTCAACGTTGTATGCCTGCTGGGAGTTAAGGTATTGAGTTAATGTTGTTGTCCTGGGTCCATTTGTTCAAAGCATCGTCAGCTTAACAAACTCGATAGAGGTCAAAATGTTAATTATTCTAAGTTTGTACAATATCTAATTCACAGTTATTTTTTGCTAAAAACATATGAGTAGCTACCCACATTTATTTCAGCAAAAATATTATCGTATATGTAATATTTAATGATCAAAGTTTTAACGATACGTTACTTTCGACATCGTTATAGTTTTGAACACTGAGCCCTAATATTTGACGCTACCCGAGACGCATGGAGGCAGCGGCGAATGTGTTATAGTGTATACTCATTTGTACAGCCTTGCTTTCATGGATCATCCATGCACACTTGGTGCCGCTGTCTGTCACAAAGCACCACCATGTCCACTTTATTCTCAAAGCACGTCGAGTATGTAGGTATACTAATGGTCTGAAAATTTACTCGACCCGAACGGGGTTCGAACCCACGACCTACCGCTTGCAAGTTGAAAGCTCTATCCACTTCTTCTAGGCCACCCAGTTAATATATCCGAATACTTAACGCTCTGGGCCCAGTTGTTCAAAGCGTCGTTAGCTTAACGAGCTCGTTAAGGGTCATTTCGTTAATTGTTTTAGCGGATTCAATATACAATATTCTGATATTTTTTGCTGAAAAAATGTGAGTAGCTTTTGCACTGCAAAAGCTACTCACATTTTTTCAGCACAAAATTTCAGCATATTTGCGTATCACTCGATGTAAATTTTAATGAATCGTTAACTAATGACGTCGTTAGCTTTGAACAACTGGGCCCTGCATGCAGGGTAGAAAATTTTGAGCCATTTTTCTAATATTTCCCTGGAAATAGGCTTTGGCATTTCATGCAAATTGTCTCTGCAGGAGGCAATTTGCATGAAATATACAAGCTTATTTTCAGGGGAAAATAAGAAAAATAACATCAGTTTGTCGTCTGCTGAATTAGCTCAGAGAATTAAGGTTAAATGTGATATGGTTCGCGTGCAGTTTTACCAAGTGACGACTCATCAGCAGTTACTCATTTCCATTTTATTGGTGAAGGCTTATTGTTGTGTATTATATTAATCCACTTGCATATTTTTTTTCCGGTCGGCTACCTTCCACAGCGCGGAGAAAAAATATGGCGCAGTTCAAACGAGCAAACAGAGCGAAATAGTTAAGTCAGCGCAGTTCAAATGAACCAACAGAGCGAAAATAGTTCAATCTCCCATTATATAGCGATTTATGTGTCGTATTTTATGGTCGTGGAAATTAACGACTCACGAAAAATGTTACTGTACCATACATTTGATCATATTTCAATTCATAACTTAATTTCTACCAGTGTACCCAGGGTAAAATTTTCTGCAGACAAATGTTGAAATATTTTTTCTTATTTTTTCTCAAAATCGGGTTTTGGCATAAAAGGAAACAATTTGCATATGTCAAAAATCCTATTTTTTGGATAAAATAAGAAAAATATCATTAGTTTGTTACCTGCTGAATTTGCCCATAGAGTGGTAAAGGTCAAGGAAAAAAAAACTAAAAAAATAAAATCACTCAAATTGGTGATGATAAGGAAACTTCAGCCAAATGTCAGCTGTAGCAACGCAATGACAAAAGGTCATTGAAGGACTGTTCAAAACGCATGAAACGCATCGATCTAATAAAATATGCTTATATTGAAAAATAGCAAAGTAAGAAATTTAACAGGCCTGAGCAAATATTGTAGACCCAAATCTGACGGCGCAGAGCGCACAGTCTGATCAGGATGTACAATGTTTGCCATGCAGTCAGCAGTGTTTAGACACGTGAACATATACGAAAATGTAAAATGGGCTAGTCCATGTTATAGGACAAGTGCGATAAGGAGTAGACTGGCTCCCGTCTAACTGATATTTGAATCGGCATAAAATGATTTATATTTTACAAAAATCCTATCTTTTGGAATGTCTGATTTTGCTGATCAGTTCGATATGAATTTCTGCCAGGTAAGGGAGATTCATGTGTAGAAAAATAGTCAAGGACATAGCGCAGCGTTCATTACGCATTTGCGTAACGCGTGACATGTGTAAGAAAAATATTTGCAATAAAATGACATCAGCTAAGAAAATACCCGCTTTGTTTGCTTTCTTATTATAGGGACTGCATTTAAAAGAAAGATTAAAGCCTCCAAATTAGGAGCTACACTTAAAGGAAAGAATTAATTCTTTTCCCCAACAACTTGAAAGCGTACTAAGTAACACAATTCAAGAGTTTTGTCCTGTGTGTGCGTAAAAACTGCTAAAAGTACGTGTATTTTGCTTCTTTTTCAATAGGAACTGCTCTTAACGAAAATAATTATCGCTTCCAAAATAGAAGGTACTCTTGAAGGAAAGAATTTGCTGCCAGACTGAGCAATTATTTTCCTTAAAGAGTAGCCCGTGTTTTTAAAAGAGCTACTACGGAGAATTCAGTTTCAAGATTTTTCCTGGGTGTGCGTAAAATAATATCGTTCTGGCTACGCCATTGAAGGAGTATTTTACTTTTGTTAGAAGTCATAAAACTCCTAGCTATGGGACCAGGGAGAACAGGGGAACAGGGCCATCTGTTTCAGGGGAACAAGGGAACAAAAGTCTAAAAGTGTTAGTGATGACTGAAATGGGTTGATCTTGCATAAAACAGCTAACCCGAATTATTGTTAGTCGTTCCTTCTTTTTTGCTCTGTTCATTTCGCATTTATTGATAAGTTTGCAAAAAATAAAAACAGAATGGCGGAAGGAAATGTCAGATATAACAGGATACGTATAAGATTTCATTTGCTCAGTCTCATCACAAAAACATGCCTATATAATTTTGACCCCCTTAAACTCCACTTTTATATTGTAAAACTGGGGTACACAGGGGTATACATTATTTTTTTTATTTCTGCTCAAAAATATATGTTTTGAACTGAAATATAAAAAAAATATCAGATTTTTTTTTTATCTGAAAATTTTCATTTTTTGGTGGTAAAATTTTCAGTATATTTGAATTGGCATGTTTTCGTAATGGCACTGTTCTGTTCAGCCTTGTCGGTCCAAGTTCTAAGGGCTCTTACATTCATTTTTGAAAGATGAACTGAATAAAATTATCTTAACGAGGTGATTCTTATGAGTACTGCACCGTCTGATCAGAGTCTTTGCTGTCTGCATGAAAAAAACTTTGCATCCTAGGCTATCCAACGTGCGCCCAGTGATTCGCGTAGTCTGATCTTAATCTTCGCTGGGCGCACATGTCAAAAGGTACGTTTTCTGACGTCACGGCTCCTTTCTATACTTTCAGGGATTATCTCCATTTCCCAGTGCTGCGTGGCTGAGTACAAAGACGCGTTGAAGGAATGTATGGACCCGTTGAAGTCAGCGATATTAGGAAGTGGTGAAGTGAATGAAATTTTCTGCAGGTACGCTATTTAGACCCAACCCGGAAAAATGCCAGCCCTGACAGAACAAACCTTATTTACTTTGAGGTATATGGGTACAGTGAACTAATTATTTTTCCCATAGAGCTCCATAGTAATTCCACTCGTTTTGGTGGTTAAGGGTTCATTTCAGGTATGGCTGGGCTTCTAAATTTGGTTTTAATTCAAAGACCAGGCTAAGCACAGCAAAATAAACAAGGGAAAAACACTACGGTCACCAGCACTTTCTGGGACTTTTTGGAGGCTGAATGTAGCAACCCCTCAGTTGGCAGATATCAAAAATTGAAACTTTGCAATTTCACCACTTCTTCTTTTGGCTCCAGCAAACACCCACAGAAACATTTATTTCTTTGAAACACTCAGGAAATCATACACACAAACATTTTTTTCTTCAAATTAGAATGATGAGTTTTAATTCATCTTTATTATTAACCAATCACAGGTCGCCTTACACAAAATAACTATCCCGGGCTACACTTTTTTTTGCACCAATCATCAGTCCTGTCACAATTGGTTCCCTGTGCCCATATAGATACACTTCAGTAAATAATCTGCCATTTTGGACACGGGAGACAACTTTTGTGACTTTCTATTTGCTTTCCTGCACACCAGTCCCTTTCTTAAAAGGGGTCTACTCTGAAAGGAAAGAATTTGCTCCCATCGGGAGCAAATTCTTTCCTTTCAGTTGACCCCTTTTCAGAAGGGAGCAAAACCAATTTCGACAAAATTATCTCCCTTTAAAGTGTATCAGTTCCTCTTAAATATTTTCACACCATAACGGCTTACCATACTTGTTCTACAAATTGAACAAGTCCATCTGACTTACTGTTGGTGGGTCAAAACGTTTGGTTGAGTGGCAGTCAGTGTAGATCCTGATCGGACGCAGCATTCTGGGACGTCGGATTAGGATCTGTGCTGTTTTCTCATGCCTGTCTGGTCTAAAAGTTATGGTAATATATGATATACAACTAATATTTTTCAGGCCAAGTAATAGAGAAATCCTGGGCTGTTCGATAAAGATATTGAAGAACTGTACGGAATTATTGAACGACCCCTACGTTGCAGATTTCAAGAAAGATAACTTCAAAGCTGAAGATCTGGTTGAAGTTTCGTCCGCTGAAAATTTTTGTGGTGAGCATGTTTTTTTTAGTTGTGCCAACCTTTGTAGGTTACATACCCTATTAATTTCTCTATAGGCTACAATGCTAAGAAATCAAAAGTGTCTCACAGTTCCATGGGCCCAAATTAGATCCAGGTTTCGGTGGGACGGGACAGCCACTTGAGTCAGCGACAGATCCTGGGATTTTCATGTCCTCTTCATCACTTCAAAAACACATGACATTGCCCGCAATATGACATCCAAAACACTCCTCCTGTTCAGGGTCACAAACTGGAATGACCGACCGACTCGTTGTAGCACTCCACCCAGCCAAATAGTTCCCTACAGAATCTTTTACTATCTGGAATTTGTGTCCTCCAGGAACCTCCTGTGGCCTGAAGTAAACAGAACAATGCAGTCTGTTTTACCTTACACTGTATACAACATCTACTCCGTGCACTCTACTTTTAGATAGGACTATTTTTCAGGGTACCAAAACAGGGTGACGTCAATAGTAGTCTTGTTCCAGTATATTGAACAGACAGGTCAGAACAAACAGTGTAGAAAAAGATCAAACGCCACAGAACACACATACACGCATGCACGCTCGCAAGCACACATGCACGAGCATGAACTTTAGCAACATAACTTGGATACTTATGTTTGAAATGCCTAAAATTGCGTGTGTGTGTTTGTGTGCGCGAAGGACGCGAAGGAGACAATTTGAATGAAATATCTTATTTTTATTATGAAAAAAAAAAAAATACTACAAATAAAGCAATCACTAATTTTCATTGAGTGTCAAAGCTAAACGCTCTGCATGTTGGATAAAAACTTCCAGCAGACGACATTTTTTTCTTATATTTCCCAGAAAACAGACTTTGACATTTCATGCAAACTGTCTCGGAGACAATTTGCATGCAGTGTTAAATCCCATTTTCTGGAAAAATAAGAAAAGTAAAGTCAACTTGTCGTCTGCTGAATTAGCACAGAGAGCGATAAAAGTTAAAATGTATATGGAATAGAACAGTAATGGGGGTTGTTTGTCTACTTTTAGCCTGTGCTCCGACCTTGCAGTGTTTGGAACAACTGGTCTTCAAGAATGGCTTCATGGCGGCTCGGGGAGAGTCACCATGGAAACAAGTTGATGCTCCATATGCTTGTGGGTAAGAATACTGACATTTATTGTAATACGTTGATGAGATTCAGCATTCAACATGCAGTCGAATCTCAATAACTCGAACATCTTTGGGACTATGTAAATTTCTTCTAGATGTGGGTAGTTCGAGTCACTGAGGGTTAATCATAACTTCAGGTCAGGAGGCAAATGGATATAATTTAGGGATGTCTTGTCGTTCTTCTATAAAATAATGGTATGTTGTGTGTACTCATTAGAATCGCCTCGTCGAGGCGATTCTAATGAGTACACACAACGTACATTTAATGATAGAATAAGAAAATTTCCATAAACTATCCATGAATATTTGCTTCCTTAGGCTATCGAGAGAATTTCCTAGAGATTGAAAAACAAGTTCGAATTAACCTTGGTAAACGAGTCATCGGTGTTCGAGTCTTTGAGGTTTTACTGTAAATTGGTTTATCTACCTTTGTCTACTTTAGGCATCTTTCAGATAATCGTTTTTCTTTTTTTTTTTTTTTTTTTTTTTTTTTTTTTCTTGTTTGTCTAGCGCTTTATACAGAAGCTGTTGCAAAATATTGTTATGTTTTGATACAAAACCTTTTGACGTAACTACCTAGGCACAAAAAAAATCTTCTAGTCATTTGTTTAAAAACAATCTAATATTTTCATTCATCCCATGGTAAAATTGTTGCAAATGGTCAACATGGCTATCACTACAAAACTTTTGCCTGGTCGGTGTTGTCTGCCTTTACTCCGGGACTGTATGCATGTATAAAACTTAGTCGATGGGATGGTGGTGGTGTGGTTTGGAGTGGCAGAATAGTATGTGCGTCTGGAAAGCTAATTGAAAGGGACAGTTTAGACGCTCGGAGCACTGAATTAGGGTACCAGTTTCAAAGAGGCTGTAAAATGTGTATGCTTTTCATGAAAACTGTCATGGTTTTTAGACAGCGGTTGCTCGAAAAGTGTCCTTGTTTCACTTGCGCGCCATTCAGATTAGACAACCCAAAAGGGTTATGTATTTGTGGCGTACACACATGAATACTCAATACACCACCAGATGGAGTGGGGTCACGATATCATGATATGTTTTCGGTAATATAGTCCATTAAAATTACAACTTTAGATTCCTTTTTGGCGTAAATTGAAGGCATAGCATTCAACATTTTAGTCTACATAGTCGTTTTAGCAACACTATGGATTTATAAATGAGCCACAGTATTTCCTACAAAATTGGTTGTGCGCCCAGCGATGACTCAGATCAGCCTGCGCATCGGCGCAGGGTGATCAGAGTAACAGCTTTCCCCTTGAAGATCCTTTGCTGCCGAAAGAGTTCCATTCAAAGACTCTCTGATCAGACTGTGCGGATGCGCAAGCTGATCTCTCTTCGCTTGGCGCACAAGCGATCTTGTTGGGAATGCTGCGTTTCGACTGAAATAATATAAAAATCCTGTTTCAGTATAATTTATATTCAAATCCTGTTTCAATATACTAACTCGACATCTGTGTTTACAATAGGAAATCCTGCGCTCGAACCTTATATTATATCGTTTGCCAAATAGTGAAGACGTAATTGTAGCAGCAGTGTTATGATTTTATATAAAATACATGACGGGGTTATCATAGAGAGAGAGAGAGAGAGAGAGAGAGAGAGAGAGAGAGAGAGAGAGAGAGAGAGAGACAGACAGACAGACAGACAGACAGACAGACAGAGATAATTTCATTTAAATAAGTAAACAAAGTATTTTTAAGTGAAGTAAAGTAAAGTAAGTAAAGACTATTTAAAGAGGTTAACAGTTTTATAACCTTATATTGTATGCAACCAGCGAAGACTCAGGTCACAGATCAGCCTGCATCTGTGCGCTGTCTCATCAGCGTCTACTCTGGTTAGTCACATAAATTATTGAGTTTGAAACTGCTATTAGCGACCAGCGTAGATCCTGATCCACGCATGCAGAGCTTGGTCTAAACTGGTCCCATACGTCAAAAGAGGTTGGTACACTCATAGCATGCTGGGTAAAAATTTCAGCAGACGCCATTTTAATTTTTGTTTTCTTCAGAAAATTTGTTTTGGCATTCCATGCAAAGTGTCTCTTCAGGAGACAATTTGCACGAAATGTAAAAGCCTATTTTCTGGGAAAAATAAGAAGGATATTCCCAGTTTGTCTGCTGAATTTGCCCAGAGAGTTGTAATGGTTATTGTTTTTCAGGTCTAAAAAAGCGAACATTGAATGTGTAGCGAGGTCGTTGCCTGGATGTAAAATGTACCTTCAGCATAAGCATCCAGTCTTTTCCGACGACGACGCACGTGCAGTCCAAAACACCCCGGATTTTACTGAGAAACACTGTACGAAAGTCGATGCAAGTAGGTAAAAATATATACTTGAACTAGGATAATTTGTCAGCACCCACCCACCGGTCGGGTACTGTACTTGACCGGCAGTCCATTCGTCCACTGGACATCCGAGATCTTGTCCGGATCGTATCTTCTGTGTTGCCGTTGTTTTTTTACATCACTCGGAAAGACCCTTTTTGCTTGGCGTTTAAGCCTTAAACTGCCAATCACAACAATTGTCGTCTGCTTTGTCATCTGCTTATGATTTTAAAAGTCATTTTTGCAAACAGTGTGGACCCAGATCAGACTGCTCCTCTAGGAGCAGTCTGACCAGGGTCCACACTGTTTGCAAGTTTGAAAAGTTTGCAAGAATATTCAGCAGACGCATACATGCCATATCTCACACTGTGAGATAAAATCTCACAGAATTTGACCCCTCTGGAAGGCAATTCCCATAAAAAATTCAAATCTCACAGAATTTTCAGACCATTTTACAACAGATTTCATGAAGAAATAAACACTAATCACACACTTCTGTGGTTTTCACAATCGTCTTACATGAAAAGAAGGACTTTAGACTATTTGGGGAGCTCCAAAGTGATGTTTAACAAAATCTCACAGAATTTTGTCAAATCCCCCTTAAAATATTGCCTTACCTCATAGATTTTAGTCCACAGCTTATGGCACGTATGCAGACGACATACAAAGACGACATTTTCAGATGCAGGTTTTCTTGGCGTTGTAAGGGTTAATTTTGTTCCACTTGACCATATCTTATCAGAAACCCTGTGTTGTTTCTTTTCTCAAATGTTTTACCTAAAATTGAATTTACTGCCAAAAACTGGTCTGACCTATGAAATTTCTATAATAAAATGATGTTTTTAGGGACAGTAGATTTTACTTTTCGATGCTGATTTTATACCCTGGCGGGGTATTATGGTTTCACGTTGGCTGTCCGTGTGTCCGTCCGTCCGTCTGTCGTACGTCCGTATTTTTGTTTCTGGACGATAACTTGAGTAATTGTAAACAGATTTTCACCAAACGTTATGTTCTTTGATACTCTGGAAATCTGGTTTGGGATTGGGCAAATTTCGTCAATTTTTGACAGAGTTATCTGCCCGCGATATGTTCGTATTTTGGTTTCCGAATGATATCTTCAGTAAATATCAATGGAGTTTCACGAAATTTTGTATGTACATTGATATTGTGGAGTTCTGCTTTTGGAATGCTAATGGGCAAAATTTGTGAATTTTAGACAGCGTTTTCTGCCCGCGACACATACATATCATCAGTTTTCGTTTCAGAACATAACTTCAATAAATCTCAATGGATTTTCACCAAACTTGATATGGGCATTGGTATTGTGGAGATCTGGTTTCGGATTGCTAATGGATAAATTTCGTCAAATTGTGACAGTTATCTGCCCACGACGTGATTATTGCGGGGTATTATCGTTTCACGTTTTTATTAATTATTTATATTTCGTGACAATATAGTGAAAAATTCAGAACATTTGAACAATTTGAACTTGATAACCTGCCTCCAGTCTACCTACCAGTCACTTTTTGCAAAATTTGCAGCCATTGTAACTGATTTTTACTATTGACAAAAATGAAAATATGCGATTTTTTTTAAAACTAATGGATAGATTAAAACTGGTTTGTACATAGGTAGTGTTCATCACAAAACATGCCTATTCAAATATATAGAAACTTTCACCTCCAAAAACTGAAAAAAGTCAGATAAAAACTCTGATATTTTTCATATTTCTGCTCAAAATATGGATTGTGGATACTCCTTAAAACCGCCTCGGCGAGGCGGTTCTAACGAGTACCCACAATATATGCTTTTGAGCAGAAATAAGAAAAATAATGTATACCCTTGTAAACCCCTGTTTTACTATATAAAAGTGGGGTTTAAGGGGTCAAAATTATATAGGTATGTTTTCGTGATGGTATTTTTTGGCAGGGGTTACGTCCTGCGAGCCACCCGGTCCTACCAAGCTCTACCGACTAGATCTAATTCCCACCCACAATTAACATTTTGAAAAAAAAAAAAAATAAAAAAATAAAAAAAAAATAAAAACGTTTTGCATTACATTATTTAAAAAGTTTACAATTTATCAGTTCTATATGAAGTGCCAGGCAAAACACGGTTTTCTGAGATGTTTTGAAAGGAGAGTAAGCTGATCAAACATGGCACAGGATTAAATCTAGTGAGACGGTTGTCGCTTATCTTCAGTGAGTCACGGTGACCTATATGATGGCCTGTAACCTACAATACGTTTCCAGGGCAAACCTTCAGCACTGTATTACTTATGAGCCGGGGCACATTATTTCCTACAAGATTGCATGTGCGCCTATGATAGCCTCAGATCAGCCTGTGCATCCACCTGAAGACGCTTTGGATTATTGGTTCATTACGAAAACGCGCCTATTCAAATATATAGAAAATTTCACGTCCAAAAACTGAAAAATTTCAGATAAAAATTCTAATACGGTTCAAATTTCTGCTCAAAACACAGATTGTGGGTACTCATTAGAACCGCCTCAGCGAGGCGGTTCTAACGAGTACCCACAATCTATGTTTTTGAGCAGAAATAAGAAAAATAATGTACACCCCTGTAAACCCCAGTTTTACTGCATAGAAGTGTGGTTTAAAGCGATCAAAATTATATAGGTATGTTTTCGTGATGAACCACAGAGTGCTCTGCGAAGACACTGATCTGACTGCGCAGGCTGATCTGTCTTCGCAGGGCACATATGCAATTTGCCCCGGGTTGTCTCAGTTTTATGATTAGTTATGTAAGCTGGTACACTTTCAAGGGAGAAAACTATTTCAAAATTGTTTAGCGCATCTTTTTAGAGTTTTCTGTTTAGGAGGAGTTGGTGTGCAGAAAAAGTGAAAAGGCAGTCACAAAAGTCGTCTCCTTGAGTAAAATGGTGGAAACTCTTTCTAGCGTATTCAGTCTTAATTCAAAATGTTCTAACATTTAGGATAATTGTAGTTATATAGTTAGGGGAAAATGCAACACAAACACTTGTGTTTCACTTTTATTTGGGCCGTAGGCGAAAATGTGTCTTCGGGCATATGCGTGCAGCGAAGGCCCAGATTGGCCTGCGCATCCACACAGTCTGATCAGGACCCTCAGTGTCCAATAACAGAATCATTGGATACTACAGAATATATGAACGGAGAGCAACGGCCCGGATTATACTTTGCGCATGCGCTGGGTGATGTTAATCTCTGCGTTATGCGCATTTTCGAAGGCACTTTTTTGCATGACGCATCCCATTTGATTTCATTCCTTCTTTCTTTCATGCAGTGTTTTCTAAGCACACAAATTGTACAAAAGAAAAGTCGCAGATAAAGTCACTTTCCAAATGTGTTCACATGGCTAAGTTATACAAGACTGCAGAAGACAGAGCTTGTGGGTAAGTGGCTGTTTACTCGTTTCAAGTTAACATTTACCACGCTTTTTGAAATGTCAGAAGGGGACAGATTTATGTTTTTAGTATTTTTCCCAGAAACAAAGGGTGAACATTTCTTGCAAAATTTGCAAAAAAAAAAAAAAAAAAAATGCCAACGCCATTTATTTATAAAAACTGTTTTAATTAAAAACATTGCTGCTATTTCCCGTGAAAACCCTAAGTATTAGGCCAGACAGGCTTGGGCAAACGGTTTAGACCCAGATCAGACGCCGCAGAGTCAGCACCATTTATCATACACCCAGCAATTTTAATTAACCCTTGTCCTGCTGAACCCGGATATATCCTGTCTTTGCACATAGTGTAGATCCAGATCAGTTGGCTTCTGAAGAAGCCAACTGATCTGGATCTGCACTGTTTGACATTTAGTTTGTGAATTTATAGCAAAAATCAGGATCAAGTGTTCTTATTGGCTGAAAATTAGAAGTAGGTGTGGCATCTTAATTTATTCAGCAGGACAAAGGTTAATATTAAGAGACATGAACAGGGGTGAAATAAAAACTTAGTGCAAGGAAGTGTCCCAGTATTTAGGGTAAATACGGTGGGTTCATTTTATGTCGGTAGACAATGCACCCAGCGGGAAAACAACGTTGCAACAACATCGATTCAACGTTGATTCAACGTCTTGACATTGAATCAACGTTGAATCGTTGTTACAATGTTAATGCGCCTGCTGGGTAAGCATCTACTGATCCGATCACACAGCCTCACATTTTCAAATTTTTTTTTATGATGTTTACCAAGCAAGCCGTTCATGTCCAATTTGGTCGCATCAGTAATACCAAATCAGGGTCCAGTTGTTCAAAGCGTCGTTAGCTTAACGAGGTCGTTAAGGGTCATTTCGTTAACTGTTTTAGTATTTTCTGATATTTTTTGCTGAAAAAATTTCAGCAAAAAATTTCAGCATATTTGCGTATCACTCGATGTAAATTTTAACGATACGTTAACTAACGACATTGTTAGTTTCCAACAACTGGGCCCAGATTAGCAAGATAATTCTGGATCCGGGCCACGGCATTTTCTGTAAGCTTGCATGTGCGCCCAGCAAACACTCAGATCAGCTTGCTCATCGCTGTCCACCTGAAGACGCTTTGGATCCTTGGCTACCCACAGTGAATACTGATTTGACTGCGCGAATGCTCAGGCTGATCTGAGTCTTTGCTGGGCGCACATGCAATGCTGGACCCCGGCCGGCTGATTGCTGTTTTGACGTTGGGTAAAAAGTCAGCTGACTCTGTTTTCACTTTGTTACGAGGGTGAGTCAATAAGTAACCAGCCTAACATTTCCGGTTGAGATCCACCTCTTCCTTTTCGATGTAATTGTCCTCTAGTGTGATGTCCTAACTACCGAAGCACCAGAAAAGCAGAAAAAAAAAAAAAAAAAAAAAAAAAAAAACTGACAAAACAAAAAAACAACTGACAAAACAACAACAATGGCAACAAAAACAACAACAACAACATACAAACAAAAACAACAACAAAACATAAAACGAAAAGAAAAAACAACAAAACAAACAACAAAAAAAAAACAGAAAACAAAAAAAAAAAAAAAAAAAAAAAAACGACCTATTGTCCGTCCCATAGTACTGTCGTCATGTGTTTCTTGTTTCTATCTGCAGGCAGCGGATTTGTATTACCAAGACCATGGAAGAATGTAACCAGGATTGGGTTGAATTTTTCATTGAGACCATTAATGTGTATAATGAGGAAAAAATTCCAATAAAAGACTGTGACGTCTCTGCCGCTGTGACCTTGACCTTCTCCCTTTTAGCTGTTTTAGTTTCAGTATTTGTTAGTTTGTATTAACTTCTGTTTAGGACACATTATTAATCCTTAAAATGCCAAAAAAACCCTGCATCTGAAAATGTCGTCTGTTTATGTCGTCTGCTGAATATTCTTGCAAACTTTTCAAACCTATTTTTGCATACAGGCAAACAGTGTGGACCCTGATCAGATTGCTCCTAGAGGAACAGTCTGATCTTGGTCCACACTATTTGCAAAAATGACTTTTAAAATCACGAGCAGATGACACAGCAGACGACAGTTGTTGTGATTGGCAGTTTAAGGGTTAATTTCCAAATGCAGTAAAACTTCAATGACCCGAACACCGGTGGCTTTGGTTACCGGGCCGAGTCTTACTCGTAGTCCCTGTGAAATTTTTCCCATAGCTCAAGAAAATAAATACTTAGGGATCATTTTTAGATTTTTTCTGATTTTTTAACGAAAATGAGGCGATTCAAATGAATACACACAACATATTATTAGTTTGCGATTTGCCTCCTGTCCTTGCGTTATAATTAACCCGCAGTGGCTCGAACAACTCATGTCTAGAGGAAATCTCCATTGTCCTAAGATGTTCGAGCCATTGAAGTTCGATTGTAATATGAGCCTTTCAGACACAGTGGCTTCCGTAATTACTCTAAATATTCGGACAGGATAACTCTTTATTCTACTCATTTTGTTTGTGTTGAGGTTTCACGGCCCAGTCAACCAATTGTGGTCATGTCGAGCGCGGTCAGTTTTCCTAACCACACTTTTACTAGGCAGGCCTAGTCCGCTTAGCGGTTAACAGGTATTGTGTACATTCTTTCGCTAGAAACTGAAAACCGTCCTTCTTGAATCAGCGAAAGGGAGAGAATGACCAAAGAAAAATCTCCACGAAAGAATTTTGCCCCAGTGGGGATCGAACCTGCAACCTCTGATCACCAGTCGGATGCGCATCCAACTGAACCACCGAGACCGGCGTATTCTAATCCAAAATGCAGAGGAATTATTAAGAAGGAGTATTTGGTGATAAATATAGGATATTTTTCCCCAGTCTTCCATAAGAAAACACACATGTTGTAGGTACTCATTAGAAAATACCATATGTTGTGGGTACTTATTAGAAGCGCCTCTCCGAGGCGCTTTTAATGAGTACCCACAACATATGTTTTTTTGGAGATGTAAGAAAAAATATCCAAGAATTCTCTCCAAATACTTCTCCTTAACAAATCCTCTGCAACATGTTTAATGTGCATACATTGTACAGTTGACTCTCGCTATCTCAGACTCCAAGATGTCAGAATTTTGGTTTGAGATAACAGTACTTTGAGACAAAAGGTTTTGGAATGTAAGGAACATATAAAATATAACTAAAACAATATTGTCCATTATTAGTTTTGACTTAAGCAGTATTGATATTATCATGATATTATTTTGGTTTTATTTTAGTGGATTATCAAGAAGGATTATAAGAATAAATATTTAGTCACTGAAGACTGGAGCCAGTCTAACCCTGATCACTTTGATCTGAGTCTACACTAGTTGCCAATGTCTATAACATACATTGTGTATGACTAAATAATGATTTGTCTAAAATGTTGCGATGGTATGGCAAACTGTGCAGACCCTGATCAGACTGTTCCTTTTATTTTCCATCTGGGTTCAAACGGTTTGCTAAGGCATATACGTGTATGTCTGAATATTTAGGTTAACGCTTAGCATGCTGGGTGAAAATTCAGTGGACGAAATTTTAATCCAGCATGCTAAGCGTTAAAATCCAACGAAAGTACTTGAAAGGTTACTAGACATTTAATACTTAACTTGCTGGCTAAAAAAAATCAGCATAAAAGGTATGCAGATTTAAAAAACAAAATGCTCTATGTTATGTCTGTTTCAACTTCGTGTGGCCTTTGAATTCTTTGATATTAACATGGAAATTTTAGGCTATTTCACATAATTATTGTCCTAAAGCATCAGTAGTTTTCAAACATTTGCGGCTTAATAGAAATTGATACTCTTTGAAGGGAGATAAATTTATCCAAAAATTTTTTGCTCCCTTCTCTAAAGGGGTCTACTTGAAAAGGAAAGAATTTGCTCCCCGTGGGAGCAAATTCTTTCCTTTTAGAGTAGACCTCCCTTTTCAGAAGGGGATGTACAGGAAATCAAACAGAAAGCAACAGATGCTGTCTCCCTTATCAAAAAAAGGAGAAAAAATTAAGGAGTGCATTCTTTTGCCTTAAGATGTTGTCTGACAATAATTTTAAATGTCACAGTATTTTGTGCGCTAGATGGTAGCTTAAGAGTAGACTGGCCCCAGTCTCCAGTGACTAAATATTTTTTCCTTATAATCCTGTTTCGTAGTCCACTAAAATAAAACCAAAATAATATCATGACTATAAAAGCTGGTCACTCTAGTGACCAGCTTTTATAATCATGATATTATTTTGGTTTTATTTCTGTGGATTATTAAACGGGATTATAAGGAAAATAAATAGTCACTGGAGACTGGAGCTAGTCTAGCTTAAGAGGACTGGATGTATTTGGTAACTTTTTAGCCACTTTTACAAGGGGAATAAATGTTATGACCTCCTTTTGTCTTTTTTGCACACCTGTCCCATTTGAGGGCATTTTTAGAGTAAATCCTTTTTAAGAAAGGGCGTGGTGTGCAGAAAGGCAAGTAAAAAGTTGAGAATTTTGTATTCTTTGTAAAACAAATAGTGGAAATTATACCAAGTGTGCCCAATTCACTTAACAGGAATGGATACACTTTCAAGGGAGGCAAATCTCTCAAAATTGCATTGCCTCCCTTTTGAAAAATTATATACTTTAAAGGGAAAGAATTTGCTCTCAGTGGGAGCAAATTCTTTCCTTTCAAAGTAGACACCTCTTCAGCAGTGGACTGAATTTTAAGTAAGCAAACAGAAAGTCACAAAATTGTCCCTCTTGCAAAAATGGTAGAAAATCCAAGAAGTACATCAAGTCTCGTTAAACTAACCATTCTTTAAACAGATAGGCCCAGGCTGTGGTATACTTAAAATGTGTAATGTGGAGTATGTTAATAGAGTGTATTTGCTTTTGTTATTAGATTTTTCAAATTGGACATAGTTTACTAGACTGTAGATTTAGTCGTTTAGCCTACCTTATGTTATGTTTGTTTTTACTTTAGATCTGATGCGGGTATCTGCACTTTACTCCAAATCTGTTCAGTTCTATACTAAATAAAATTTATGCTTACATGTCTCGGCCGAACTTCCGCACAAATATGGCGTGAACTCGGTTTCGAAATCGGGCATAGAGTAAGCAATTATGCAAGTTTATATAGAGTATAGTTTTGGAAAACAAGAGGATGACTGTATTCAGGAATGTCCTGCACACACATGATATATGTTAGTACTGTATTCGTCCTAATTACCGCACCTTGCTGTAATATTCTTCAAAATTCCTGGAAAACCTGGTAGTAAAATATCCGTTTGATAAAAGTACACTTTAAAGCAAGATTACACTCCTTCTTAATCTTGCATCCATAATATATGTTTTTACAAAGAAAATCAGACAAAAAGTGCATAAGCATTAAATACACTGATCTTCTTTGTAAAAACATATGTTATGGATGCTCATTTGAATTGCCTCGACTTGTCGAGGCAATTCAAATGAGAATCCAAAACATATACTTTTATGAATAAGTAGATAAAAGTACACGGTTTGTAATCTGAGTAATAAGAAGTTGCTTGACTGTGCGTTTATAGGGGTGTGTGTGGTAAATTAGTCAAATATGGTATACTGAAACAGGATTGGGATATAAATTTCAAAGATTGATACCGGAGCTGATTTTGATATAATCTTACTTTTTGTTGTCTGAAAATACAATTTACAAATGAAATTAAGCTGCCTCTAGTTTGTTATAAAATGCTTCTGAGTACTGTGCAATAAAGTATTAAAGAAACTATTGTCTAACTACGCAGTTTTCTAACTAGGCTACGTAGCCAAGTTAGGTCAAAAAGAGGTAAAACTGTTATCAATTAAATAGTGATAGTAATCTAATTACTTTAAAAGTTTTTGGTATATTTGTATTTTATGAATTTTATGATTAAGCATGTATATTTCTTCCACAATGAGTATGCAGATTCTTCAGAGAAAGAGCATAAATTATTTTTCGTGAAATCAGAACACTTATTCTAATTAATGTTACGGACAATATAACTGTCAAAACAACAGTCTAGGAAACTCATTTTCAAGCAAAAGTGAAGCTCCTGTGATTTTCGTCTCATCTTAATCAGCTCTGGTATCAATCTTTAAAGACTCCATATTCCTCAAAAATATTAAAGTATTAAACCTTTCTTGGATAAAAAAAAAACGTCTATTTTGAGGAATATGGAGCCTTTAATGTAATCCAAGAATAAAATAAAATGACAACTTAGTTCAAATCAGTTTGTGGAGCCCAGCATAGTGATGGTAGAATTTGTATTAACTTGTTATAAGGATCTGATAAATCCTCCATTGCAGCTGCTGACTTTTGTTTTATTTTTAAATTTGTATATTTTAGTTTCTTTTACGTAATTAGTAATATTTGTGAATCATGTATATTTCTGTGGTTTGCCTGTTTGTGTACAAGTATGGCTGGTATATGATCTCACTACCAACATTTAACCCCTAACGCTCTGCATGCTGGGCACGAATTTCGGCAGAGGACATTTTGTAATAGTTTTCTTATTTTTCCCAGAAAATAGGCTTTGACATTTCCGAAGAGACAATTTGCATGAAATGTCAAACCTATAAATAGGTTTTGACATTTCTTAAGAGAGACTTTGCATGACATTTCAAAGCCTAATTTCTGGAAAAAATAAGAAAAAATATTTAAAAACGTTGTCTGTTGAATTCTTTATTCAGCTTGCAGAGCGTTAAGGTACTTTCATTAACCTTTAACCTGCTAGCCTTAAATAAAAGCAGATAACATTTGAAAAACCTTTTAGTATTTTCCCTCGAAAATATAGTTGACATTTCATTTGAATTGTCTCCTATAAAGACAAATCATATAAAATGTTAGACCTTTTTTTTCCGGAGAAAATAATAAAAACCTCCTCAATTTCATATCTGCTGTTTTTGTACAGAGAACGCAAAATGTTAAAATGTTATGCTTTTCAGATGTAGATATATTCAGTTCTGCTTTCCAAATGTACCAGGCTTCGAAATCCAAATATGGACCAGCGCAAAAGAAAAGGGTAATCACATAGGCGACCAGCAAAGGCGAGACTGCGCATAAATGCAGTCTCGCCAGAACCTTTGCTTTCGTAGAAATGTAGAAAAAACATTGAGGAAGCTTCAGTCAAAAAATAATAAAATAAAATAAATAAATAAATAAATAAAAAAGAAAAGAAAAAACAAACAGAGGACTGCTCGTGCGTATTTGATGACCCCCAAAATCGGAAAACCATAGGGTCCCTTTTTCCATGTGCCAGCCCATATTTGATGCGCAACGCACGAAAAGGGCCCTTATACAATTTGCGGACAACGCAGGCCCTGATCATCCTGCGCATTCGCGCAGGCTGATCAGGGCCTGCGTTGTCCGCTGATAGAATCAATGGATACTGTAGTATATGTCGACAAACAGAGAATGTCCAAATTAGACTGCACGGATGCGCATGTTCACCTGGACCTAAGCTGTTTGCGTATGACATTAGGGCCCTTTTCCCATTTTGGGAAATTTGATATTTTTTTTTAAAACTGACCCTGATCTCTTTTAATTATAGCAATGTAGAATAGTATAGAAACATGTCCAGGAAAAGCCACTGTCGCAGAGCTTAGCCATCTAATGATACTCTTAACGCTTTGTATGCTGGGTAGGAATTTCAGCAGACGACATTCTGAAATAGCTTTTTCGTATTTTTCCCTGAAAATAGGCTTCGACATTTCATGCAGATTGTCTGCTTAGGACGATTTTCCTGAAATGTCAAAACCTATTTTCTGAGAAAAAGTAAGAAAAAAAAATCAGTTTGTCGTCCGGTAGGAGAAATTTGCATTGAACTGTCAGAGCCTATTTTCTGGGAAAAGCTAAGACAGTTATTGCCAATTTGTCGTCTGCTGAATTTGCCCAGAGAGTGACAATGGTTGATTAACAACTTTATGCATTCATTTTAAGGTAGCAATGTACTTTTTTCATGTTGTTTTATCTTGCCATGTTGTCTCCTAGGTGTTTGGAATAGCTACCCAGCGGGTACACAACGTCGAAATAATGTCGAGTCAACGTTGATTCAACGTAAAAACGTTGAATCAACGTTGACTCGACGTTGTTTCAACGCTGTGTGCCTACTAAGTACATATGCTTGTGCATGTGAATTCCCCAACCATGTCACAGACGGTAAGAGCAATGAGTTTATAGTTAAAATGAGCTCTTATTGTCCATCGGTTTGAGATATTTATGAAATATGTTTTCGAGTGATACCTAACATTTTAGGGTATGGATGAAAGATTAATCTACCTATTGTTATGTAGAACTTTGTGTTTTAATAATTGTAAACCTCAAAGTGCTAAACAGAATTGTGGCTGACGACATTTTGTTTATTATTCTTTTAGAAAAAAAAGACATCATTTCATGTGAATCGTCAGCAAGCAGATGATTCACATGGAATGCTAAGTCTAATTTTCTGTAAAAAGTGCAAACAAATCAAAATGCCGACTGCTGCAGTTATGATTAGTGTAGCTTAAACGTTAACTGTGCCATAATTGCCTAAATATTGGTAATGAAACTGTCAGCAGTTAGATCTGGTCTTCACTGATTGCATTGGCATTTTCGTTTGCATAGTTAGGGTGAACAAGGAAAACGATGTAGGTCCCGCCTATGCCAGATATATATGTAAAAAAGCTGGTTAAATTGCAAGCCGTAGTCTTATCAGACTGTCAGTGGTTAGATCTCGTCTGCACTGCAATGTTTGCATTTCTGGTCGTTTACAATCGAGCCAAACTTCCTTAAGGTAGTTGTCCAGTGATTGTTATTGACCAATGTAATCAAACCGCGTGTTACGAAGTCCAGTAAATGGTTATTTTTAGCTGCACTAGTCTTGTCGCTGTGACGTCAGAGTGCAGTTTAAAAAGTGTTTTCTGTCAAACCTGGACTGGGACATTGGCAAACAGTGGAGACTCAGATCTCGTTCCCGTTCAGGACCATTTCCCCAGCTTATACTCAGAGACAATCGACCTATTTATGCTGTCAGTGCATTGATTTTTAATGTTGCGGCAGAAATATATATGCATTGTTTCTCATGATGTTGCTTCAGTAAAATGGTGTCACAAGATTTGTCTTTCACAAAAAAGCTTGATCTACTCTTAGTACACAATAACTGTTAATGCTGAATGAAGATTGACATAGGTCAGTGTGACTTAAAGAAGTCAGTGTGACATATTTCATGGTCCAGCCACTGGTCTCTACATTTTTTTGGAGCCTATTTGATGGATTAACATGAAAGTTGGACATTTTGCTATCAAACTTCAGTCATCGGTAACACTTATTGTCTGTTCAGTACAGACCAAGCTTTTGTGAAAGTTAAAACATGGTTATCCTAGCTACAGGTAAGAAGGGGTATCCACATAATATGTTTTTTATTTCTCCACGAAAACGTGAAGAAATAAGAAAGATATCAGCATTTTTCGGATGAAAAAAAGCGCCTTATGTGTTGCTATGGTTATATAATGTTGAGCAGTCCATGTAGCATTGGACAAGTTCATGACCTTTCATAACATCACGAAAACATGCCTATATAATTTTGACCCCCTTAAACCTCACTTTTATATAGTAAAACTGGGGTTTACAGGCGGATACATTATTTTTTCTTATTTTGCTAAAAAAAACATAGATTGTGGGTCCTCGTTAGAACCGCCTCGCCGAGGCGGTTCTAACGAGTAAACACAATCTATGTTTTGAGCAAGTTTATGAAAAATATCAGATTTTTTTATCTGAAAATTTTCCTTTTTTGGTTGTAAAATTTTCAATATATTTGAATAGGCGTGTTTTCGTAATGAAGTGCTTCCGGAGGAATGGCAAACTGTAAGATTGTCTACACGTTTTTAAAAGATTTGATATGTACGTGTCAAACTGTGTGCCTATAATTAGCTGGCGTTCTCCAACCGTTGAGTAAACATGAGCTCGTAAATTAAAACCCTGATCAGACTGTGTATATTCACACGATAAACAGAGTGTATATTCACACGATAATCAGAGCCTTCGATGGGTGCACGTCATAGGACACATTTTCTGACATTTCGGTTCATAGTCCTCATATGGTTCGTTTAAAAATATGAAAGTTTTCTTAACCCTTGTCCTGCTGAACCCGAATATACCCTGCCTTTGCAAACAGTGTAGATCCAGATCAGTAGCCAACTGATCTGAATCTGCACTGTTTGCCATTTAGTATGTGAATTTATATCAACAATCTGCATCAAGGAATCTGATTGGCTGACAATTAGAAGTGGACGTGGCATCTTAATTTATTCAGAAGGACAATGGTTAATAATATCAAGAATGTGTTTGTTTTTCCTCGCTTTGTCAAAGAATAGTAGACGAAAACAAGCGATAAGACAGATAATGATTTAAGTATTTCATCTCTGTATTTCTGAAGTGGATTATAGCTGCTTTGTGAGGTGGATGGGGGGAGGGGAGGGGAGGGGGTAACGGGGGTAAATTAGGTACGGATGTTCGAGCCAATATTTCGAAATCTACCCCAGTCATATACCTGGCCTTTGAAAAAATGGACCCATTCATATACTACATCGACTGAAATGTTGACCCATTCATATACTGCCCTTTGATATTTTGTATCCATTTATTGCTGGTACTTAGCAGTCATTTCATTGAATACTAAGAGAACAAGTAGTCTCGAAAAATATCTGAACGAAAAATATGTGCATGTACCGGGATACATCAGAAAAGTGGGGACTTTCATATACTAATCCAGAAAATGGGGCCAATCATATACTTTTTGCTGAAAAAAGGGGCCAATCATATACCTGGCAGCGCTGAAAAAGGGGGCCATTCGGCACGCACATCCATACTATGCCATATATGGGAAGTTACCCCCCGCCCCCCCTCCCCCCCCCCCCCCTCCCCACACACACACACACATCGAGGCTTTGTGTTTGGACCCACCGATTGTTCTAAAGGCCTCAGTCAAAAAAGCTGATAGGCTGAGCAATAAGTCGTTTCATGTGGATCTACACTGTTTGCAAATTCATCTGTCATTTGATATGCAGGGCTGAAAGGATAATAATTGTACCTTTACAATAATATGAATGCAAATTGTTAAGAATAACAGTAGACTCATGGGGAATCTTCACCTAATTAAGAGTGGCACAATGCTTGAATGAAAAAGAGATTCTTTCAAAATGCAATAGACACACGTTATATCTGCTATAGATCTACCAAAAGTGGCGAAAAGGGAGACAAATCATTGCTACCGGAAAGCCCTTTTGGTTAATTGCTTTTTATGCAAAATTGTATTACAGCTTTTGTATTGTATAAATGCATGGTAAATGTATTTGTAAAATGCAATAAAATTATCACACTTTGGCTTTGTTTTAGTTAGGCACCTTATTAAACACAGTATAACCTCAGTGGCTCGAACCCGGATGGCTCGTTTACCGTGGATGATTCGAACGCCTTTTTCAGTCCCTACAAAACCCTTCCAATAGCTCAGGAAAACAAATATTTAGGGATTTTTTCTTATTTTATCATGGAATTGTATGTTGTGTTTACTCATTAGAATCGCCTCACTAAGGCGATTCTAATGAGTACACTCAACATACAATCATTGTGTAGAAAATCGAAAAGATTTCCCTAAATTATCGCTATTTGCTTCCAGAACTGGTGCCATGATTAACCCTCAGTGGCTCGAACTACCCATGTCTCGAACGAATATCCATGGCCCTAAATATTTTCGAGCCATTGAGGTTCGACTGTATACAAAAAATTATAGCAAGAACTTGGGTGCTATTTTAACGTCATCGAGGTCGTTTAAATGACATCGATACATCTGTCCATTTACTGGTTGAAAGACGTGTTTATCTCATCGTAAAAACTGATCCCCACCCCACCACCACCCGGATTTTCAACTTAATACTTAATGAAGCAGTTATTCAGATTATTTCTCTCGATTTTGAATATTAAACCTCAGTTCTATAATAATAATATATATTGCATTCTATAATAATTCTCAGCAATTTTTAGTGAAAAATCGAGCCGGGGCACAGCATTTCCTACAAGACTGCATGTGCGCATAGTCTTGCAGTCCACTTGAAGCATGTGAAGACGCTTTTGTTTCTTTTCTCCTCCAGCACCGTGAACGTGTTGTACGAAACCACTGATCAGGCCCCGGGGTTATAAAACTTTTTTCATGCTCAACTCAGCTGAGCATGAAATGTTTCAAGCTAATAAATTTCAAATAACTAGCAATTGCAAAATCTTTCTTGCTAAACATAGCTGAGCATGAAAATTTCTCTGCTAATAAATATGAAAATGCCAACCATTGTTGGCATTTTCATCTTCATATTTATTAGCAGAGAAAATTTCATGTCCAGCTGAGATGAGGACGAAAAAAGTTTTATAACCTCGGGGCCAGGTGAATAATTCACTTTCAGCTTTCAGGACAGAATGCTGTCAAAATTGTTTTTGCATCCATTTTGAAAAGGGGTCTACTGTAAAGTAAGGTAATTGCTCGCTTTGGGAACAAAGTCTTTCCTCTATGGCAGAAGTATAAGATCTAACAAATGTCGGTTTAATTTGAAGAGTTTATTAGTTCATATAAACAGAAAGGTTTGAGTAACTGCAGTACTTTCGACATCGCTCGGAAAGACATTTTTTCTTGGCGTTTTGCATTAAAATATTTTGCTCCGACTGACCATATCTTGAGAAACCATTTGCCTTTACTGTTTCTGTGTTTTGTTCTCAAATATTTATCCTAACTTTAAATTCATTAAATTAAGCTTACATTAAATTCACGGCCAAAAAATGGTTTGACCTATGCAATTTCTATAGTAAAGTGTTTTTACGGATTTTTTTTATCTAAGAAAATACATTTTATTTTCTTGGCTGATTTTTAATTATTGAGGATTCATGCCAATATTGTGAAACTTTCATAAAATGTGAACAAACGAAACTTTGAAACTCTGCATTCAATTGACCCACCCTACCGATTTCAACGAGGCGGTTCTAACGAGTACCCACAATCTATGTTTTTTAGCAGAACTAAGAAAAATAATGTATACCCCTGTAAACCCCAGTTTTACTATATAAAGGTGGGGTTTAAGGGGGTCAACATTATATAGGAATGTTTTCGTGATGGAAAATGTCAAAAGGAGAGTAGATCTGCCACTAAACACGATTAATACCACCGCAGCACCGCTATAAATATATAAATATATATATATATATATATATATATATATATATATATATATATATATATATATATATATATATATATACATATATATATATATATATATATATATATATATATATATATATATATATATATATATATTGAGAGTTAATCATTAACAGTGCAATGATTTGTTTACCTGAGGCCTTTCGGCTTTCGCCTTCTTCAGAGGTATTCTAGTTTAAAAAATAACATAAAATGTAAATTTACGAGTAAAAGATTATGCCCTTTTCGGGCCCATGTCATCTTGTCCGCTGCGACTTGATAAATGATCGTGTTTAGATATATATGAAATGTAAACAATACACGTAAACACAACGTGCAAAAGGTATAACACTTATCTTCCCTATCAACAATATGTGCAAAGCGTATAACGCTTATCTTTACTATCAACACCACTGTGGCCATATACGCAATGTATACAATGCACATAAACCTTACACCGAAAGGGATATACACCAACCTGAGTGTTTTTTTACCAGTACTTAAGGCAAATGGGCCCAACCTACGCAAAATCACACAAACGAAACGCTCCACATAAGCTGTCGCATGCCCTGACTTATGAGTAAACGCCAACCTTAGTTTGGTTTATGGGTGAATATTCAATTATGGGACTTTTTGACATATATTACTTGCTAAATTCAACTGACTTTTTTCGAACCTTTCGCTGTAAAATATGAAAATATGTCACTTAAAGTACAGTATTCTTATATAGACACTATTTCTGATACAAACTAGGGTTTCCATAGCAACCGGATGTGCCCCGTAACGGTAATATGTCCAATCCCGTTACGGGGTAGTCCTTGACCTAAGCTCTGGATTCAAGCTGTATTTATGCGTAATAAGAATAAAAAAATAATGATGCAGACATATTCTAATGCTTATTAGATATCGAAAGAAATGTTTCTTACTTCAGGTTGTAGTACATAAAATGCATGAACGGTATAGGCAATTATAAAAATAGTGAAATTTAGACAAAATTTCTCTGTGACTATCAAAAGGGGTGCTTTGTAAGGTCACACTTGCTGTTGTCAATATGCCATTATGTGTACTTCTGTTTAGTCATGAAAGGAAACCTGCTAGAAAATATTTCTGTTTGAAATAATTCATTTTTATTGTCATTTGTAATGTAAGTGTACATGACAACCGTAACGGTAAAAATATAGTAGCGTCAAGATGGCATTTTGGCACATTAAACGTATATGTCTCAGACCCTTTTACTCTATTTCAGTGGATAATTACGGGCTTCACGCAGGCAACAAAACTATTGATCCAAACACATAGTATGAACACAATTACAAACTGGATGGGTATCTCTGAATTGGCATTAAATGCGAAAAACACTGATGTTAAACTCAAACATAACCTTGGCATATTATGTCAACGGACTTCCAAGCAATCCACAGGAAACTATAACCTCAACAAGGATTTACAACAAAATACACATTCAAGAAAATAAACACGAAAATGTCTACACCGTTACACACTAGAGTAACGGTGGGGACGTAAAAAGTAACGGTATAGATAATAACGGTATGGACATTTCAGTATTTGTTATGAAAATTACATCTATATCCCAATACACAGAGTGGTGGTGTCCATAGTAAGAAACACTTAGTTTATAAGATATCATCACCATTTAGGTCAAAATGGTTTTCATATGAAAAAAAAAAAAGATTTGCGTTCATGTGAAAAATAAATGAACGGTATGGACGCATAATAAATGTAACAAAGTTTTTTTTATTACATACGAGGGTGAGTCAATAAGTAACCAGCCTAACTTATTTCCAGTTGAGATCCACCCCTTCTTTTTCGATGTAATTGCCCTGTAGTGTGATGCACTTAGACCAACGGTGTTCATGTGCTATCAGCCCAGAACTGACAAATTCAGGGTCCTTTCCATTGACCCACTCCTCAGCTGCCGTCACGACTTCTTCATCAGACCGGAAATGAAGTCCACGGATATCCTTTTTCAAGTTTGGGAATAGGAAGAAGTCGCTAGGAGCTAGGTCAGGCGAATAGGCAGGATGTGGTATTAATTCATACCCGTTTCGCTCTACAGCATCCATTGCAACTTTGCAAGGGTGGACTCTCGCGTTGTCCTGTTGCAGCAAAACACCTTTAGAGAGTTTATCTCGGCGTTTGTCACGGCTGGCGGTTCTCAGCTGGTCTAACAAGTTTGCATAGTACACTCCAGTTATTGTACTTCTCTTGGGTAAAACGTCCAACATAATAACGCCTTTTGCGTCCCAAAATACTGTGGCCATCACCTTACCAGCAGAAGGTTGCGTCTTAAACTTCTTTGGCCTCGGGGACCCAGGCCCTACCCACTGATGATCTGAGCTTTATTCTCTGGCTCATAATAATGAAGCCAAGTCTCATCTACAGTCACCAGACGCAAACTAAAATCATCTTTTGACCTAAAACGCTTCAACAAGGCGCTGCATACTGATGCTCTGGTTGCCATTTGCTCATCGCTAAGGGATTTGGGGACCCAACAGGCTGTTAGTTTGCGCATACCTAAACGATCATGTAAGATTGTTGAAATGCTACCATGTGAAATGCCTAATGCCTGCGATATTTCTTCCACCTGAATTCGCCTATCAGTATACCAGATCCCGAACTTTCTTACACATTTCTTCGTCGGTGGCATCAAGTGGGCGTCCAGACCTGGCTTCATCTTCTAAAGACGTTCTACCGCGTTTGAATTCCCTTACCCAGAATTTAAGCTGAGCATAAGATGGTGCAGAAGACCCATAAACATCGGCTTACTCGCCGTGTATTTCCTTGCCTGTTTTACCTTTTAAATACAAGTACCAAATTACAGCACGGTACTCAACTTTAGATGAAAAGCATCCCTTTGCATCACTAGCCATGTTTGACATTCAATATCTTATTAAAGAATGACTCGATACGCGTGTAATTTTGTACCCATGTATAAATCATATATTGAAACAAAGCATGAAAATCGTGACCGTCTCAGTTCATCGGAAATGGGATAGGCTGGTTATTTATTGACACGCCCTCGTAGTCAGTTTTCCTGATATAGTTTTGTTCTTTGGGTTGCGTTTCCAACGGTAACTGAATTATGCAGTTATAGAAGAGTTGTTGACGTTCAGTCGTATCCAATGCAAATGTAGGGGCGTTTTACAACATCTAGGAGTTGAAACGGTATGGACATAACTTTTAGGGACAGACATTTAACTTGAATTTTGTAAGCATTCAGAAATTAATTGTTTTCGAAAGGACTCTTACAATAAACAAAAGATAATATAATTTTATTACCTGTTCAAAAGAATCTATTTTATGGAAGGGGTTAATGAATAAAAAGAAGTTTGGAATTTTGAAATCCTGGGCCCAGTTGTTCAAAGCTAACGACATCGTTAGTTAACGATTCGTTAAAATTTACATTGAGTGACACGCAAATATGCTGAAATTTTTTGCTGAAAAAATGTGAGTAGCTTTTGCAGTGCAAAAGCTACTCAAATTTTTTCAGCAAACAATATCAGAATATTGTGTATTGAATCTGCTAAAACAGTTAACAATATGATCCTTACTGAGCTCGTTAAGCTAACGACGCTCTGAATAACTGGGCCCAGACATTTTACCGCTACACTGAATGTCTAAGACACACTTACTCGACACCTTCATACTGAACAACATCACTGAAAATTTTAGTACAATGGCAATATGAAAATATTTATTGCACAGCAGGAATTCAGAGGGTTTTTAATGAATACAACGGAATCAATACTCCCGGACATGAAAATTTCCGTAATTACATATTCACCCTTATTGCATTTTTAACTTCATTTCTATCGTCTGATACAACTTCGAAATTTTCTGTTGAAATATTTTTAAATTTAAATAATAAACATTTTCAAACTTCAGTGTTTAATATTATTAATATCTACATTAGATATATTGCCTATTAAAGCTGATATACATTTAATAACACTGATACATCAAATACCATGGAAAAACTAATTTCCCACCAGTCATTTTCTACAGAAATTAACCCCCGGTAACTGGAACAACCCATAACTAGAACTATTTTCTATGGTACCCTGCATGTTCCAGTTCTATTACTATGGTACCCTGTATGTTCCAGATACATCTAAATGAAACAACCATATTTTCAAAATCTCACAAATTGTCAAATTCAATTGAGCCGGGACACAGCAATTCCCACGGAATGACCTATGCGGCCAGCGCAACCACGCAATCTGATTAGAGTCTTCGCTGTCAGCATGAAGAAGATTAGATTCTTGCGTTATTTATACATCGAACAGTAAATCAGGTTGCACGGATGCGCAGGTTGATCTAAATCTGAACTTCGCTGGGCGCAAATGCAGTCTTGTAGGAAATGCTGAGTCCCGGTTCAGTTACGACATTTTCATATAGAGATTCTGTTGAATAAATGTGACAGACTTGACACAGTCAAATTTATCAGGGAAGAAACAAAAATCAAAATGCAAGAAATTTCGGTTTCATCTACATGACATCATTCATGACGAAGCTCTAAATCTGTCCAGGGCAAGTTTGGGTTCCAGCCATGGCGTTATTCATAACTAGGTCATATGCCTTCTTCGCACACAGGCCACATAATGGATGTCTGATTGTTATTTCTCCAAAATCTGTCACTTCGAAAACAGTACTACATTTTTTATCCATGTACCTGCAGAAGAAAAATAATAAACAAATGAACCAAACATCAAGCAAAAACTAAATAAATAAATAAATAAATAAAATAAACAAAAAACAAAATAAAACACTAAAATGAAGCGACAACAACCTTTTAGAAAAAAAGTCCCTACTTTGTGGCTACAAACAACTGAAAATGATACCAAATAGCAAATTCATAGCTATACACGTGCTCAGAAAAAGGCATAGGTACAATGAGTATTTTACTCCCTACCTTAAAGCTTAATGCCGAAATACACATCTGCAATGCTTAACATTTAAGGCACCAAGCATAAAAGTTGCATACAGAAAGTTGCATTCTATTATTTTAGGAGAAAATAAGGCTTGGCACTTCATGTTAATTGTCATTGGTGCTAAAATCCCATTAGTTATGTAAGTAGTAATGTAATATGTGGAAACTTGCTTCATAAAGGGATTTTGTCTATGCAGAATAGATGCTGGCCATCTCAAATTATTTGCATACATAATCATTAAAGAGCAAGCAAAGTTACCCTGACAACGATCATTTTCTGTTGAAATGTTACCTCCCCACCCCTGACCCCCACCCCCACCCTACCCCCCTCACCCCACTGGCGAATTTGATTTCAATACTGAAATACAAAATTTCATTGAGTTTTTTTACCCCATGAGCTTCAATTTTAATACTGAATTAGCCTTTACTCCCTCCTATCTGGAGCTCTGTATACAACAAAATGGTAACTGCACTATTGCTCAATATATTTCTTTTAAAGTACAGCTGTTCCAATGGTGTGCCTATAAAACCATGTTTTTTTTTCTTCAGATGAAAAAAAGTTCTAGAAAGACTTTTTTGTTGCTGTTTCCTCCCTTTACAATCGTAAAAAAGACTCTTTGATTAAATGCACTTTAATGGGAGGGAACTTTGTCAAAACTGTTTTGCCTTCCATCTGAAAAACGATATACTCAAAAGGGAAATAATTGTGTTCTCCTGGCCTTGAGAGCATATTCTTTCTTGGTGATCAGGAAAGCAAACAGAAAGTCACGAACGTTGTCCCTTGTAAGAGAGACAATTTGCATGAACTGTCAAATAAAAGTCAGAAAGATTGACTTCGGAAACAGAGAACACATTACAGATAGAAAATGGGATTCTCGATTTTATTGAGACTCTTCAAAAGCAGTAATGAAGTTTGCAACACTGCTTACGCCCTCTAACGTTTACATGAGCAGAACTCCATTTTCAGAAACATCACAATGGGCCAAGTAATCTCAAAGGAAATGGAAATATAATCTGCACTATTTTCGGTAAAATAAAAAAAAAGAGAGAAAAATATCAAATTGTAGTCTGCTGAATTCGCCTATAGAGAGGTAAAGGTTAATAATTTAGCGTCCCGTAAAAGGGACATCGGAATGTAGACACAGCAGAGACACCACTGAACGCGGTGTCTGAGCTATGTCTACATTGTTTGCATTCAGTATAGGAATTTCTATAAAAGAGGATTATAATAAAAATAAACAAGATACCTTCTACTGGAAATGTACATGTCTAATGAATTAAAGTAGAAGCATCCACTGGGCATAATCGGGTTAATAAGAAACCTTACAATGAGAATTCGATGAGAATTGCAACAGTTTCCTGCTTGCCTCCGGTGAAATATTGGAGGCATATTTTTATAATGACAATGTTCATATTAATGCTGATGACACCAGGACTCTGCCGACTAATTTCAACAAGTTGCAACAAACTACCAGAACCTTTATGTCAGCTGCCCCAAAATCCTACGTGCTGACCTTTAACGTGCTGGTCCCCAAAGGTATAAGCAACCCCACTCTTCAAATCAGTATGCCGTATCTGTGTCAGATACGGCGGCCATAACACTCAGGAATGCTGGTATAACGATACACAGGTTAAACGAGCAAACCATAATAGGGAACTGTTGGACTTATAAGTCAAATAAACTTAAGAAAGGAAAGCCTTATCTCGTTTAGCGCGAGTAACGTATTTGGACCTCTTTCGCAAGTAGATACCCATACAGTTGATTACTTAAATAATATATATTGTTTTTAGATGCCCTTACTTAACAGATGTGCTTGACAATGCAGAACCTTCACAAAGTCCTGGTTCGGATAACACTCCAAAATTAACTGTACACATGTTTCGAGCGGTTGCGATAATGACTTCACAACCGAAAGATTTTACCTTTAAATCAAAATGTCTTCATGTTGAAAATCTCAATTTACGCCATTTAATCCCAGAAGTCGATGAAATTTGGATTATACTAGCAAACGAAATAAACTAGACGTCTTAGGGCTTTGTGAAACATTCTTAGATATTAAAACATACAGATGAGCAAGTGTCAATGTGGCTACGAATTCCTATGGAAAGACAAATGCGATACAACTGCTAAATTTAATGATAGGGTATTGTTTTATTACAGGTATTCCCTAACCTGTCAACGAAAAAAAGAGTTAGAAATCTCAACTATCTAAACTCTCTGGTCAGAAGTAACTTTACCTAAACTAAATAATTCCTGTTATTTTCTCTGTATAGGCCCCCAAATGTGCACTCGGGCTGGACTGATCTGTTTTAGGAGGAATTTACTATCGTACAGACAACTGGCCTTGAAATCGTTGTAATGGGTGACCTCAATATTGACTTCCTAAATTGCACTAATGGAAAATCGTTTAACTTAACACAATTATTTGACTTAAACAACTTATTAAAGCTCCGACGCGAGTAGCATTCAAGAACATTTATCGATCATATTTATAGCTCAAACCTCGAAAACATAACTAAGTGCCTCGTGTCGCAATTTTTAATCAGCGACCATTTTCTTATTTGCGTTTCCAGAAAAATCCACAGTAAGATCAAGAAAAGTAATCATACATCAAAGTATTATCGCTGCTTTAAAACCTGTAGCGAAGAACTGTTTATAGCTGACTTAGCACAGGAATTTAATAGATTCATTCTAAGTCAGTCAAGCATTAACTATGACATCACTTCACGGTAAAACACTATTTGAAACAATTGGATAGATAGTTTCTTTTTAAAACAAAGCGAGTTAAATCCAAACACTTACCCAAATGGTTTACAACAGAAAGAGCACATGCATGATATTAACGTGATTTTAATAAAAGAAGACAAAACTTGAGTTGGCAACTCTGCTTGCCATCTGTTTACTTTGAGGCTGCTTAATTGTACTTGTCTGTATTTCCGTTTGGTGTTGGGGGCCTCATGTGGACCTGAATGTATCAGTTCCTGAGTTCACTTCTTTACTTTGAAAAAAGAAACAACAAAAGAACAAACTCAGACACATTTTTCTGAGACATTAACGGATCATCGGGATGCTAAAACTATTTGGCAACGCATACATACTATCAAAAGAAACAGCACAGAATCTCTGATGAGCAGAAAATTACAATAAAATACTAAAAAATCACACGAAATTGCATCCAAATTTGATGAATATTTTGCACCGATCTGAACAACACTAAAATACGTCACTATTTAGTGATATTTCTAATATAAACGACTATGTTCGTGATAATGTTCCCGGCAATGCACAATTTTTAAAATCCCTCTATTACGTCGTCACAGGTATACATGTATACAGCAGTTTGACCTCGCGAAAGCAGCTGGTCTCGATGGAATAGGGCCGCGAATCCTAATGTTGGCCTGCGATGTCATTTCACCAAGTATTGCTGCTCAAATAAAAGCATACAAACCTACCAATTCCCCAAAACTAAAAAAGGGCTAAAGTTTTTCCTATATTTACTCGTAAAAGCGGTCAGAAAATCGACCCATCAAATTATTGATCCATTTCGATCTTATCAACTTTATAAAAATATTTGAGAAGCATGCTAAAAATATCATGTCCTATCTAAATACGATATATAAATTAATTATATAAATTATATAAATTATATAAATATATAAATTAATTAACGAATTTCAGCCAGTTGTCAGACGGCCCTGGTTAACCCTATAGACCAGTGGATGACTTTTATAGATCATGGATATCTTATAGGGGCAATGTTTACAGATTTAGGAAAGCATTCGACATGGTCGACCACTCGCACTAAATAAATTATCAAGCTATAAACTAAGCACCTTAAGTTTTAACTGGTTTACGTCGTATTTCGACGCTTAGTTACAAGCCATTAGTAGTGATCATGTACTGTCGGAATTTTCACAAACACTGTCAAGAATCTCTCAGGGCTCAGTTGTGGGACCAACATTATTTTTACTCTCTATCAATGATCAGTCTTTGTCTTTCAAACATTGCTTAGCAGATTTCTTTGCAGATGATAATACCATCCACGCATAAGGCACAACAAAGCCGATGTTGAGTCTAAACTCCAATCTGATGTCACCAATACTGGTGCATGGAGCAAACGTAATAAAGTGCCTATAAATTATGATAAATCTACACTTATGGCTGCTAGTACCAGGCAAAAGCCTCATTATTCTGAAAATTTTGATATGAGAATTGACGATGTAATGTGAAATAATTATAACTTTCAGGAATTATTATAGACGAGACTCTAAAGCGGACGTCCCCTCTCGATTATCTCTGTGCTGCGATTTCTTCGCGAATTTGCTTTTGAAACAACAAGCCGCTTATGAACCAGAAAATATTCAGAAAATCTTCTATCAAAGCGACATCCTCCCCTCATAAAAAAGGAAACATTTTAACTTATGTTGCAATCATAATTTTAAGTTAAATGCGCCCCTAATTATTGCATTTTGTCAACATTTAAGCATACATTTTGGAATTTTATTCCTGCATTTGTGATAGTAAAACGATATAAGTCTGTGACAGAGAAAAAATAATCTACTTTGACCCGTAAACATACATATACATCTTTCAAATCTATGTTCAATGTACATATATATATGTTGTAATACGTTGTGCCGCATGGTAGACTTGCATTTGAGCTAACTGAGTAGCCCTCTTGAAATATTGTATATAGAGTTTTTGATCGATCACGGAGAAATAATTCACTAGTGTTCTAAGGCTTGCGAGTAAAAAACGAGTGAGCGAAGCGAATGAGTTTTTTACAAGCAAACCTTAGAACACGAGTGAATTATTTCTTCGTAATAGATCAAAACAACCAAATAAACTGTTTATTACATTTATATTTTATGTTTTACCGTTGAATTTTCACATTCAGCTGTTATGATTTGCTACCAAAATAGTCCCAGTCAGTGCATGAATTTCAAGAGGCGTGGTTTAGTTTTGAAAATAAGTCGCCATCTTGTTTTAACTTTAATGCAAAAATCACTATGTGCTTGAAATACAGACATAAAAATGTCACGAAAGTTGAACTGGGTTATCAGGAAAATCATACTTTATATTCGTCTTTCTTCAAAAACGCCAACTGGACGTGAAAATTGCAGTCTAATTTCCATGATTTTATCACATTTTCCGCGAAACGTCAACTATTGTTATTGTTGTTCCCAACAACGTCAGCAACGTCGCCTAGCAATTATGACGTCAAAACGTTCGAAATGAAATAATTCACTCGGTGAATTAGAGATTATAATTCACTGATAAATCTCAGTAAACCACTGCTGAAAATGTAATAAAAATGAATAAATGTTATGAAAATGGGGTTACTTTCTCATGCATTGTAAAGGCGACTGCCATGTATAAATATCAGGCATTTTCCCGACGCCCATTTCCGTACCTTTTAGCGGCTCCACCGACGGGCCAACGTAGTACTTTATAAACATCAACCGTGTACACTTCATACATGTTCCTCGTTATCGCCACTACAGTGAAGTTACATTCTCCACCTTCTACTTGCTGATAGTGACAGTTGCCTCTTAGTTTTAATGTACTTTCGCAAGGCGAAGTAGTCATGTCTACAGTACACCTGTTTTCATCCGCTGTGAAAAATAGTGCACCGTATTAAATCATGCCCTACGTATTGGGACAGACATGCCTCAACAAACGTTTTGCTGCATCTGATCTGGATCTTAACCTTTCCCTCAGGTCTATCTGTCCCATTACTTAGAATAACATGATCTCGATGAGTTTCTGCAGAATACTGCCGGGCCGATAACGCAGATACAGATTCAAGTAGAGTGCTAGCTGGGTTGTGATATTTTATTATGCACTTACATAAAATATGAATAAACAACAGAATTTTTTAAGCTTTACATCATAACGGATATTTGATGATAGTATTACTATCTCCTGTAACTTAACCTGGCTACGTAGCTTATGTAGCCGGCTATCTATTTATTTTCCCGGTAGTACTTTAATATCCAGTTCTTAGTAGCAATTTACATTAAACTGGGGAGTAATTGAATTTCGTTTGAAAAAAAGATCTTTTTTATACAAAAAGTAAGGTTGTATCAATCGTAACTCGGATATCACAAAACTTTAGTGTAAATTAATAATTATCTACAACTTATTTAGTACATCATTTCTCTGTTTTGTCTAGGTTTGTGATAAATTTTGAATTGGCATTAGATATAGAGAAATTAATTAATAAAATTGTCATTAAACAAGAATGGTTGCGTTTGCCCAGTTACAAGTCCTCGGTCTGGTGTATTGAGTCTAGACCTTCAGCCTCGTGCCAATCCAGCAGACCTTGCGCCTGTAACTGGGCAATAAGAAATTTCTTGATTTGTTGATTAATGATATTTAATATTGACATTTCTAATTAAATTACATCTCGCGTGGGACAAATTTTAAACAACCGCGACGTCCCTTTTAACTGTATTCTGATTAGAAAAATTAAATATATACTTACGTTGTGTCGGAGGTCGTGGAAGAGCTGAAAGAGAGAAAAGAAAAAGAAAACAACATGAATAAAAACACTGAGTAGTGAAAACAAAACAAAAGAAAACGAAACAAAAAAATAAAATAAAAATAACAATAAAGAACAAGAAAACAACAACAGCAAAACATATAAAACTAAACATCAACAACAACAACAACCAAACAAACATGCAAATTTTGTTTTAAGGTTAATTGATGTACTTTCAGGGGGAGGCAACTGTGTCCAAATTGTTGTTTTGCGTACCTTCTGAAAAGGAATCTAACCTAAAACGAAAGGACTTCTAGAAGAGGCGTGGTGTGTACGAAAGCAAAAAAGAAAGTTACAAAAGTTGTTTCCCTTTCAAAATTGTGGAAAATGTATTAAACTTATCCAGTTGTATTAAGACATTTTCTGGATATCTTCACTTATATTTTGCTACAGTAATCTATCTGTCAGGTTTGCATTTAATATTAAAGAGAACTATGACAAGCCTTCTCCGTTGTATTGGTTACATAGGCGTTGGAAAGTAAAAAAGAGTCACAAAAATTTGTCTCTCTTTTTAAAGTGGTGGAAAATCTACTAAACTTATCCAGTTGTGTTAAGTGGTCTGCTCTGAAAGGAAAAGTGCTACAGTTAGGAGCAGATTCTCTCCTTGTTGAGTACACCCCCTTTTTCAGAATGGGTTTGATGTATAGGAAAGTAAACAGGAAGTCACAAAAGTATTTTCCCTTGTAAAAGAGTGCGGGAAATCTATTTACTGTATCAAGCGCTTTAAGTAGTAAGACACAAAACTTAACTGAATACATTGTATCCTCGTTACAACGACACCATTTGTTCCCAAAGACGTTGCCATTAAAACGAATTTGCTGTTGTAAAGAATCCTTAATGAATAGAATGATATGTAAGAAAGACATTGTTCCATTCTTATTTCCTCATAGAACATACGTTTTGGATATTTGGTCTCAATGAAGCGATTCTAACAAATAACTTAAACACGTGTTTCTTGAAGTATTAAATATAAAATATGTGTTTCTTGAAGTATTAAAATCAATGTCTTTGCATAAGTTCTGGTTAACTGTCTTCAGCAAAGGCTTCGTGTTAGTCAAATTATCATTATAACGAATTTTGTTTTTGTATCGAGTGTCGGTATAAAGTACCTACCACAACTCTGAATATCGCACTCTTCACTGCGGATTGTATCTATCCAACACCATGGTCGGCTCTCCTGTCCATCGGGATTTCTACAGTAATTGTCCATAAATTGATGTCCATGAAGATTCCATTTTCGACATCGCCTGCCAGAGGCGGAGAAATCCACAGGGCCTGCGTATGTGACGCCATTATCTGCTGTATGGTAACAGCCTGTGGTAATGAAGAGAGAGAGAGAAAATCTCTGTGTTTCAAAACTGAGCCGGGTCACAGCCATGGTTTTCTACAAGATTGCATGTGCGCCTAGCGAAGATGCAGATCAGCCTGCGCATCTGATCAGTAAATTGTAAGGCATTGAAATACAGCTGCATGATAATTTGCGCCTAGCAAAGACTCATTCTAACGTATATAGTATCCTGGTCTTCTGAATTCATATAAAATAATTCTAAAATTGGACAGCGAAGGCCCTGAGTAGCGTGCAGTTCTCGTCTTGACTGCTTTAAATTCGAGCTTGGGCACAGCATTTCCTACAAGATCGCATGTGCGCCCAGCGGACAGATCATCCTGCCTATCCGCGTATGCTGATCATAGACTTCTTTGTCCACCTGAAGACGTTTGGAGCCTTGGCTATTCACAGAGTGCCTGCGAAGACATAACTTCAGACCAATATCTACCACAAGAACAAGTGTCAACTAAATACATACAAGAGATATAAATCTTGAAAACATGAAGCTAAGACTTGCAAAAAAGTATAGAAATGTATGCTGAAGCCAAGGCAGCCATAAGCATGTAAACGATTTTAACCTGTGGTTTCAAACCGAGTATCCAATTTTTTGTGATTTTGTGTCTTCTTTGTTTCCAAAGGCAATCCTTTTTGACTTTTTGACAGCTGAGCTAAGAATTTGTGCAATGTAAAAGTCACCTATATCAGATGTTCAAACCGTGAAAAAAAAAAAGCAAAACTCTGTAGTCAGCTCATGATCTTTGTTCTAAACGTTTTAAAATGGACCTGTTGTAGAGGCTGTAGATAAGTATATTCCCTCTAAGACAAGTAGATCCGTAGCTTCGGTCCCTTGGCTTACATCTGAGATTAGAAGATAGATTCGAAGAAGAGGAATAAATCACATGCAAAAGCAAAAGCAAAAAAAGACTAGCAGTAGTAAACTAAGATCTTAGTTTCAGGTACTGAGACAGGAAATCAAAGCTGAAATGATTTGTATGTTAATTGGTTTGTGACATTAAGTTAACCCAAAAGACTTCTTTTGATATACCAACCGTCAGGGAAAAACAATCAGGGTTTCCCTCCTCTCAAAAGAAGAAATTGTAGTGGTTTGGCGGAGTCTGAAACTGAGCAGGCTGAGGAGTTCAAGGGTCAGTTTACAGATATATTCTCCAAAACATCGGAAATAAAGTGAGGTCTCTCTATTTGAGAAGTCAGCTCCACATTCACGTTCCGAATCAAATAAAATGATGAGAGACTTGAATCCCTCAAAGGCTTTGGGACCTGATGAACTTTATCCTAGAGTCCTTAAAGAACTTGTGGTAGATTTTGGTCCTGTGTTTACTACTTTGTTCCAACTATCTCTTGATAAGAGTGAAATCCCAAAGGAATGGTCTTTGGCTAACATCTGTCCACTTATTAAGAAAGGCGACAGAACTACCGTCTAGTGTCTTTGACATGTGTACCTTGCAAGATGCTTGAATACATAGTATGTACAAATATCATGGCTGATCTTGATGAACATAGACTTCTATCAGACAGGCAACATGCTTTCAGGAAGAACCGTAGCTGTAAAACAGTTGATCAAAGAAATAAATGATTGGGCTAAACTCGGATGCAGGAGGTCAAGCAGATTCATTCATATTGGATTTCGAGAAGGTCTTTGACACCCCTCCTCATTGACTTCTGACATACTGTTTACAAAAAGTTTACGAAAGGGACGGAATTAACTATTTTTGGTCAATTAAAAATTCTAATGATGTTCTCAATAAATTTAAATCTAAAAACTTTCAGGCTTCTAAATTGTCTACATATGATTTTACTACACTGTATACTACGTTACCTCATCATCTTATAAAAGATAAACATATTGATTTAATTAACCGAACATTTATTCGGGAGAATACCCAATATTTGGCTTGCAACGAAGAATGTGCTTTTTAACGAAGAATGTGCTTTTTTTCACTTCTGATGTATATAATAATCACAATTGATGGTCGTGTCAAAAAGTCTGTGATGCCCTTGTTTATCTTTTGAATAATATTTTTATTAGATTTGGTACTAAACTTTATAGACAAACTATTGGTATCCCGATGGGAACTAATTGTGCTCCTCTTGTTGCAGATTTGTTTCTTTTTTTGTTATGAGAGAGATTTCATGAAGTCTCTCTCACGTGAAAATCAGGCTGACATTATTGAAGCTTTCAATTCAACTTCTAGATACCTTGACGATTGATCAAATATTGACAATATTTACTTTGACCAAATGGTGGACCGGATATACCCTACAGAACTCCAATTAAATAGAGCAAATTCTTCCGATACCGATGCACCTTTTTTGGATTTGAATCTATGTATATCTAATGGTACAGGTTCCACCAAAATTTATGATAAACGGGACGATTTTGATTTTGATATAGTCAATTTCCCTTTTCTGGATGGCGATGTCCCCCGACGTACCTCATATGGGGTATACATATCTCAACTTATAAGATTCGCCAGAGCTTCTTCAAATCTTAATGACTTTAACTACCGTAATAAAACCCTTACTGCCAAACTTCTTAGGCAGGGCTATCGTTATTTTAAACTTCGTAAGGCGTTTTCGAAATTTTATCGCAGACACAGTGCCTTGTTAGAAAAATATAGCGTCAGTCTGAAAACACTTCTGCAACAAGGTATATCGGAACCCGAATTTTACGGTGACTTAGTGTACAGATTTAGAAAAATTGTAGGTGAATCTAACTTTTCGGAGCAATTCAGAAAACTTATTAACCGTTATAAAAGAATTGGCTATAGCCTGGATATTATGCGGCAGACTGCATGCCTAGTTGTCAACCCAATGACGGCCTCTTCGTAAAACTTTAACCAGTGGGTTGGGGGCTTGACGATATGTCTTTGGTTTGGCCCGCCGTGGTTCAACTATTGGTTTTCATTTACTCTGGTATACAGTAGAATTAGCCATGAGTACTCGTCTTTGTTTATTATAGTGATTAATTTGATTTTTATGTTTTCGCTTTGATGCATTGACTGAGTTGGGAGCCTTTATGCGAACCGAATTTTTATGTATTTCTGTATTAAGAGTAGCATCGGGACCCAGGGTGAAGTTAGCTAGCTGTAAAAGTGCTTTAAACCCCCCGGTGGTTTGCTCTACCGACCGTTCTAAGGCGGTGGTCTCGGTGTTAGTCTTACTCTTTGTTGCTTTGTGGTTTATTCTACGAGGCGATTTGTTTTATGTCTTTCTGTGTGTCATTTTGTTCTTGCGTTTTTCAGTCCTTTTAGTATTGCGATTACCTCGCTTGGGGAAGAGAGAGCTAATCTTAGTGCTTTTCGTACGTTTGTTCGGTTTGTGCTTGTTTAGATTTGTCGGTTTCCTCTTCCTCTTGGGGTCTAGGAAGTGCTGCGGTTTGTGATTGTGGCACTCCCTGGACTTTTCTCTTACCTTTTTTTTATTCATACATATGGAATAAGTGGGAAAACTTTAGTAAAGATTGATTCATTTCTGTGCAATAGGCAACCAAGGGTTATAGTCAATAGTGCAAAATCTCAAGGGGCACCTGTTTTGACTGGTGTGCCGCATGGCAATGTTCTCGTTCCCCTGTTGTTATTCCTTGTATATAAATGGCACCATGATTGAATATAATCTGAGAGTCGTCTATCTGCGGATGACTGTGTCTGCTATCGTCATAATGATATCATTTAAGACACATCGAAACTCTGAAATAATATCAATCAACTGGGCAAATGGGCCAGGGAATGGGGTATGAGATTTCAGCCTGCGAAATGTAATATGATGCAGCTTACTATGAAGCGGATAAAAATGTCAATGCAGTTTACTCCTTAGAGGGAACAGAACTAGAAAATGTCGATAATATCAAATGCCTTGTTGTTGAAATGGAATACTAATGTAAGCAATGTTTGCACAAAAGTAAACAGAACACTTGGTTTCTTAAGACGTATCCTATCGTCATGCTCCCGATTTGTTGAGGAAATGCCATACATGGGGTTGGTGCGGCCGGTCCTGGGGTATAATTGCCCTGTTTGGGACCCTTATGGAATAGTTGTCCAGGAAAAATTGGAAAAGGTTCAGATTTATGCAGTTAGATTTGTGACTAGTAACTACAACTTTGAAACTGGAAGTATGACAAGCATTCTGAACCAGTTAGGTTGGGAATCTCTACACAAAAGACGCAAAGGTAGTAAACTCATTTTGCTATACAAACGTCTAAAAGGTAGAGCTAGTTAGTATACCTTGTGATGACCTTCAACCCTTAATTAGGCGCGGCAGGAATCAGCATTCAATGGCATTTCAAGTGTCATATGCTAGAAGTGACATTTACAAGTACAGTTTCTTTCCAGATACCATTAGGGATTGGAATGCTCTCCCTGCATTTATAATATCCTCTGTTGAAAGTTCTGAGGACTGCCGCAAGATTCACATCACTTGTGAGATCTAGAAACTGGTGTTTGCAATCGTTAGCCCTGGTGAATGAATGTCTTTTGATGTGTCACCAGTAAAATATTCTGATTCTAATTCTGACTAACGGCCAAAATTCTAGTCAGAAAATGCGTTATTTAATGCTTCACTTAGTAACTTGGATGTTTTCAACCTTTCGTGTGCTGATTCCAAGCATCAAAATATTAAGAGTGCTTTTTTTAAGATGTTGTCATATATTAGAAATAGTAATACTGGTAACTGATATATAAACTTAATTTTTCCAACTATTTCTCTGTTCCTACGTATATACACAATATCATTGACTACCAAGATGTTCAAAGACCCAACATGAAAAAAAGTAAATTTCACGAAAAAAATGATGCAGCAAAATAAAACGTACTCCCTTAACAATGTAATACAGTCGAACTGAAATGGCTCGAACACCTTTGTGACCAGTCGAAACTTGTTCGAGCCATGAGTAGTTCGAGCCATTGAAGGTTAATCACGGCGCCAGGTCGAGAAGCAAATACCGATAATTCTGGGAAATCTATCGATCTTCTACACAATAATTGTATGTTGAGTGTACTCACTAGAATCTCCTCGAAGAGGCGATTCTAATGAGTACACACAACATACAATTTCATAATGAAATAAAAAAGCTTCCTTAAATATTTGTTTTCTTGATCTATCGGAAGAATTTCGTAGGGACTCTATAACGAGTTCGAATTAGCCATGGTGAATGAGCCATCAGTGTGTGAGCTATTTAGATTCGACTGTATATTTATAACGAGTAGTGTAGATGACGTCAAGTAATCTTACTGACAAGTATTTCTGAATTATTTCTCTGTTTCTATGTAAAATATCGCAGAGTGCCAAGACGTTCAAAGACCAAACATGAAAATGTAAATTTCATGAAAAATATGAATGATAAAAGCGTATTCCGTTACCAACAAAGCATTTCTTTCATAAAGAATAGAGTAGAAGATGTACAGATATCCTTTGACAAGAAGATATCTTACTGACAAGAAAAACCCGATGAACAAACGGACAAACAAAAGACCCAAAAGCAATATGCCCGACCCATTACTTCGCAGTTTGTGGCATAATTCTTGTAAAATCGTCTTACCAGGATTGTCAGGAGGACTCGGGATCGGCTTGTTGGGATCCGCTGAAAAAAAAGACATAGTGTGTAGTTGTCTCCGCAAGATAAAAAAACCCCACTAATTCGGTGGAGAATTTAAATGACCATAATTTTGGGTAGGTGTGTGTGCCACTGAAATGTCTGGTACCAATTAAATTTTAACTGTTACTATCACATTGCAATTACAATCGACATTCGTTATCTCGAACTCCAAAGGACTCTTTTAAATACTTCGATATCCGTACCTCGACATATCTGATTTGCAGAATTGAAGCAAACATAAATCAAACAACCATATGTTGAAATCATACATCTTTGGTAAAATGCGAAGCCTCATATAATCTATGCGAGATGACAACAGGGCAAACCGTATCGGTACAAGGCAATTCACCTTTATGTAAAAGGCCGTTATCAGCCTTCACTACAGCCGGGGTACAAACGCATGCATATCCAATAGTGCACATATGAAAATGATAGCCTTTGACCGAGATAACACGCAACGTCGGAAAACGTCGTCCCGACATCATATCCCGTTATCGGCAGCCGGCTCGACAAGAATCCTGACAACGTTTCGTTAAAGATTTGAACAGAATGCTAACTTGGTGCAAATTACTTACAACACATTGGTATATTGTCACAATATTCCCAAACTTTATTAGGGTCTAACGTAAAACACCAGGGCCTGTCGCGACCTCCAGGGCCGTGAAGCTTATTGCGACAATAATTGTGTTCGTGCCTCATCATTTGGAGATATAGAATACTATAATGATGATTATGCGGGTATTTTGACTCCCAGCGTTGACATGGCCGACCGGACGTGGTAGTATTCTGAGTTCCAAGGTAGGTAATGCCCTTTTCGTCACCCTCAAGATCATTAAGACATTCTGAAAAGAAAAGAAACCATCCCATCTAGCATTCTACTAAATGCTAAATCGGACCCATTACGAAAACATGCCTATTCAAATATACTGAAAATTTTACCACAAAAAAAAATGAAAATTTTCAGATAAAAAAATCTTATATTTTTTTTACATTTCTGCTCAAAACATAGATTGCGGGTACTCGTTAGAACCGCCTCGGCGAGGCGGTTCTAACGAGTACCCACAATCTATGTTTTTGAGCCGAAATAAGAAAAATAATGTATACCCCTGTAAACCCCAGTTTTACTATATAAAAAGTAGGGTTTAAGGGGTCAACTTTATATAGGCATGTTTTCGTGATGGTTATCGGCCAGACAGGATTCCTGGTCGAATATAGACGGTCGAATATAGATTTAAGTAGAAGGCCAACTGGAATACTGTTAAACCGATAATGGTCCATCAAAGATTTGATTCGAATGCTGGCTGGGATGTAATTTTATCTGATTCTTAAAGTGATTCTTGAAGCTTGAAAACAGTAAGGATTAAACATATTCTATTGCAACAATTAAATGGGTCAGAATTACAGAATAAATTTAGTAAAAAATAAATTACGGTCATTCGCACTTAAAGCAACACACACACACACACACACACACACACACACACACACACACACACACACACACATATATATATATATATATATATATATATATATATATATATATATATATATATATATATATATTCTAGGCAATCACAAGTTTTTATGGATAAATAATTCACCATAACTTCTCCATGCTTAATAATATACATATACATACCATGGAACAACGTCATTACTAGCCATCGTATTATACCTAGACCAGGAGGTCGCGGGTTCAACCCCCGCCGAGGTCGGCAACATTCTTTCGTGGAGATTGATCATGAAATATTTTCTACGGTCTTTCTCTCCCTTCCGCTGATTCAAGAAGGGCAGTTGTCAGTTTCTGGCGAAAGAATGTGCACAATACTGGTTAACCGCTTAGAGGACAAAACCTGCCCAGTAAACGTGTGGTTAGGTAAACTGACTGCGCCCGACATGACCCCATTGGGTTGACTGGGCCGTAAAACCTCAACACAAACAAATACCTAGAAAAGGTGATAGAAACAGCAAAGGCCAGAATGAACGAATACCCACAATCTATGTTTTTGAGCAGAAATAAGACAAATAATGGATTTCCCTGTAAACCGCAGTTTTACTCTATAAATGTGGGGTTTAACCGGGTCAAAATTATATAGCTATGTTTTCGTGATGTTTCTGGGGGAAAAAAATAAGAAAACTATCATCAATTTGCCATTTGCAGAATTTCTTGTCCGCTGAATGGTTAAGGTTAGCATAATGACAGTCAGATTAACTTTGCTTTCGCCAACAAACATTCTCTTACCTTTGATGGGTCCATTTGGTGGTCTTGGTGTGAAATATGGTTGATCACAATGCCTACCGGTCCAGCCCACAGAGCAACAGCACTCGTATTCATCTCCTCCTCTGCTGCTACAATTTCCCCCGTTCTTACAGGGCCGCAGCCTCTCACACACATCTTCTAGTTCTATTAATCAAACATACATTACGAAAACGCGCCTATTCAAATCCCAGTAAGCATTCTTTATAAATCTATAGCGGGCCGTTCTCGGCCCGTCAGGGTAGCTGACGGGCCGATAACGGCCCGCTATAGATTTATAAAGAATGCTAGCTGGGATATTGAAAATTTCACCAGCAAAAACTGAAAGTTTTCAGGTAAACTTTCTGATATTTTTCATATTTCTGCCCAAAACATAGATTGTGCGTACTCGTTAGAACCGCCTCAATCTATGTTTTTGAGCAGAAATAAGAAAACAAATGTATACCCCTGTAAACCCGTTTTACTATATAAAAGTGGGGTTTCAGGGGGTCAAAATTATGTAGGTTTAATGATGGAAAGGTTCAGTTTACATGCAACAGAAAAAAAAAACACACACAAAAAAAAAAAAAAAAAAAAAAAAAAAAAACAGAAAAAAAACAACAACAAGAAACAAAAACAAAAACATTAAAAAAACCAAAAAAAAAACAAAAAACAACAACAAAAAAACAGCAACAAAAAAAAAAAAAAAACAACAAAAAAAAAACAACAAAAAAAAAAACAACAGACACTTCGCCTTGTTACGACATATAACAACAAAATGTCTAGCACTCCCCCCTAGGCACGGGGGAGGGGGCGAGGGGGTTGCCTGCTACATAGGCTAGGAATAATTTTTGGGGTTAAAAATTTTGAATTCTTGTCAGATAACCCCTTCATCCCCACAGACCAACACATACATCTTTGCAACTTTGCAAGCAGTGTAGATCTAGATGAGACGGCTCATAACGAGCCGTCTCATCAGGATCGACATTGTGTGCTAATCTGTTTTTGTTTTTGACTGACATTCCAACAGTGGATGTGCCCAAATGCAAAGCTGGAAACCACTTCAGATTCTCAGGGGTGAAAGTAATAAACCGGAGTAATCGATATTTTCATAGACAAGCTGGAGACTGTGAAGTCCAATAAGCGGTGCAACATTTAACTGACACAATTTTGTAGTCAAAAAAAAAAACGAGTTTTAGTCTGTTTATTAATGTTTATCAGATTATACAATTAACAAACAATATTTTAAATCGTGAAAAAATATTTTTTTCCTGATTGCGAAATTTACATTTGAAATATTTCTGGTAATATATCAATAATTTTCTTGCAAAAAATACAAAAAACACGTGAATATTAGAAATGTATATTAACAAACACTTTCCTAATCGCTATAGTTTGGGCACGATCCCCTGTTTACAGTATGTTTGAATCATAAATACATGTATAATAGACTGTTTAAAGTGTATATAATATGCGTTTCGGGATCGATCCCAAAATATTGAAGTCTATTGAAATACCTTCCGATTAAAAGTTCATGTTTTGGGATCGATCCCAAATAGCAATTGTTTCAGCTTTTGATAAGGAATACATTTTATATTGTGTTAACCTTGCTTTTGGGCACGATCCCAAAAATCATTTGTCGAAGTTCCTGAGATTTTGTTTGGGCACAATCCCAAATGATCATTTGGGACCGATCCCGAGAATAATTCAAAGTTGCTTTTGGGCACGATCCCAAAACTTTCCTCGAGAACTTTTCAAACTAGTTTTGGGTATGATCCCCATTTTCGTTTTGTGTCCATCCTGTGAAGTTTTCAAATTAGTTTTGGGCAGGATCCCAACACAACTTCTTCGGTCTGTTCCTTTGACTTTACAAACTAACTTTTGTGCACAGTCCCAAACATTTTCTTGGATAAGCACCAAAAACTTGAAGTTTTGGAACAAATTTTTGGACACTGTCGAAGGTCACTTCATCTTTTAATATAGGGAAATTGTGGGTTTGCATTAATATACATTATGTTTTGAGGATATATCCGTATTTTTGTTTCCGAACGATAACTTGAGTAAATATCAATGGATTTTCACCAAATTCGGTATGAACATTGATATTGTAAAGATCTGGTTTGGGAATTTTAATAGACAAATTTCGTTATTTTTGACAGATTTATATGCAAGCAGTACGTCCGTATTTTCCTTTCCGGATGATAACTTAAGTAAAATTCAATGAATTTTGGTGTGTGCATTGATATTGCGGAGGCCTGGTTTGGGGTTGCTGATGGGCAAATTTCGTCCATTTTTGACAGACTTATCTGCCCGAAACATGATAGTGGCGGAGTATTATTATTTCACGTTTTGTTGTTTATAAGTTCATCGCTATATAAATCGCTATATAAGTAGGTGCTGAATAAACGAGGGCATTTTGAAGTATGAAATCACTTATTTTTTTTAATAATCCCTGTTCCATGTCAGTCCATTACCGTTAAAATTGATGATCACTATAAACAATACGCTAACAACATTCAGAAGTCGTTCCCCTTAAACTGCTCTAAGAAGGTTAATATGTTTTTTTTTTTGACTGCAGATTTTGCGGCTGCTCTCGACTAGCACTCGAAAAGCCGTTATTATTGGACGAGAGAATCCCAGTTCATTAGTTTTCAGGGGAATTTAAACCAGTTAAACCCATCACCACATTGTTGCAGCAATATGAATCGAAGTTTATTCAACGTAATGGCGTCAACGTCTATTCAATGTTGTCGACATTAATTCGAATTTGTTCATAAATGCGTATCCACTGTGACTAAAGTATTGAGCTATTAAAATAGCAAGAAATGCTCCTTCCTAGTACATTTTGCAAAGGTGTGTGTGTGTGTGTGTTTGTGTGTGTATGTGTGTGTGTGTGTGTTGAATTTTACACATGTGTTAGTGTGTGTGTGTGTGTGTGTGTGTGTGTGTGTGTGTGTGTGTGTGTTCAATTTTACACATGTGTGTGTGTTCAATTTTATACATGTGTGTGTGTGTGTGTGTGTGTGTGTGTGTGTGTGTGTGTGTACATGGTTAATGTAAATGAAGAATAACAAAACATGAAGTTATATGTGCTCTTATAACTTGATTATCAAGTCATCGACAGCATCGATAGTATTGTACAAACAGAGGGCAAACGAATTTTCAATGCAGATTTAACATCTGTGGGCGATATGTAGGGCCCAGGCGTTAAATGTATCGTTCTTTCATTACGGAACTACATGTAGCAGTACACGCTATTCTAATAGCGTGGATGGAACAAATACATGTATGAACCACAGTGAAAGTAAGGGTGACAACTGAGCTATTTAATTTTCCTTTTATCTATGTAACCTTTATTCAGTTACATCCAGGTTCCTCACCTTCACTATTGTTCAAAACATGTATGTGTTCCGTCCATGTGGATATTTTGTAACACCAAATGAATAAACATTGGTAACCAGTTAATCACAGATAAAGCCATAATAAAGATAAAATGATTCAGAACCACTGCCAGCTATGTCAGATATTACAAAACACGCTTATTCGATATCATAGGGTCTTTATGGCTGTAATTTTCTCATGAATAATAGCGATATCTTTCCTATTTCTGCTCAAAAGATACATTGTTGTTTCCAGGACCCACAATCTAAGTTTTAGAGCAGAATTAGAAGAATAACGTTTAAACCTTCTCACTTCAGTTTTACTATATAAAATTGTGCTGTGATGTCGCATAAGTGTGTTTTTGTGAAAACCCTGAATGCCCTTCTACACATATGATGCAGACATTGAATTTGGATGATCTGCCACATAAACACTATGTCGTATCAAGTTCCAACGAATGTAAAAAGTCAGTATGTATGAAAATTTAAAACTGGACATCTGTGGACTAAAAGGCAATGTTATTAATTTAGAATATTAATAGAAGAACAACTTTAGTCCATCTTACTGCAGATAGTATAGAAGCCTCTGTGACATTGTGTTTTTTGTAATGATGTTTGGACTTTTGTGGCTTTAATTTGTGACTTGTGTATTTTGACATTTTAATTTTGCGTTCTGCGTGTAGAAGTATAGAATTTTGAAAAAAAAAAAAAAGCTTTAAGGTTATCTTGGTTACAATGCGAAATAATCGAGAAATGCACATTTACTTTCAAAGAATTACAAAAAAAAAGTTGCTATAATATACCATTAGTACTAGCATATAAGTATACAGTAGCTTCTTAATTATCTTTTCCTTTTTTTTTCGAAAAACAAACCTAACATAAAACCGAAAACACAAATTTAAAGCTAAAGTCAAAATACCAAACGAAACCCAAACCCCAGATTATCTTTGTTCGATAGGCTAGTGCAATATGGTTCATACGCCAGGAGTATAAGTAGAAGACAAGTTATTCATATTATCAGCTAATTGTTCAAGCTAATAACAGTAACAGTAATGGTTCAGCTTTGGTGTGATGATTTACGGCGACGAGCAGATTACCTGAAAAACTTGGCTTCTATTTATACCCCTGACGTACAAACCATATTGCACTAGCCCATCGTACAAAGATAATTCAGATACCATGAGAGAAATAAACATTTCTGAATTTCATGATTTGTATTTTGAGTTTTGTGTTTTGTTTTTTGATTTCTTTCTTTTATGTTTCTGGGTTCTGTGTTTCTCTTGTTCTTTTGTTTGAAACAAAATGCCAGTGAATAGTCGTGCGTCCTAATAATAATGTGACGTATGTCACGAGAGCCATTTTTGTTGCTCAATTTTTTTTTTTTTTTTTTTTTTTTTTTTTTTTTTGAAAATAAAAGCATGTGTCTGCAATATTTACTTTATAAGAAAGGTAAAATCAAGGCCAACATTTTTTTTTCAAAATCCAAAAGATTTATTCATAAATGCAGCGAAAACTCAAAACTCAATAGTCAAAACACACAAGTAACAAGTTATAGACGCAAAAGTCAACACAGCATTTCACATAACAGAAATACCACATACAGGCGTCCGTAAGATAGACGCCATCTTTTTTATTTGGGTTTTTCGGCCTATTTCACTTATATCGAGCCGATCGTTCATCAAAGGTGGTTGAAAACCGGAGAACCCGGGGTAAAAACCACCTTACCATTCGGAAGCATAACTTGGCTTTCCCACGTGACCTGAGCGAGGCTCGAACCACAGCGGTGAGAAACCTAATGGATTAAGAGTCAACTCTCTTATCCACTAGGCTACGGGGCTCCACAGGTGGTTGAAAACCGGAGAACCCGGGGTAAAAACCACCTTACCATTCGGAAGCATAACTTGGCTTTCCCACGTGACCTGAGCGAGGCTCGAACCACAGCGGTGAGAAACCTAATGGATTAAGAGTCAACTCTCTTATCCACTAGGCTACGGGGCTCCACAAGATAGACGTCAAACTAAACTGAATATCTGATACTACAGATTCCAACTATCTAGTGGTGTGGTGAATGCCAGAATAGTTCCCGGCATTCAGCCGGGAAATACTTTGTGAAACCACTGCGACTCGGAAGTCGAGAGTCAAAACATATACACATTTCGACGCAGGAGTCATTGAACATATCTTTATCACTTGACATTTTTGCTAGCGCCGTCAGAGTGATTATACCTGTGCTGCAGAGGTATCTACTTTGTCGCGAACTAGAGGCTCTACCGACTGAGCTATTCAGGCGTCCCATTATGAGATCAAAACTATAGCATATTTTTTTACTATTTATTCTATAAATCAGATAGCTGATTTAATATATCATATATCAGATATCTTATACAATGTATAAGATATCTGATATAGTCTATCAGATATCTTATATAAATAAGATATATATTGACATTTAAGATATCTTATATGCTATATGAGATATCTGATAACGTATATAAGATACCTCATATAGGATATAAAATTATTATTTACCAAAGAAGATACTCATTTATTCCATTTAATAAGATGTCTTATTAAGTATATCAGATATCTTTATTAGTATATCAGACATCTATATAAAGATATGATATCTTATTTAACAAATAAGATATCTTATATGGTAAATAAGAGATCTTATTTGTAGAATTAAAATGATACCTAATATCATTTATCAGATATCTTATATAGGATATATCTAATATAGGATATAAGATATCTGATATACTAATTCTGATATCTTATATCCTATATAAGATATCTGATATAATATATGATAAATGCTTAAACGGCTTACTAAAACGGCTTCCCAGAAAGCAGTTTTTCTATTTATTCTCTAAATCAGATATCTGATTTAATATATCAGATATGTAATATATCAGATATCTGATATATATTAGATATCTTATATGTTAGTAAAGATATCTTATATGCTATATAAGATATCTGAATATCTTAAATAGGATATAAGATATCTTATTTACTAAAGAAGATAGAAGATAAAGAAGATATATCTTATATCCTATATAAGTTATCTGATATAATATATATCTTCATAGCATAATAAATAGTAAAACAGCTTGCCATACAAAACGGTACAATTTCGCAAGCAGTAAAATGTTCATTTCATTTAGTTAGGTATCATGTTGACAGTCAAAAATGTGATTGTATGCTTTACAGGTAGTCCTTTTATAAACTTGAAGTACTAATCAAATGCAACGTTTATGTCTTTTAAAAACAAAATTCTGATCTAAATTTAGCAATGGTCAGTAGAAATTGAAGTTATGATATTTAATTGCGTCCATTAAATTCTACATGACATAGCCGTTTTACAAAATTATTTCCAGGTTTGTCAGTTTCGAGCCCACCTGTGGTGATGCAATGTCTTTCATCCATTATCATCCTTTGATACTTATTGGAATCTAGCACCATTTTACATATTAAAGAAGGCTTCGAATCTGGTCTTGTATTAAAGATGGCTTCTAAACCAAGTTCTTTACAAGCAATGTAGAGTCACAATGTGCTCCTTAAAACAATATACTACGTCGAGGACACACGGCATGTAATCATATCATGGTAGCGTATGGATACTCATCAGCTAGGGGACATATATCGAAGCGTATTGGTATCCCCCATATATTTTTTTCTCGTGGCATTTTTTTTGTCATGAAAATGCAAAAGTATCGAGGTTTTACTTAATACTTTTTTCCATAAAAGTTAGATGAAAACAATGTTTTCACGTGTTCGTTATTTCATTTTAATTTTATTTCGTTATAGATATTCTCGTAATTAAATAAAAACGACAACATTATGTGGTAATCTGTTTTGTTTGAATATTTTGTACTGCACATTACAACATATGTTTTACGAAACAACGCTATGTTTTTGCGGAACTGAAGTTAAAGATCTTGATATCTGTATTGTTTTATCGCCATACGCACGATCAAAAATCAAAAGCGGAACATATTATTTGCCAATCAAAAGAGGCTACCAGGGGGACCGAATGCTTAGTGTAGGCGAGAAAATCCTGCAAGTGTCCCAGTACCCCAAGTAATTTAAGCGGTCTCATCTATTGCCGTATACATTTGTTGTGGCTCAGCTCTACTAAATGGTTTCTCTCTTCGTCAGTATCAAGTTTTAGCCGGTGTAACAGTTTATCTTGCCCAAGCCCCACACCAAACCCGGGCAGCTTATCTCCCGGGGGCAAGATAACCCGGGGTATCTTGCCCCCTTACCATGGGCAGCTTGCCCCGCCCCCGCCCCCTCCCCCCCCCCCCCCCCCCCCACACACACACAGGAAAACCTCGCAAACTCAGTTCAAAACAATATTTATATTTCATAACATTTTTTTTATAACGCTCAATTATCAGAACAGTGCTAGTGTATGTTTTTCATTTTTTTTTTCTGCATTAAGATCTGTCAGGTGTTCTCGGGTGGGAACAAGCTCCTAAGGCCAGGGTAGCTTCACCCCTGGGGAGGGGTCAAGCTGCCCAGGGTGAGGGGCATACCCCGGGGTATCTTCACCCCGGAGGGGAGACAAACTGCATAAAGGCAGCTTCACTCCCCGTGTGGGGAGAGGGGAGGGGCAAGCTACCCAGGATTCAAGAGAAACCGGTACACCGGTTCGGTATGTTTATTTGTACACATTGTAGCTTGGTACACGCGAGGGTACATGTACATTTCTTAATTTTGCAAAAGGGATAATCATTCGGCCGACTTGTTCATAAAAATTGTGTATATGTATTTCAAAGCAAGGTTGAGCATGTGTGCCAGACATTTTTCTTTCCGTTATGGTGACTGAGTACCGATAAAAACCCCGTGTCTTTGCTTTTTAATCTATTTTGTTCGGCCAAGTTTTCCCTTCAGTGCCTATGTGACATTACTTATTCCTGCCAATAGATATTATGACGACAAAATGGTCTGCGATAATGAAATAACTCTTTGAAGTGCACGAAAAAACCTACTGATATTGCGTTTAAAAATACAGCTTGATAAACATTCTACGTAGTAAAGAAAATGTCATACACGATCAAATATTTCGTGAACAATATACAGATATGTAGCGAATACGATATGTTATAACATTATCATATTGACTTATCACGATTTGTCGACAATATTTTATCGCCATATCATGTTATTATTATGTTTCTCTACATAAATTTATGTTGTGAAAAAAATATAAGAGGGGTACCAATACGCTTCCATAGACATATTGTTTAAGTAGCATGCATAATAGACCCAAATATATGCAAAAGAACGCAAAATCTTCCTCGAGAGAGCACAATGTAGACGGAGCACAATGTGGCTCTATTAGACACATAATTGGTATATTGTTTGTATACTAGTCTAAGCCAAAGTAAACATCTTATGGCGGGGCAGCTGATGAATTTAACCACAATTTTCCTGGGCTAATTTAGGTTGTCTAAGCGGATAACCAGCACTCAGTACCCATCATTTCCCAAGCCACGAGCATCTGCAAGACTTGCTAGAAGGACGTATAATAATTCATGATTTCAAAGTAAGGAAGTTGCCGAACCAGATGATCGAACCACACATCGATTCGCAGAACGTACGTAGGTATGATAGGTAAAACAAGGATGCGTATCTGCCGCCTTTCTGAATATTCACTGAAAGATGTCACGGTTTTTCAGTTTCTCTTCTTCAGTCGGATTTCGTTTGCCTTTCTTCCAAGGATATTTTTCTCCCACAAAACACGAAGGTCGCATGGTGAGCTGAAAAAAACGAATGACACAGTTTTAAAGTGTAGATTGAATTCAAAAGATACAAACAATAAACATTACTTGTAGCAATAAAAATTGAGCCGTGTCACAGGAAAACAGCCGTTATTACATAAGCGTACAGCATAGGTTCTGGCGAGAAGGCACTTCCGCGCCGTCTCGTCTGAATCTGCGCTATTCAGCAATATAAACTGCAGGCAAAGGGCACTATTCGCTCAAATAATCACAGTATTAGACTCACTAAGGGCCTGAGAATGTGCACTGAAACATTGGAAGATAGATGGCAATTATTTTACTGATCCTAGATAACTATATATTAAAGTAAATGTTTAATGTTGAAGCTCACAGAATTTTGCATAATTGAGTCAAATAATGTGCAGCTACTCTATAAAATGCTTTACGTATCTATTTGATTATACAGTAGTTTCTACATTCGGCTAGTACAAACACCTTTTGTATGCCTTCGCACCGTATGACTTATTTTGAAATAGTCATGGCTTCTTTAAGTACTCAACACAAATAAACATCAAACTATTCAGCTGTTTTAACACATAATTATTGATACGTGTTAAAACAACAACATTAATTAAGCTTTAAAATCGAAACCACTGTTTTAAAAATTACATTCATTTGATTTGTGCATAAATCATGAAAATTTGGTTAAGTTTAAAAGTTCCGTCTGCTAGCTATGGAAGCGTATTGGTACCCCCCATATACTTTTTTCTCGTGGCAATATTTTTGTCATGAAAATGCAAAAATATCGAGTTTTCACGTGTTCATTATTTCATTTTAATTTTATTTCGTTATAGATATTCTCGTAATTTTATAAAAACGTCAACATTATGTGGTAATCTGTATTGTTTGAATATTTTGTAATGCATATTACAACATATATTTTACGAAACAATGCTATGTTTTTTGCGGAACTGAAGTTAAAGATCTTGATATCTGTATTGTTTTATCGCCATATGCACGATCAAAAATCAAAAGCGGAAGACTGACGTCATTTGTCAATCAAAAGAGGCTACTAGGGGGACCGAATGCTTAATGTCGGCGAGAAAATCCTGCAAGTGTCCCAACACCCCAAGTAATTTAAGCGGTCTCATCTATTGCGGTAGATTAGTTGCGGCTCAGCTCTGTTAAATGGCTTGTCTCTTCGTCAGTATCAAGTTTTAGCCGTTCTTGCCCCACCTCACACTACCCGGGCAGCGTGTCCCCCGGGGGTAAGATAACCCGGGGTATCTTGCCCCCTACCCTGGGCAGTTTACCCCCCCCCCCTCCTCCCAACACACACTCCTACCAGGAAAACCTTGCAAACTCAGTACAAATTTATAACGCTCAATTATCAAAACAGTACCAGTTTTCATTATTTTTTTTCTTTCCGCATTAAGTTCTGTCAGGTGTTCTGGGATGGGGGCAAACTTCACATGCCAGGGTATCTTCACCCCCTGGGCGGAGGGGTCAAGCTGCTCAGGGTGAGGGGCATACCCCGGGATATCTTCACCCCGGAGGGGAGACAAACTGCACAAGGGCAGCTTCACTCCCCCTGTGAGGAGGGGGAGGGGCAAGCTACCCAGGATTCAAGATAAACCGGTACACCGGTTCGGTATAATTATTTGTACACATTGTATCTTGTACACGCGAGGGTACACGTACATTTTTACATCTTAGTTTTGAGAAAGGGATAATCATTCGGCCAACTTGTTCATAAAAATTGTGTATATGTATTTCAAAGCAAGGTTTAGCATGTGTGCTAGACATTTTTCTTTCCGTTATGGTGACTGAGTACCGATGAAACCCCCGTTTCTTTTGACCTATTTTGTTCGGCCGTTTTCCCTCTTGTGGCCTATGTGACGTCACTTATTCCAGCCAATAGATATTATGACGACAACATGGTCTGCGACAATGAAATAACTCTTTGAAGCGCACGAAAAATCCTACTGGTATAGCGTATAAAAATACAACGTGATAAAATTTCTATGTAGTAAAGAGTATGTCATACACGATCAAATATTCCGTGAACAATATACAGATATGTAGCGAACACGATATGTTATAACACTATAACATAAAATTTTGTCGCCATATCATGATATTATTATGTTTCTTTACATAAATTTAAGTTGTGAAAAAAATATAAGGGGGTGGGGGGGGGGGGAAGGGGCGGGGGTACCATTAAGCTTCTATATTTTACAACTCAAAGCTCGCTTTTCGTAACTGGAAACTCGCTTTTTATAACTCGAAACTCGCTTTTTACAACTCGAAACTCGCTTTTCATAACTCGAAACTCGCTTTTCATAACTACTCGCTTTTCATAACTCGAAACTCGCTTTTCTCAACTCGAAACTCGCTTTTAACAACTCGAAAGTCGCTTTTCTCAACTCGAAACTCGCTTTTTACAACTCGAAACTCGCTTTTTACAACTCGAAACTCGCTTTTCTCAAC